>OZ035953.1:41924691-41946801 GCA_964034955.1 Orchesella flavescens | reverse complement strand
CCACAACGATCCTCAAGCTCTTCTTAATCTCAATTGACAAACCGAATCTGTCGGCAACAACAAAAACTGTAAAAACAGAGGTTTCAATAATATGAACAAAATATTTGGCTTTTATTCCAAACTTTCAAAATCAGACCAACGTAAACTGTATAAAATGTACTGTAATTCAAAACTGAATCCCGATTCTATCCATAATTTAGTCAAAGATCTTATTATACCACCATCAGTTAGAATTATCCTCAATTTAGGCTTGAAATTCAGTGTAAATTTGAAACCTGACTTTTCCTCGATTAGTAAAGCTCTAAAAGAAGGCATGAGAAAAATCTCATGGAAACTCTATTTTATGGATCTAGAACAGGATAAAGTAATGGACAAACCCACACAAATATTACATAGAATCAATAAATGCAATCAAATTGTTAGACGTAACTGTCCAATAGAAAAAGTACTATTTAATGACAACTTTGTTCAAAACATTATATCTAATCTTAAAAGATCATCTCACAACGAGAATCCAATACACAAATTTTTAATCAACGAGCTGAAAACATTTATTAAACAAAATAATGTAATTATAAAAGACAGCGATAAAAACGCTGGTATTTGTATTATGTCGAAGGTAGACTATGACAATGAAGTATACCGTCAATTAAATGACTTAGAAACATATATTCCTTCAAACACCTCTGAATTTGATTTAAAAATGTATGATTTTGTTGATAAAGCGAGACATTTGAGTAATAATGTATTGAAACATCTTAAAATTAGATCCTTAATACCACCTACATTTAATCCAGCAAAATTTCACATTCTTCCAAAAGTTCACAAGAAATTTGACCACTTTCCGCTAGGCCGTCCAATATCAAGCACAATAGGCTGTGGAAACAGAGGCATAGCAATGCTCTCGGATAGTATTTTACAACCAGTTAGTCTACTAATTCCTGATCTAATCATTGATACCCCTCATCTACTCTTTTTACTTGACAACTTAAAGTTAGATAAAAATAGAAAATATATTCTAGTAACAGCAGACATCAGTTCAATGTATTTAGAGTTACCAATTTCAATCTGCAAAAGTAACTGCCTTGAATTCTTTAATAAATTTCCATACAAATCCAAATTACCTTTTGCTATTAATCACAAACAACTCCAACAATTACTTAACTTAACGCTAGATTACAGCTTTGTACAATATCAAGATCAACTTTATTTTCAAAAGAAAGGAATTCAGATGGGCAACTGTGCCTCTGTACCAATAGCCAACATCACAGCAGCTGTGGAATTAGAAAAATTATGGAGGGATGAAATTGTATTTAAAGGTAGATTCATAGATGATATACTATCTATAATTGATGTAACAGGTATTGAAATTGAAATTCAAGAATGGTTAAATCAAATGTTTCAACATGACTTTCTCAAATTCACGTATGAATATAGTGGCAATTCCGTTAATTTTCTAGATTTAACAATAGAACTAGACCACGATAATAACATACATACTAAAATCTACAAGAAACCAATGAGCAAACACGAATTTGTTCACTATAATTCAAATCATCCACGTCATTTATTAAATTCACTACCTTATTCTAGTGGTCTTCGTATTGTTAGATCATGCTCTGACCCACAAACCAGAATTGAAGAGTTACATAGTTTATTCAATAAATTCCGTCGTAGAGATTATCCAGATGAGCTCCTATCACATACCCTTCATAAATTACTAAATATGGATAGAAATGAAATTTTAAGACCAAAATCTCCACTCCACATTTTACATACTAGTTACCACAGACCAGATTTAATTCCGAAGCTAAATATAGGTGTTAATCCAAACGCCAACAATTACACCAACACCACTTTCATTGTACTACCGTTTCATTCAAATATTACTAAAATGGGAAGACATACGAAAGAATGTTTCAATATTGAATTAAATAAATGTAACAGTAACCGTCTACGAAAATGTATTGAAGATTTGAATGTAAAAATAGCCTTCTCGATTCCGAACTCTCTGAATCGCTTTATTAATGTCTACAACAAACAGCCAGTATAATGTGATTCAACCTCCAACAAAGATCTCACAATGCCCCATTTTAAGGTACTTTTATACAAAAAATACCCCCAGATGACAAATGCTCAACAAAAAGCCTTTGTCCAAAAAGATACACAACACAAATACAGTCAACCATACACATCCAACTCAGTTCAACTGTCAACATTACTATATATTATATTTTTTAATTAATCTGTTGACTAGTTTTTAATAAGTGATTTAAAATTAATATACTTAATAAGAATTAAAGGTATGTAAGTCTTTGAATATTTTGTATACCCTATTTTATTGAATTTTATAGATTAAAAATCTGTTCTAGGTTTCCTCTTATCTTTAACTAATTTGTATTCCAAACTTATGTTAATATATCTTACAGTTAAATATCAACAAACATCCCACACCACCATGTTATTCATTCGAAAATAACTCTTATTAATTATAACAGGGTGAGTTGTCGACAGAAAGTATAATATCTGTGTAAAACGAACTTTCATGAAATATATATTCACATTTCTTAATTACATGATAGTATTTAATGTACATATTTCTATCAACAGCCTGAAGATGAATAAATAATTAACGAAACCGGTCGCCTGGACCATTTCACTAACAGAAGTTTACAGTGGCCATCCTTTATTTCTCATTAACCCAAAAACAATATCAAGATGGAAAACATTATAATGGTGAAGTCATTTTTAGCTTGTTAATTGGAAGTGTCACTGTGCTCATCTGTTTCTTAAATGATTCATGACCTTTTTGCCTTTGCAATGCATATAACAGTACGTGATAGTACTAGAAACAACGTTACTGTTAAGCACAAAAAGGGCAAGAGGCACTCGTAGGGCAAGATGAAAAAATGCAAGGGGCCTGGAAACGCTTTACAATAATAATTCACTTAGATTAGCAAGTGATGTCGTTGTTAAGATATGTCATTATTCTGCGAATGCTTCATCTTGATGCTCTGAATAGTACAAAGAAATAGATGTTATGTTATGTTGGCTTTGCTTTCTCAACCGTACATATTCGCCTTCGCTCATAGAAACGTTTGAATACTTGGTTATGTTTATGCTAATCAGAGAAATTCATGAGCATCAACATTACTGGAAATATCTGCAAACTGATCCAAATGTCAATCTTACAATGAACGTTTCTTATAGAAGAGAATAGTCTTAGTAGTTTATATGTCTTAGTAAATGACATGGTAAACAAACATGAAATATGATAATTTTGTGTGAGATTCTTTTCTATTGAGAATCCCTATCCATTTCTTAATATTGATATGAATAATTGTCTATGCATACAGCCAAGCACTCAGCATTCGTTTTATTGTATTTCATCATTAGTATTAGTATGAATCCGACCACCACCTATCAGGCTCAAGAAGAACGATACGGTTTTCATTTTCCATATGCATTTTTAATAGTATGCAACATTGCGAAAAAACCCCTTATGCATTTGATTTAGAACAATATTCAATGAGAAAATATATACTGTTACTGGTTCACTTCCAAAATATGCTGAATTTTTGTGACCAGTACATTTATTACGTAGCTGAGTATTCAGCGAAGTAATGGTTTTACTAAAACTGTGTCTGTCTGTCTGTCTGTGCGCACTCTCCTGGTCACATACATTGACCGATTTGGCTCAAATTTGGTACACAGGTAGCACTACTCAAGAGGACCTCTGGGAATACTTTTCAGTAAATCGGTCAAACGGTTCAAAAGTTATAGGCGGATGAGTTCAGAAACTCATCGATTTGGCTGAAATGTATACGTATACGTAAGAATTGCATAGTATCCGTATGGATGTTCTTGTGTATAAATTCGGAATCAGGTGGTTGTACATAAACCATGGAATGAATGCTTCACTATACGTTGGGAGAGGATCGTGAAGGTGGGTTTAGAGAGAGATAGAGAGAGAGAGAGTGAGAGGTGGTGGAGGAGATTTGGTGGACATTATGAGGGGGTTTGGAGGTGCTCACTCAACGCCTCAGGTACGTCTCTGGCCTGCTTACTAGCAGTTTATTTCATATTTGTACTAACACTAATACAAACTACTTTATTTTCAACTTTGATTCAAGTAAATATAAAAAGAAACATAAAAACATCAGTAGCACTTTCAACTAATTAATAAAACAAAGGAAATTAATACACTATAGTAAAACGATGAGTGATGATATCGTTTAAAATTATTTCACTTTCTAACCTAACTAATGATTTAAATGAAGTAGCCGCTTTCATATTAAACCCGACGAAAAAATCATAGATAATGCATTTCAGTGAAGAAGATCTATTTCCTTTCATACCTTAGCGAAACCCACAGTAGTGTTCCCTTTTGTCTTCTCTTGTTGTAAACGTTTGAGCACAAATTCTGCAAGTATAACAAGTCTCGGTTGTGTGGCGAGAAATATGTGAGTACAGGTTTGATTCAAAGTTGAACTTCTTGTTGCAAAATACACAACAAAATTCAGCCCCATCCCTCTTTCTGCCTCGGCGCTGGTTAGCATTTCTCCTCTCTGGTGGGTAGCACATCTTAATCTGTTTTCTGAAATATAATGAAAATACACCACAAATTAAGTCATTACGAGTACATAACAGCATAAATAAACAGTTATAATTAGCAAGGTAAAATAAAAAGTTGCAACTAAATACATTTCAATGTTAAAATTACAATAATAACCTTCAGGAAATCTAACTGAGAATCTGGACCGAATAGAGGAGCAAGTCACTTATAAACTGGAGCCGGAGCTGCAAGATTGGAACAGTACAACTATATGATCAATGACAAACTTTTCTGCAAAATAAAATTACTTTATGAATACAGGTTAAAAACTTACACGTTGCTCACAAACAAAATTCTGTACGTATCAAAAAGCCAAACTGACATTAAGACTCTATCATAAAAATCTACCAAGTAAGTTTCCCAAACTATATTTTATGAAAGAATCCAGAAGAAAGAATGGTCTTCTTGTTAAATGAATCGTTTCATAAACGAACTAAAAAAAGGTTATCACCACCAAGTCAACTCTGATGGGAATGGGAAGTTTTACAGCTTTTACAATACATATGTGCTATGTGCAGCCGTACTTATGTGCAATTATATTGCACAGAAGTACGGCTGCACGCGGAAGCAGAATCTTAGTTCTTTTCCTTAATACTACATAGTTAGACCCTTGAAAGTAAGCAACGTTGAGCTCAGAGGGGATTAGGAGCAAACTGTGTTGTGCTTGTATGCAATACAAAGTACCTAAGTATTACTTAAACACAAGGGATCAGTAGCAGTTTTGTCTCAACCTCAAATCTCATGAATGAAGTTGTTTGTGTCCTCATGCGTTTCATACGAAAGCAAAAAATCTATATAGGAGAGTGCCTATAATAAATGTGCCGGACATAATTTTTACATCCATATATGATGCTTATGAAAATACTCACAGTGGTTGAAATATCATCAGCCTAAAATGCTTTATCTTCAAAAGGGTATTTCTACTAGATTACTTGTGTGAAGGTTTACGTTACTTAGGTTAAGCTTGTGTATGGTTATATACTACGCATGGAAGTGTAACAAAGGGAGAAATTATAAAATGTTAAAATGCCCACTCCACTCACATATGTAAACAGTCATAAAATATCCCTACTAGAGCAAAAGTTCAGACTTTCTTGGCTTCTAATGAAGTAAGTGTGTGCCTTTTTTCAATGATTTTTTTTGTTTCCTTACTTTTATTAAAAGTAAGATGAAATACCAAAACAATGACTACCTTTATTAGAAAAGCTCTAAGCAATGTTAAGCACCAGAACTAAAACAGATATTCAGTAATCTCCAATCGATGATCCGAAAATGCAGTGGGTATTGTATTTATAAGGAATTTATTTAGCGGAATATTTTTGTAGTGGAAAGGGAATGCTAATTTTGTACACCATGTACTGCTATGCACCAGTGAAATATATGTATCTTATATTGGAGGAGACAACCAGAATAGTAAATGGTATAACTTTTAAAGTGAAACCGAAAAAAAATCATAAAACACCTATGATAAGTGGCTGGTCGTCTGAACTAAAACAATTGCGACCTTGTTTTGATTTCATGGCTACAGACAAATAATCTTGTCAACTAAAATATCTTTTAAACACTAATAAACCTGGTAACAAAGGAGTGTAACGAACTAGTAATGCGTTTCCAGGTTATCACAATGGACTTCACATACATATCTACTCTGTCTGGCTGCTTCTACTTGCAAGTTCATTAAATCTTTGCTAATTGTATGAAGCTTACATTTCTTGAGGTTAATGGTGAAATTTATATTGGAGAAAACAGTTATTTTATTTCAGGTTTAAAATTATTAGTTCAAAATTACGTGTAAATTTATAATGATCATGTTCCTTTACTACCTTGCAAATTCCAATGCAGGCAAAGCCGTTTTGAACAATTCGCAACTTATGGTTGACTAAATGGAGTGGACTATGGACTCATTCACTACGAGATCTCATGTCGATTATTTCTGGTTTTGAAACAAAAGTCACTTTGGAATAAGGGGTTGTTTAATATCTTCCGATGCTATACGGTGAAAGCAAATTTTATAGAAGTGTCCGTCATCCATAAGGAAGTAGTTACGAACATGATTTAATAAATCAATTACTTCCAAACCAATACCCAATAGATTCATACATGTGATATAGTTTATATAAATCCAGGTTGGAAATATGTTACTACCTTCTGATTTTGCCTCCAAGTCCTTCATAATCTTTGTCAGACCAGTTCGGATGAAAGCACGGTAGGGATGTAATTTCCTTACTTACATCAACCCTATAGCCAAAGACACTGCATCTGAAAATGAAGCAAACCAAGAGTGAAAGTTATCAGTAATTACTCCAAACTGGTTTCACTTAATCGTAATTCGTATATTATAGCTTAAACTAACGATAAGTAGAGACATTGCTATGAAAGGGTTCGGTAAGAATAAACTGTGTATCTGTCACGTTCAGCCTAAAAATCATGTTTAATAGACGCCAAGAAAAATTGTCCTTTGTCTAAATAAAAGTAGTTTTACTTCAAAGACCCAAAAAATGCATGAGACAAACTAACCTGGAAGTGTCTAGGTCCTTTCAACATGCAACTGGCAAGAAAAGAAGGATAACTATGTATTATATGCTGATTGTGTGCATCAAGCATGTAATTCATCATTATATTTGAAGCGTCCCATAGCTCTTGTTCTGACACTGAAGGTAAGTTAAGATTCTCTACCCAGGTAAGGAAGCTGTGTATCATAATACCCATGTACAAGCACACATATATATACAGTAATGAAATCGTAGATCGACTAAAGTGGTATATATGTACATAAAAAGTTATGCTAACTCTGTTATGCTAGTTCTATACTCCTCGCACCTCTCAGCAAAAACGTATTATTGCAATGATTCCGCATTGGTACACTCTCATGCAGCCCATTTGTTCCAGAGAAAATGGAGGGTTATTTCAAATAAGCAATGTTTTACGATTTCGAATATTTTATGCAATTTGTATGGCTGACAGTGGAAAATATAACATTTTCTAGCAATAATTTTATGCGTGTAAGCAGTAGAGTTCATCCGAGGTCAGCGTCAGCGAGCAGGAGAAAAGGAGCAAGACCAAGTAGAAAGAAAATCAATCCATCAGATCAACAGTTTTTACAGTCAAGTCATGAAGATTTGACAAGTTGAGTATAGTGAAAGTAGTAAGGTGAATACTCTGTCGGCTTAAACTATAAGGATAAAGCAAGCAACGTTTGTTAATTTTTTGTTAAATACTGCATTACGTCTTTGTTATTCCTACAGTTAAGCATAAGCCATTTAGGGCATTTTGGCATTGATAAGCAGGGGAGCAAAAGGCTCAAGTAAAATAGTTTAAGCAGCGCCACGGAGACCCTATCTACATATCAATACTCAAGCCTACACCATTCTTTACTTGATTTGATGACTCAGCGACAAGAAGCAAATTGAAGCATGAGAATTTTTATTGATATTTTCTAATTACTACTCGATAGACGTCCATATTTGATCACATATTAATGGAGTACATAATATGCAAACCAAATCGTAGATATAAATAGTTTATAGCTTACATTTCTTGTAGAAGTAAAACATAAAGTAAAGCAGTGCCGGTCGGTCAACTGAAAAAGTTTTAAGGCATATGTTTTATGCCAGTTGAATTACTTAAGTGAACTTTGTGCTGTGCTCCATATAATATATGTGGGTATAAACCATACTAGTATAGTTCGTATGAAACATTACTGAAAATACAAACCAGACGAGGAGTGACATAATTTACCATACAGGAGAGAGAGGAAGAAGGTAACGAAGCACACACACATGAAATAAAAATCTAGACATAAGCAATATACCAGCTCAAGCTAATGAGCCCGTTTTTAAACCTCTATAATACTTTTTGTAAGGGAAAATACTTTCATTCACAAAGACAGCAAATCATTAAAAAAGGGAGACGATCCAAATGTAAATGAAATTGCCCTTTCCGATGATGATGACATTGAAATCATTGTTCTGTATGATGACGATGAAGTTGCTGTCCACGATGATGTTGTTAAAGTGAGAGCCCCTTTACGCTACTGTTTCGAATGGCACTTCCATAAAGGTTTCTACGCCACAAAGCAGAACTTCTGCATCACGACCAATTAGTTCGCACAAGCGGGTAAGTAAAGTTAAAACAATTAAAAACGTTCTATTGCAGTTCAAATTATCTTAAACAGTATTCGTATCAAGTACATGGAATAATTGATAGTTATACAAATATGTACGTTTAAATATTCATAGAAGAGAGGTAGATCCAGTTCTGCCTTTGTTAATGCGGATCCTATTCCTGTCCCAAGGGGCCATGGTAATGTTTTTCAAGTAAGTTGTGCACATCTCGAACCTAGCACGTTTTAAAAAACTTTACTTTTAACTCATTCTGTAACATTCACTACCACATGGATTTCAGCAGCCAAATGCCATCAATCACAATACTGATGCCATGGTTATTAACGACGACGACGACGATGATAATGATGATGTATTGGAAGCACCTGCTGCTCCAGTTCTTCATGAATCCGCAAAGCGTTCTCTGCTACACAACCCACCACCTCCGTCATCAGGAATGGTTCCTGCAATCAAAAACCGTAAAGTAAGTACAATTTTTGACGGTTCGAAGCTACAATATGGGTCTATGACGGCAGCTTGATAATGGTCTCTGCATTGTGAAAATGGATAAATAATATAAATTTCTGCAGGATAAAACATTTTAAGATTTTTATTGGAAAATTTATAGGTGACAGTTGAATCAGAGATGACGGGAAAAGTTCAAGGGAAAGCATCATTCTGCGGTTTTCCTTTGATGACCTTTTCTTTGATGTTTTGAAACGCAATGTTTCAAAGTTTAACATTGTTCCTGTTGGAGAGAAAAGGGGATTTTATATGAGTAATTTATGCACAGGATACTTACAGCATCATCATTCAAAAATATATACTATGCCTAATCTAATTTCCAACTATCTCTTTTTTAACTCCATAAGGCAAGGGTCGTGACAACATGTAGAAGCTTTCTGATGGAAACTGGACCCTCATTCCAGAGAAATGGGATATCACAGAGGAAACTTTAGTTTACGGTGAGCTAGTCGAGGAAATCTCTTTGAATGCCGGGAAGCATGTCACCAAAACTGCATTCCATATTATTGATTCAATAGCTCTGGGTGGCCAAGACATTCGGAAAATGTCATACGAGGAAAGGCATGTTAAATTCAAATGAGTCATAATAACTATTTAATGAATGTATGATGGGTTAACTGTATCTTTGGTTTAGATCGGAAATGACCGTAAAGTTCGATAAGTCCACGGCTCAACCAACCAGCTTGGTTTTGATTCGCATAAAAAAGCTTAACAATGCTTCATGTTTTTACTTTTTACAACTTGCGTAAATACATTACACAAATTTAATAAAACTATGGTATCTTGAATTTCATGGGTGGGTTAATATTTTAACGCGTCTTCTTGATTTTAGTTCGACGTTCCAAAAGGTGATGAACATCAAACGTACAATTAGACGCAAATACATGCCTTTGGGGCCTGCGACGAACTCACCGGTTTACTGTGTTACTGGCTATTTGTTTTTGCAACGCAACCATCAATGTTTGATGAATTGAAAAATTATACAGACATCACAAAATTTGATGCAGTGTAAGTAAATAAAAGGTATCAGTAATATTTCGAACTAACTGTGTGTAATGATTATCAATCCAATATTTTTCGTTTGGTTTTCAATAATCTCTTTAGTGACACTTTGCAATCTCGACTCTACTGGAAAACTGATGGGACAAGGATATTGATGATCCCTGGCGGAAGAAATGCCAATGCAAATTCAAATGTTGATATACCAAATATTTAATTTTGCGCACATTGTCATCTCATATTGACCTTAATGACGGAATGGGATTCTGGTTTTCTAACATTTGTAAACTACGCCTTATTTCCAATTGTTAATTTTTATAACAATTAGATGGGTTGTATATCACAGATTTTTACAACACACGGGTTGTAAATTTATTTAGATGTTGTTAGATGATCATGATGGTTATTTGTTGGGGTAATAATGTAGAACTCTTTCTCTTGTATTCCTTCTTGAAGTTCATGTAAGCATCAAAATATTTTTCAAAAATCATCATGAATTTCGTAAGCGTTCAGTTAGGCAGCCCACAAAATATTCAATAAACTGTTGTTCTGTTACTAATATGATTTCATGCTTGTTTCGCGAGAATTTTCAAGTATGTTCCGTAGCAAGTCAGAAGTCACGACTTACATTATATGTACGTGTTCGTCAGCATATGTTACTACAAATTGGTATGACAAATATATTATTTTTCTACGCTCTTTCTTTCCCTCTGTAAGAAGATAGAAACATCGTATTACTCATTACCAAAATATGAGAAGAAAGCAAGAAACAAGAGCTCTACAGAATTTGGAAAGTTATCATAGATGATGTTTTAACGGAATTCACAGATGCCATTTTGATTAATAAAACGAATTTATTTCTCAAGCTTTCGGCTTCAAATCTGAAACCTTCTTCAGGAGATAATTGGAGATTGGATCAAGTTATTTGATAAGCTAACAGAATTCCAGTGGTGACTTCGTTTTGATGTGAAAATTTAAAATATAATTTAAATTCGATAAGCTAGTTAAAATATATTATCACTATGGGTGCTTGATAAGTGGAAGTAAACATGCAGTCCAGATATGGTTGATATCCATACCGTCCTTGTCGTTCAGCTTCTTTGATTTCTTCAGTTTGGAAAGTTATCAAATGACAGCTCTATGAAAATGAAAGCAACAGAAATGAAAAGATTATGCGTACGTTTGCGTTCGTCCTGAATGCAAAATCAAAAGGTGAAATAACTCCCACTAAAACTATAAAACGTTAGCATGTTTTTTTTGTTCTCAGTTACCTATTTCCATCAAATTCCATTTTGCAAATAGGTAATATGAGAGCACAGGAAACATGACGGCATTTCTACTGAAAGCCAAGCATGAATAAATATTAATGATCTTATTCAAACATCCAAATTAATTTAATGATTAACGATGCACCGACTTACATAGGGTTATATAAAAATAAACTTGGCATTTCGAAAGGACATACGCATCTTTCACGTCTCAAACTAAAAGATACGCAAGTCTAATATAAAACGTGAATTACATACTTTATATACCTAACCGATTTGTTAGTTAAGTGACGCGCAATTTTACATAACCGGAATTCCTATGAGAAACATTTTCACTGATTATATTAAATTATGATTTGTTGTTGAATATTATGAATGTTCGATTCCAAACTCCCATTTATTGTTAGCACCTATCAGCCTAGTCATTTCATTTACAGACACGGTACGATCAAAAGACCACACAAAATACACAGCTACCGCATTACTGTCACAGATCAAAAGTACGAAAATCAATAAAAGGAAAGAAATTTTGTTGTTGTATGTGTGATGAGAAAGGAATGACAGTGTTTATGATTTCATACTCCGCTGTTCATATGCTCGATAGCTGCTTGATTATTGCACATATTTAAACAACACAAATTTGTCAATGATGATGATGATCATTGACGATATACTATCCACTTGAATTGTCATTTTGACTTTCAATTTACATGTATTGTTTGCAAAGTGCTTGCATTGAGAGAGCTAACTAATCGTTAGACGAGTGCATTTTATTTTTTTATTTTCTCCGTTTAATTGCAGTATTTAGACATCGTCCTCCTCCTACAGTTCTTTGTGTCTCTATCCTCCTCCAGAATGAAAAAAGTTTGATTAAAAAAGTTTTCACACGAATGCTTGCAAGTACATGTAACAATCACATTTCCTTCATGTACATTGATAAGTCCTTTTTGTCTGACAGCACAAATTTTTGTATAAAGTAAGTATTTCAGTCCACAAATAAGTAAATAATGTGGTATAAATCACACATCATCATTGCACAGATGTGACGGCAGCTCATACATCTGCTTTCACCGTAACAACACTTGTTGCCATGTGTTTCATCGATTTTCTGTTGGATGCTGCTTCCTCCTCTTCATGCCATAATCAGCTTTCTCCAGCTTCTTACAATGTATTTTGGTTTTTGCCTTTGCAAGTTGGGTAATACATTGTCATAACATATTTTTATACACATGAGACTGAATTTTACAAAACGACGAATTGCGGGTAATAAGTTTGGCAGATTTATGTACATCTGATTGTTGTTTTTCAAGCGTGTTTTTGCTTTCATGCAAATATATTTATGTGTATCGCAGCTCTCATATATATATTTCACCATAAACTTACATTTTGGTCTTTCTGATGAATTTTATTGCGTTTCATTAATATTCCATTACTTACATCCACTCATGCTATAATAAGTAAACGTATAACTACTTGGTCCTGTGTTACATAAAAGCAAAAATCAGTACATTGTCTTCATGTTTGAATTGATGTAATGCGTCTCCTGATGCATTGTCAAACTATAACAAAGACAGCCTAATTTTGTAGCCAACACAAATCAAACACTAACTTAATTATATACGTACCAAAATTAAACGTAAATATAAGCCATTTGGCAGTTAGTTCTATGTTAAAAGTCTAACAAATCAGCAAAACCTCAAGAAATCTTAAAAACTAAAACTGCGTATTTGCTACAAGCACTTTTGTTTATTGCCTCAAATGGCTCACCCTTCACATTAATTTGTAACAGGCAGGATGTATATCTCTCACAATCTGTCGAACGGCTTCAGTCGGTGAAAGCTTGTTGAAACGAAAGGAAGTTGCGTGTATTCTCCCTGCATTCAAATCACATCTCTGGCATCACGTTTTTTGGAGCACAAGTCCACGATTCTACTTGTCTTGACACCTGAGGAGTAGCAACAAGAAGGATTACAGCATATGCAGCTGTAAGCAAGGTATACAAAATTACAGCTGAAGCTTTTTATCAAATTTACGCCTTCGTTGCACGTTTTCAACAATACAATAAAATGTTTAAAAATAATTCGTACTTACTTTTACTTAGGCAAGGGGAATTTGAATGACCTACAAGTTTGATCATCAGCTATTATCAGAACATGGACGACACAACTATAAAGAAACCAAAATTACAGGAAACCCCCGATGAAAGCAGTAGTTTCATTGAAGAAGAAGATTCATCCTCAATAGTATCCGCAGTTAATTCGGTAATGATGGATATGTTGCCACCTGAAGTGAGTATATCAATTACCAATCAATTGTATTCTTTTTAAAAAACCATTTTTAAAACCCCATTACTTTATTTAATTTCAGATGATAGATGCAATCATTCAGTATGTCGTTGCACAAAAATGCTTATCTACGATATTGAATACACGGGTAAACCAGGGGCGTTGGAAAGATCTTGTTGACTATCAGCTGTCGAGAGAGTATCGGTCTAGCTTCAAACCACTTGAGTTGGAAAAGCTGTTGCATCCTGATAGACAAAACCAGTGGATCGAATCTCCTAAACTACGGATTTTCTCAACAACTCTTACAAAGGTTTGGTGTCCAAAGTTCTTTTTGGAAGGGATGGACTGGTTTAGAAATTATAAAACTCCTACAACATCCCTTATCATTGACTCAAGCAGCTTACCTTCTGGGAAGGAAATGGATTTTTTTAAGACTAAATTGGAAACTTTCATGTCTCGTTTTGGCGCAAACTTGGCGTACCTGACTATTACTAATGTCAACTACAGAACACAAGAGTTGGCCATGATTCTTAAAAAGACTCCAAAACTGATGGGACTCTCGTTGATCAATTTGCGGTGGTATGACACAGTGCCACCTTTTATTTCCGCAGGAATAGGATCCCATCCATCTCTCACGTTTCTTAAACTGACTGGTCATTCAACAAAACGTAAAACTGCGGTACAATTATTAATTGCTGGTAGTGAGATATTATATATTTTGGTTGGCCAGCTAACCCATCTGACAGTTTCGGGGGAAGATTGTAATCGTCTTAAAAGTTTGCGAGGCAAAGAAAGTTATCTGAAATTGAGAGAGTTGGTTCTGTCTGATGTCAAATTAGATTTCTTTATAACCCCCTCAACCTTCTATGCTCCAATGGAGCGACTCGTCATCAACAACATTAAAACTGAAACTTCTATCTGTATAATACCCATTCACGATAGAACGTTTGAAAATGTTTGGCAATTTGTTGAGCAATTCGCTCCAACACTATTGGACCTTCATTTGAATATTGCAACTGTTATGCTGAAGTTTAAGCTGGAAAATACAGGTTTGCAATTTGGAACACGCTTCCGCAAAGTAAAAACATTGGCCCTACCATTCTCCAGTGATGGTGGTCATCTCTTTTTACTCCGTGAATACATTTTGCCACAATTTCCAGCCCTACAAAAAATGGAGCTTTTGGATAATTGGGATGCGCTGGATGACACTGAAATTTATGATAAGATAGAATCGACACGTAAGGTGGTAAATGACCAAGAGTATTGGATCTTTTGTAAGAAGTTGAAGGAGATTGAAGTGTATTCAAACACAACTCTATTTCTTGCGATGGCTGCACCTCAATAATTTAATTATATTATTTGTTTGGAATTGATGCATTATACAGGGACTATATTGTAAATCAATTTTAAATAAACTGCTTGTAAGCAGGTCTAGATACGTAGCTGAACTGAGTGATGAATAGGAATTCTGGGTGATGAATGGGAATTCTGGGTGATGAATATGAATTCTGGGCGATGAATGGGAATTCTGGGTGATGAATAGGATTTCTAGGCGATGAATGGGAATTCTGGGCGATGAATAGGAATACCGGGTGATGAATGGGACTATTTTTGAATTTTCGCGCTCAAAAACATTCAAATCTGCATGAAATACTATTTATAGAGCATTACCACCATAAGCAATCCATTCAGCATATCAGATAACCTGTATATACTGAGTTTCAGCCAATTCGATGGATTTTTGAATTTTCGCGCCATAACTTTCAAACGCTTTAACCGATTTGGCTGAAAAGCAATACCAGGCAAGCTCTTGAGGTGCACTACCTATGTGCCAAATTTGGTGGAAATCGGTCAACGTATGTCGACAGGAGAGTGCGCACAGACGGACAAACTTAGTAAAATTATAACTACGCTGACTCAGATCAGCTACGTAATAAGTGGTTCTTTTAAAAACATCCGAAAATAGTTTTGCTTGTAGATTAATGACGTGTATATCAAAATTTTGAGTTGTTGGCCAATCTGCCATTAAAAATTAAGGTAATTTTCACTGCAATAGATTAGCAAAACTTTTCGTTTCAGGTTGTAAAAACGGAATCTGTGCTGTCAAATCTGCACTACATAGTTGGAATCTTTCAATCAGCACAAAAAAATAATTGTGCTGTTAACGTTGACGGTAGTGAATGCATGAGACTTGATGAAATCATGTGCTGTAAGTCATTTTACAACCAAAACGTGTTGTACTTTTACAATGTTTGATAGGCATATTGCCTGGTGGAGGTATAAAATGCACAAAAAGATATTTAACATGATTAAATGTACAAAAACATTTGTCGCTTTGTAAGTGTAAGGAAATCAGTTGGCAAATCAGATATATTTACGCAAACTGGGATATCTTTTGGTATGCTAGTTACCCAAATAAGAATCTTAGGAGAACCAGTCTCTTGGAAATCATTGACCCTGCTGTGAGATGTGGTATCTTGGTTTTGCTTTACAGGATTCGATGAAGTAAGGGGGTAGTATTGCATTTAAATAATGCATAAAAATAGAAATTAGAGAGGTAATAATAGTAATCCAAAATAGAAATAAATTATTTGTGAAAGGCATTTACAATGGGTTTTAAATTCGAATTGATTATAACATTATGTAAACTATAAATAAATCAACATTGATTTTAAGCGTGTGACTGACTATCTGTACTAATTTTGGGTTAAAAAGTGTGTAGCTCATCCTTTAGTATCTTCAACGGAAGATTTTATGCCACATCATTTTTGTGAAAGCCTGAGACATTCGCATATTTAGCTGGATTGTCACGGTTTTTCTTTGCGTCTATGGTTGGTATCTCATGCATAAATGCAATGGTGGAATTCATCATAAAAGTTGCTTTGTCATTTAAAATTAAATTAAAACAGAATATCTGGTTAAATAGTCATCCTATTTGTCATACTACTCATACTTGGATTGAGACGATTCTTTGAAATATTATCCTAAACCACCCTTCAGTGTCCATGTTGTTCTTTGATCTTTCCGTCCAAAGAAATCATAATTCATCAATTCAATGGAAAACCAGTTGGAATTTCATTCATTAACATCCCCACCAAATCAAGCTAACAACTGCTTCTATGCAAGCTTTTGCCTCACAATTAGAAAATATCTGTGTCATATCATCGCCATCATCACCTACATTTAATAAATGAACCTGCAGCTAGTCTAGCTGGTGACTGTTAAAGTAATAAATATGGCAATACTAACAGGTTGAAACATTGAAAGTAATGGAAGACTTTGATTCTATCAATTTACTTTTCTAAACAAAAATTCTAACGATTGAGATGGCTTGCTGGAAAGGAAGAAATATAACGGGTATAAATATAATTTATCGGTCGTCGTCAGTTATACATTAAAAATTGGAATTTGAGTTAACTAACAAAAGAAATGGAACGATACGCACATTTTCCTATTATATATATGTATGATAAGTTGACCATCAACAGGTCTTTATTTAGTTGCAAACTTGTTGCTTTCTCCGTATCATTAGCTGTTCGGTGGTTCAGTGATATGTTAAAATTATTTTTTCTTTGACTTTGTATGCATGAAGTATTTCTTTTTTGTTTTGTTCTAAAAATATGGTCATTTACGTATGACCAGTCGTTTACCTCAAATCTTACCTTTTTATCTTCAAGTTAATCTATGCAGGTCGCATGGACCTGTATGTGCATTCATTCATTTGTATAATCTTCTAATTCATTTGTATTTTACGGTAATCTAAAAAGCCTGCGTTGACCATCCACTTGATCCTCTACATAAGTTCATTGCTACGAATCTATGGAAAGTTGTAAATAGAAGCGACGAATAAATGACAATTGCCCACTCTGTCTGAATTCCAACAAGATACGGTTGTTGTAGCTGTGTTTTGATTTGACTGCATATTGCTATCTCGGTTCATCCAGTCAGTATCATACGCACGCATCTGCACCTTTCACATGCAGAATCAACAATCAACAGAATTTCCACCATACATTTTTCCTTTTACATTAACTTCATCGTTTTTACAAATAATACATTAACTCTCCCACATTTTTTGATTAGGCAGACCAAAAAAAATCGTTGTGTGTGTCGACCAAATGTGTGAAGACAGCATTGTGTGACAACTTTGGAATTGGAACGGAAATTGTGAGAAACTTGATACAATGAGGGAATGCAAGATTGTTGTGCTTGGAAGCGGAGGTGTCAATAAATCAGCACTGACGGTACAGTTTGTTCAGGTATTTTTGTGGAAAAGTATGATCCAACTGTGGAAGACAGTTACAGAAAGCAGGTGGAGGTGGATGGCCAAGATATATGCTGGAGATACTTGACACTGCCGGAACCGTAGGTGCAAATTTTTGTTTGTATGTATTATTGAGTAGGAATGATTTGTATTAAACAAATCACCCAGCAGTAAAATTTTTGTTTACTAACTATCCAATACATATTAGTGTAAGTCGGGTGAACATAGACGAAACATTTTTGTTTTATGATTTGGTTTACAGGAGCAGTTCACCGCCATGAGGGATCTGTATGAAGAACGGCCAGGGTTTCGTTTCAGTGTACTCGATTAAGGCACAGTCAACGTTTGAAGATCTTCAAGACCTTAGAGAGCAGATTCTTAGGGTGAAAGTAAGTAAAATTCTATTCGATTGTTAATTTTTAGCTGCAGTAAAATTTTAAATCATGTCGTCTTAAACCCCATCACTTTCTATTTCAGGATACGGACAATGTCCCAATGGTTCTAGTGGGCAATAAATGTGATCTGGAAGATGAGTGAGTTATTGGAAAAGATCAACGGTCCAATTTAGCTCATACATTTGGTTGCACCTTCCTAGAAACCTCAGCCAAAGCAAAGATCAATGTTAATGATGTAAGCATGTTTTTTATATGAAGCTCCATCTTTCCATAATATGAAATTCTGGAATATGCCTTCAATTTTTTAATTCCTTTCCCTTTGTTTCCTTTTACTCTAGACATTCTACGATTTAGTCCAACAAATTAACAAGGTATCACCCGTGGGGAAGAAAAAGGAAAAGCCGAAAGGAAAGTCATGTACTCTTCTGTAAAGACTGAAATCACTACAACTACCAAAACTATTCCCCATAGTTAACATTGAAAGGATGCCCCAAAAGATATATAATGTAAATATTTGTGTATGGGAGAGCTTGTTAACTAAATCAAATGAGGGAAAAAATACTAGTTACTTTCATCTCTGAAAAAAAACTGAAACAAATTGAAAACGTGTAAAATGCTATCATCCATCTATCTATCTATATGCACATATATAAATATATATGCCATGTGGAACCAAATGAGTTCTTGTGACTAAGCCAGGGGAAATATTCAGTCTTTATCTCTAATCATATAAAAAAAATGATGTGTATTTGTTGTGTGTGTATGTGAAAGAAAGGGAGCGAAAGGTATAGTTTCCAACAAAAAAAAACTACTAATTTCCAGTGTTAAAATAAAAAAAAATACAATACGATATGATATAAAACAATGACACTTTAAGATACTAGTATAAAAAAGGAACAAGTTATAACAACTCTGCACACCTCCTACCACTACTACCAACCTACCTACCTTACTGTTACTACTACTGTACTACTACTATTACTACTACTTGACCTATTTACAATCAGTAATTCGACAATGAACTCATCATATAGTTTGCACAAACGACATTTAAACATTAATAGTAAATAAAACTACAAATACATACACATAAAAACTTTTAAAACTATCATAACTCTACCGTCGTCACACATCCACATCAAATCAACAAAAATCTTTTCCTGGTACATTTCTTAGAGAGAAAGAGAGAGTGTGCAAGCAAAAGCTAAACACACATCTGATGCTCACCAAAAAAATCTCCTGATTGAAGATGAAAAACCAAACCTTTTTTTTTGTCTTTTTGTATCATTATTAATATATTATTACTGCTATTTTAAGGGAGAGTAGAAAGAGAGAGAAGATGGAAATCATATAGTGAGAAAGTTAACTTCCCCCATTTTAGCATTGAGATAACATAATATATCTTATACAATCAACAATACATTGTATATGTCATACTGTGTTCGTTGTTATAATGAAGTAAATTATTGCTGTTAAGTGATGATAATATGATGAATATATATATACATATATATTATGTGTGTGTGCCTGAAAGTTGAAAGAAAGTACATACATATACATACGTATATAGATGAAACAGAGAAAGTAAAAATTAATTGTCACTCCTCCTTGTCATTCAACAAAGAAACAAACAGAACTTGATAAAAAATTTAATTGATTAGCATTGGTTTTTAAATGTAAAACAAAAAAATATCTTCGCATAAATTACTACATTTACATATAATACAACCGTTAAAAAATACTTTTGACTTTTTGGTGGTTTGGATTGGATGTGGATAGTTTAGGGATCCGGTGTGTCCTCATATACACTCTAAATGTAATATTAAATGTCATTTATTAATGGTCGTACGTACGTAACGTAAAAAAATATTATTGTCGTACTCGTAATACGTAATTTTTGGTAGGTCGGTCTTTGAGTGTCGAGTCGTGTCGGTCGACAAAGTAAATGGGAAAGAAAAAACATATGCCATGATAATATGATATCATTAACTGTGCTTGTTGACGTAATTAAATATTATATTTGAGCTAAATACAATGCTCCTGGTTCTATATAATTACAAAAATCCACTATGAATTAATAATATATTACTAATGATAGTTAAATTACGAACAGAACAGATAAAAACTCTAAATCCTGTCCTTCTCTATAAAATTTATATTAGTGTTTTCCTCTGGCAATCCGAAAAATGAGAGTACATTGTACGTACAAGGGAAAAATCAAAACTACTGATAAATGAAGGGAAAAAGGTTTATGTGATCAATATAATGAAAATGTTGACATACCTTACACATACAAATAGATATATAAGTTTAAGATGATGATGACGATGAGAAATTTTGATGTAAGATTTTTTTTTTGAAAAGGAATCTTTTCTGTCATCAAATCAACACCAACAACAAAATAACAATTAATATTAACTATTATTATTAGCTACATAAAATATTTTTGCATAAAATTATATTTAAATTATCTACATACATATACTCAATGTGAAGTTTTTTGTCAAAAATTTTCTAAGTGTATGTAAGTAGCCTTTTGCTTTCGATCAATATATGTCAGATATATTTTGATTCCTTTGTTCTTACAAATATATATATATATATATATATATATATTATGTGCGTATTTGTTTAAGGAAATGAAGCTACGAAAAGGAGAGAAAAAGTAAGCTGAAATATGATGTTGTCGCTGATACGAATTCCTGAAAGCTTAAAGCTAGTCTGCTGTGGGTTTTTTCTTCGTCCTCCGTTGTTACATACATAAATAATTTTGAATGAGAATCTTTTTTTAGTAATGATGTTGGATGATTTGAAACAACATCCATAATATTTTTGTTGCAAGGTTGACTATTTAAGTTGTTATTTCTTTCTCTCTCCACTACTACTACTACTACTGCTCCAAAAGTTAGGTTATCGTTGTAAATTATTAAACGTAAATTATATATCTTACCAAGTCAGTAGCAAGAAATTTTGTTTTTTTTTATTTGGAATGAAAGTTTGCTTTTCAACTTTGTATTGCTGGCACTATAAGTTATTACTTTACACTATAAGTTATACATAATTTAATTAACTGAGGATAGGCACAGGTTTATAACTGATGATGAGCTGATAAAAAAATGGAACCCATACTCTTTCGCCTTTGTATCAGTACATAAATATATACATTGTAAGCAAGATATATTCCATTTGATTCTGCAATCAATCAACATTACATACATACATACTTTACAGTATAATATGAAACAAAAAATGAATCACACACATACACACTTACTTGTTTATATAACGCTTATATATTAATTGTATGAATTGATGATGAGGATGGTGAAGAAACAAACAAGCTATAATGACATGCATTGTTGCCCCCTCTTTCTTCTTTTATATATATTTTTGGCCATGTCAAGTCATACTTTAGTTTTTGTGAACTGCATACTCAATATAACTCAAGGAGGAAGAGAAAAAAAGAGGAAAAAATTAATCCCTTTTTGTTATGCTATTTTATGTATTATTATTAATTATGTAACCTCACACATTGCGCTTACATTTATTGAGATACATACGTAAATATAATATATAACATTATAATATGTCCCAATATATACTTATCATATGTATCAACTATATATTTTATTATCATTTACGTTGAATTTTGAGAA
>OZ035953.1:41446414-41924491 GCA_964034955.1 Orchesella flavescens | reverse complement strand
TGTGTTGGACTGTAAATGAGAGGTATTCATGCTTAAATATATCCGTTGTCCATGTATCTAAATTTTCAATATTGGTTGTTTCTACAATCATAAATCAAAACTCTATTCAATCCACGACACAACTTTTGGATTCCACAGTACCATGAGCTTCCAGCAGCCACACACCAGAGACTATACAATCTCAAGTTTCACTACGCAAAGGAAGTGCAAGTTGAAACAGTTCATGGAACTATATTTGTGCTCCAAAACCTGGTTCTACGTAATATCCATGAAATTCAGAAATACCTATCAATTATGAAAGTAATAGATGAAACTGAACGTCAGACCGCCCTTGAACTCTTTCTGGCAATGTCCTATACTATTGCCAAAGTTGAATTCCCAGAGCGTCAAAATGTAAAAGTAATAGACTGGACTGAATATGAAGACAAGACTATTAAATCGGAACCGGGGTGGAGGAAAGAAGAGGATGGAGATCCCCCAACATCTTCTATGTCAAAATTCAGTGAACCAGTGTTTACCAAAATTGACAATAATGAATATAAACTAGATGGGGCATTCCTAGACCAGGTCGACAAAACATTCATGAGTAGTATCATAACCAAACGAAGTATTCAGAACAAGAAACCAACTTTTCAAAAGAAAAAACGCAACGCAAATACAACCCAAAAGCCAGGAAGTACTTCAAACCTCATGGAAACTAGTGCAACCAATATTCAACCAGAGACATCATCACAAACGGAACGCAAGAATAGAAAATTTGTTCATGGAAAACGCAGAAAAAATCAACAACAATCACAACACACCATCCCATCATCGAGTAATTCAGCCCAACCAACTGGACATAAAGCAGCGGATATAATCCAGTGTTTCACATGAGAATCCGATGCTACTGTAAGACTACCTATACTGCCAACAAATAGCGTTCATGAACAAAAGAGAAAACGTAAGAATAGACGGTTTAAAAATATGGAAAAAATTCTACAATGTAAATTAACATCTAAGCAAAATAGTATTGCATACAAAATTTTCAGTCAGCTTAATGATATAGATTCATACATCCACAATTTAAGTAGTCATACCAATATACCATTTTATGTCAAGTTCATTTTGATTTTAGGTTTGAACTTTTGTGTAACACAAAACCCAACAGAAAAAAACTTTAATGCCAGTTTTGAAGAAAGCATACGTAGACTGAGTTGGAATATATACTTTCAAATATTAGGTGATCAAAAGGCATTATCTCCCTATGAGAGATTTATTTTTCAATGCAAAAAACGTAGTTTTAAAACCAAAGTTCAGTGTCCTCTGACAAGTGAAATTTTTAATCCTAACATGTCAAGTGTACTTTTTCAACAAATCCGAAGACATACAAGATCAGAAGAATTTCCTCCAAAGCAATTATTAACATCATGTTCAAATTTTCTTAAAAATAATAATCTACTTGTGAAAAACGCAGACAAGAATGCAGGCATATGCATAATAAGTAAGGATTTATACAATGATGAAGTTTATAGGCAACTTTCAGATCTCACCACATATAGACCATCTTGTAGGACAGAATATGAACTAGCAATGTGTGAAATCATAGATAAGTGTAAATACATGAAACTTGACCTGGGAAATGGAATAAAAATGCACAATCTTTTAATACAATATCCCAAACCTGCATCATTCTATTTATTACCCAAAGTCCACAAAGTATTTCATATTTTTCCTCCAGGAAGACCGATTAGTAGTACATGTAATAGCATAAACAGAAACGTTAGTGCATACGTAGATTTCACTCTGAAACCAATTATGTGTAACATACCAGGAATTCTACTTGACACAACACACTTTTTACATGTTCTCAATAGCATTCAGTTAGAACCTAACAAAACATATGCACTGATCACATACGACATTGATAGCATGTATACAAATTTAAACGTAAATAGATGCAAGCAATTTTGTATGTTAGAATTTATGAAATATAAAGCACTCCATAAACTACCAATCGATCTGTCAGAAAGAGATATGAGAACACTTCTTAATATTAGCCTCGATTATAACTATTTAGAATACGAAAATGCTTACTTTGTACAACATAAAGGTATTCAAATGGGCAACTGTGCATCTGTCTCTATTGCTAATATAACAGCGTATCACGAGTTAAAAGACCTTTTTATTAACAACCCAGAAATCATGGAAAATTTACGCTTCGTAGATGATGGATTTATGATTGTAGAAACAACCAATATTGAAAATTTAGATACATGGACAACGGATATATTTAAGCATGAATACCTCTCATTTACAGTCCAACACAGCTTTACAGAAATAAATTTCCTTGATGTAACAGTAAAACTTTTAGGTAATACAATACAAACATCACTGTACAAAAAACCCATGAACAAATGTATGTATCTGAGTTACTTTTCAAACCATCCCAAACATTTACTAAGATCACTACCTTATAGTCAAGGGATTAGAATTAAACGCATATGTTCTGACATAAATGAGTGTAAATTGGAAATAGATAAGATGGTATATAACTTTAGTAAAAGAGGATATCCGCATGAAGTTTTACAGGAATGTATAGAAAAACTTAATACAGTTCAACGTTACGACCTTCTCAAACCAAAAAGTAAATACTTGATCCAGAATCTGACCATTTTCCATCCTGAAATTTTACATAAGTATGAAATGAATGAGTATGTAGAAAACATGCAGATACACACAAATGACAAGCAAGATTTTTATGTTGTAGTTCCTTACTATAGTAATGTATTTAAATTAAAAAAGGTAATACTAGATTTTCTCAACGGAGAGATATTACAATGTAATGACCAAACAATAAGGGACATTTTCCAACAAATGAATATACATATCGTTTACTCTGTTACAAATAAACTAGAAGTCAAACTTAAGAAATAAGTCAGTGTCCGTTTAGACGTAGTCATGTTAACACATTAAAATACCTTGTACTCCGTCTCTAGGTAAGATTTTACAGTAGCATAATAATAATATAATAAAATAATGATTGTATTTACGATGAATATTATTAAAATTATTTATCGCCAGTAATTTTTATGTAATTTTTATGTAATTTATATGAATTTTAAAACAAACCTGTGAAAACATTTATAATTTATTTTTCAAAAATAGCCTGATGAAGCAATAAAGAAACCGGTCGCCAACGGTTAAAACTAGTACACATTTTTCGGTTCAGAAGCATTCTTTCTCAAAATTCAATTATCGTCTGTGCTTCTCTGCATCGTTTTGATCCCGAAATAAATGTCAACACTAGTGCCAACACAGACACAAACTGGACAATCTCGAAAAAGAAAAACGGACCTTGTGAATGAGACCCAGCCAAAAAGATCCAGACAGAAATTAGTCATCATGAACAAAGATGAAAGGACTGAATTTCTCTCCCTCGTTGATCCCAAGAAATCCCTCGCAATCCATGAATTTATACATTCATATGAAGATGATGTTCTCGTGCAAGAACATTTTGACCTACTCTACACATACAAAGTGAAGCCATTACTACCATCCAACAATACAATCAATCAATGGTTGCACCACAGTGTCAAAGTTGAACCTGAAAAGGATTTCATGAAAACGTTGGTCAACAATTTTCTGAAATATTTCTCTGTGAAATATTTCACCAACAACGTTACCAAAGCCAACGAAATGAACAAAACTCTATTCAATCCACGACACAACTTTTGGATTCCACAGTACCATGAGCTTCCAGCAGCCACACACCAGAGACTATACAATCTCAAGTTTCACTACGCAAAGGAAGTGCAAGTTGAAACAGTTCATGGAACTATATTTGTGCTCCAAAACCTGGTTCTACGTAATATCCATGAAATTCAGAAATACCTATCAATTATGAAAGTAATAGATGAAACTGAACGTCAGACCGCCCTTGAACTCTTTCTGGCAATGTCCTATACTATTGCCAAAGTTGAATTCCCAGAGCGTCAAAATGTAAAAGTAATAGACTGGACTGAATATGAAGACAAGACTATTAAATCGGAACCGGGGTGGAGGAAAGAAGAGGATGGAGATCCCCCAACATCTTCTATGTCAAAATTCAGTGAACCAGTGTTTACCAAAATTGACAATAATGAATATAAACTAGATGGGGCATTCCTAGACCAGGTCGACAAAACATTCATGAGTAGTATCATAACCAAACGAAGTATTCAGAACAAGAAACCAACTTTTCAAAAGAAAAAACGCAACGCAAATCCAACCCAAAAGCCAGGAAGTACTTCAAACCTCATGGAAACTAGTGCAACCAATATTCAACCAGAGACATCATCACAAACGGAACGCAAGAATAGAAAATTTGTTCATGGAAAACGCAGAAAAAATCAACAACAATCACAACACACCATCCCATCATCGAGTAATTCAGCCCAACCAACTGGACATAAAGCAGCGGATATAATCCAGTGTTTCACATGAGAATCCGATGCTACTGTAAGACTACCTATACTGCCAACAAATAGCGTTCATGAACAAAAGAGAAAACGTAAGAATAGACGGTTTAAAAATATGGAAAAAATTCTACAATGTAAATTAACATCTAAGCAAAATAGTATTGCATACAAAATTTTCAGTCAGCTTAATGATATAGATTCATACATCCACAATTTAAGTAGTCATACCAATATACCATTTTATGTCAAGTTCATTTTGATTTTAGGTTTGAACTTTTGTGTAACACAAAACCCAACAGAAAAAAACTTTAATGCCAGTTTTGAAGAAAGCATACGTAGACTGAGTTGGAATATATACTTTCAAATATTAGGTGATCAAAAGGCATTATCTCCCTATGAGAGATTTATTTTTCAATGCAAAAAACGTAGTTTTAAAACCAAAGTTCAGTGTCCTCTGACAAGTGAAATTTTTAATCCTAACATGTCAAGTGTACTTTTTCAACAAATCCGAAGACATACAAGATCAGAAGAATTTCCTCCAAAGCAATTATTAACATCATGTTCAAATTTTCTTAAAAATAATAATCTACTTGTGAAAAACGCAGACAAGAATGCAGGCATATGCATAATAAGTAAGGATTTATACAATGATGAAGTTTATAGGCAACTTTCAGATCTCACCACATATAGACCATCTTGTAGGACAGAATATGAACTAGCAATGTGTGAAATCATAGATAAGTGTAAATACATGAAACTTGACCTGGGAAATGGAATAAAAATGCACAATCTTTTAATACAATATCCCAAACCTGCATCATTCTATTTATTACCCAAAGTCCACAAAGTATTTCATATTTTTCCTCCAGGAAGACCGATTAGTAGTACATGTAATAGCATAAACAGAAACGTTAGTGCATACGTAGATTTCACTCTGAAACCAATTATGTGTAACATACCAGGAATTCTACTTGACACAACACACTTTTTACATGTTCTCAATAGCATTCAGTTAGAACCTAACAAAACATATGCACTGATCACATACGACATTGATAGCATGTATACAAATTTAAACGTAAATAGATGCAAGCAATTTTGTATGTTAGAATTTATGAAATATAAAGCACTCCATAAACTACCAATCGATCTGTCAGAAAGAGATATGAGAACACTTCTTAATATTAGCCTCGATTATAACTATTTAGAATACGAAAATGCTTACTTTGTACAACATAAAGGTATTCAAATGGGCAACTGTGCATCTGTCTCTATTGCTAATATAACAGCGTATCACGAGTTAAAAGACCTTTTTATTAACAACCCAGAAATCATGGAAAATTTACGCTTCGTAGATGATGGATTTATGATTGTAGAAACAACCAATATTGAAAATTTAGATACATGGACAACGGATATATTTAAGCATGAATACCTCTCATTTACAGTCCAACACAGCTTTACAGAAATAAATTTCCTTGATGTAACAGTAAAACTTTTAGGTAATACAATACAAACATCACTGTACAAAAAACCCATGAACAAATGTATGTATCTGAGTTACTTTTCAAACCATCCCAAACATTTACTAAGATCACTACCTTATAGTCAAGGGATTAGAATTAAACGCATATGTTCTGACATAAATGAGTGTAAATTGGAAATAGATAAGATGGTATATAACTTTAGTAAAAGAGGATATCCGCATGAAGTTTTACAGGAATGTATAGAAAAACTTAATACAGTTCAACGTTACGACCTTCTCAAACCAAAAAGTAAATACTTGATCCAGAATCTGACCATTTTCCATCCTGAAATTTTACATAAGTATGAAATGAATGAGTATGTAGAAAACATGCAGATACACACAAATGACAAGCAAGATTTTTATGTTGTAGTTCCTTACTATAGTAATGTATTTAAATTAAAAAAGGTAATACTAGATTTTCTCAACGGAGAGATATTACAATGTAATGACCAAACAATAAGGGACATTTTCCAACAAATGAATATACATATCGTTTACTCTGTTACAAATAAACTAGAAGTCAAACTTAAGAAATAAGTCAGTGTCCGTTTAGACGTAGTCATGTTAACACATTAAAATACCTTGTACTCCGTCTCTAGGTAAGATTTTACAGTAGCATAATAATAATATAATAAAATAATGATTGTATTTACGATGAATATTATTAAAATTATTTATCGCCAGTAATTTTTATGTAATTTTTATGTAATTTATATGAATTTTAAAACAAACCTGTGAAAACATTTATAATTTATTTTTCAAAAATAGCCTGATGAAGCAATAAAGAAACCGGTCGCCAACGGTTAAAACTAGTACACATTTTTCGGTTCAGAAGCATTCTTTCTCAAAATTCAATTATCGTCTGTGCTTCTCTGCATCGTTTTGATCCCGAAATAAATGTCAACACTAGTGCCAACACAGACACAAACTGGACAATCTCGAAAAAGAAAAACGGACCTTGTGAATGAGACCCAGCCAAAAAGATCCAGACAGAAATTAGTCATCATGAACAAAGATGAAAGGACTGAATTTCTCTCCCTCGTTGATCCCAAGAAATCCCTCGCAATCCATGAATTTATACATTCATATGAAGATGATGTTCTCGTGCAAGAACATTTTGACCTACTCTACACATACAAAGTGAAGCCATTACTACCATCCAACAATACAATCAATCAATGGTTGCACCACAGTGTCAAAGTTGAACCTGAAAAGGATTTCATGAAAACGTTGGTCAACAATTTTCTGAAATATTTCTCTGTGAAATATTTCACCAACAACGTTACCAAAGCCAACGAAATGAACAAAACTCTATTCAATCCACGACACAACTTTTGGATTCCACAGTACCATGAGCTTCCAGCAGCCACACACCAGAGACTATACAATCTCAAGTTTCACTACGCAAAGGAAGTGCAAGTTGAAACAGTTCATGGAACTATATTTGTGCTCCAAAACCTGGTTCTACGTAATATCCATGAAATTCAGAAATACCTATCAATTATGAAAGTAATAGATGAAACTGAACGTCAGACCGCCCTTGAACTCTTTCTGGCAATGTCCTATACTATTGCCAAAGTTGAATTCCCAGAGCGTCAAAATGTAAAAGTAATAGACTGGACTGAATATGAAGACAAGACTATTAAATCGGAACCGGGGTGGAGGAAAGAAGAGGATGGAGATCCCCCAACATCTTCTATGTCAAAATTCAGTGAACCAGTGTTTACCAAAATTGACAATAATGAATATAAACTAGATGGGGCATTCCTAGACCAGGTCGACAAAACATTCATGAGTAGTATCATAACCAAACGAAGTATTCAGAACAAGAAACCAACTTTTCAAAAGAAAAAACGCAACGCAAATACAACCCAAAAGCCAGGAAGTACTTCAAACCTCATGGAAACTAGTGCAACCAATATTCAACCAGAGACATCATCACAAACGGAACGCAAGAATAGAAAATTTGTTCATGGAAAACGCAGAAAAAATCAACAACAATCACAACACACCATCCCATCATCGAGTAATTCAGCCCAACCAACTGGACATAAAGCAGCGGATATAATCCAGTGTTTCACATGAGAATCCGATGCTACTGTAAGACTACCTATACTGCCAACAAATAGCGTTCATGAACAAAAGAGAAAACGTAAGAATAGACGGTTTAAAAATATGGAAAAAATTCTACAATGTAAATTAACATCTAAGCAAAATAGTATTGCATACAAAATTTTCAGTCAGCTTAATGATATAGATTCATACATCCACAATTTAAGTAGTCATACCAATATACCATTTTATGTCAAGTTCATTTTGATTTTAGGTTTGAACTTTTGTGTAACACAAAACCCAACAGAAAAAAACTTTAATGCCAGTTTTGAAGAAAGCATACGTAGACTGAGTTGGAATATATACTTTCAAATATTAGGTGATCAAAAGGCATTATCTCCCTATGAGAGATTTATTTTTCAATGCAAAAAACGTAGTTTTAAAACCAAAGTTCAGTGTCCTCTGACAAGTGAAATTTTTAATCCTAACATGTCAAGTGTACTTTTTCAACAAATCCGAAGACATACAAGATCAGAAGAATTTCCTCCAAAGCAATTATTAACATCATGTTCAAATTTTCTTAAAAATAATAATCTACTTGTGAAAAACGCAGACAAGAATGCAGGCATATGCATAATAAGTAAGGATTTATACAATGATGAAGTTTATAGGCAACTTTCAGATCTCACCACATATAGACCATCTTGTAGGACAGAATATGAACTAGCAATGTGTGAAATCATAGATAAGTGTAAATACATGAAACTTGACCTGGGAAATGGAATAAAAATGCACAATCTTTTAATACAATATCCCAAACCTGCATCATTCTATTTATTACCCAAAGTCCACAAAGTATTTCATATTTTTCCTCCAGGAAGACCGATTAGTAGTACATGTAATAGCATAAACAGAAACGTTAGTGCATACGTAGATTTCACTCTGAAACCAATTATGTGTAACATACCAGGAATTCTACTTGACACAACACACTTTTTACATGTTCTCAATAGCATTCAGTTAGAACCTAACAAAACATATGCACTGATCACATACGACATTGATAGCATGTATACAAATTTAAACGTAAATAGATGCAAGCAATTTTGTATGTTAGAATTTATGAAATATAAAGCACTCCATAAACTACCAATCGATCTGTCAGAAAGAGATATGAGAACACTTCTTAATATTAGCCTCGATTATAACTATTTAGAATACGAAAATGCTTACTTTGTACAACATAAAGGTATTCAAATGGGCAACTGTGCATCTGTCTCTATTGCTAATATAACAGCGTATCACGAGTTAAAAGACCTTTTTATTAACAACCCAGAAATCATGGAAAATTTACGCTTCGTAGATGATGGATTTATGATTGTAGAAACAACCAATATTGAAAATTTAGATACATGGACAACGGATATATTTAAGCATGAATACCTCTCATTTACAGTCCAACACAGCTTTACAGAAATAAATTTCCTTGATGTAACAGTAAAACTTTTAGGTAATACAATACAAACATCACTGTACAAAAAACCCATGAACAAATGTATGTATCTGAGTTACTTTTCAAACCATCCCAAACATTTACTAAGATCACTACCTTATAGTCAAGGGATTAGAATTAAACGCATATGTTCTGACATAAATGAGTGTAAATTGGAAATAGATAAGATGGTATATAACTTTAGTAAAAGAGGATATCCGCATGAAGTTTTACAGGAATGTATAGAAAAACTTAATACAGTTCAACGTTACGACCTTCTCAAACCAAAAAGTAAATACTTGATCCAGAATCTGACCATTTTCCATCCTGAAATTTTACATAAGTATGAAATGAATGAGTATGTAGAAAACATGCAGATACACACAAATGACAAGCAAGATTTTTATGTTGTAGTTCCTTACTATAGTAATGTATTTAAATTAAAAAAGGTAATACTAGATTTTCTCAACGGAGAGATATTACAATGTAATGACCAAACAATAAGGGACATTTTCCAACAAATGAATATACATATCGTTTACTCTGTTACAAATAAACTAGAAGTCAAACTTAAGAAATAAGTCAGTGTCCGTTTAGACGTAGTCATGTTAACACATTAAAATACCTTGTACTCCGTCTCTAGGTAAGATTTTACAGTAGCATAATAATAATATAATAAAATAATGATTGTATTTACGATGAATATTATTAAAATTATTTATCGCCAGTAATTTTTATGTAATTTTTATGTAATTTATATGAATTTTAAAACAAACCTGTGAAAACATTTATAATTTATTTTTCAAAAATAGCCTGATGAAGCAATAAAGAAACCGGTCGCCAACGGTTAAAACTAGTACACATTTTTCGGTTCAGAAGCATTCTTTCTCAAAATTCAATGTTTGATGCTAGGTTGGTTGTTGGATCCTCCACGCCACTCCATTCTACAATGTAAAAGTATTAATTATATTATACTCTTTCCCAACCCTCCCATTGCCTTGTATACAAAAAAGGAGATATGATTTTAGTTTTGAGGGTAATTTTTAGCATCTGATGATAAAAAAAAGAAACTTACAACATCCTGATAATGAGGAAGAAGTTGATGATGAGAAAGTTTTTTCCTGTAATATCCCAGTTTTTTGGGTGACAAGCTTATGAATAAAAATCAAACTATACTTGTGCTAATACCGCTGGCTAAAAGAAAAAAAATAACATGTAATATGTATATTTCTCTGTGTGGATAGTAGTAGTAGTAGTAGTACTAGTTTGCTTACACTTACAAAGTGCGTGACATTTACTGACATGAGATAACATTTCTTGCTCTGATCTTGCTCTTTTTCTTAGCTGAATGAGATGGATTTGATGATGAGTAGATGATTGTTGCATATTAAGAAGTTTGGTTGGAATGGTGCTTAGGGAAGTGAAAGCGACATTCATTAACAAAATTGAATTCACAACTGCTTCATATCATGTCATTCATGTTTGTCATTTTACTCTGGGTGGAGAGCTGCTTGACAGAACACAGAAAAAGTTAGCTATGAGGGCAATAGTAGGCATTTGCATTTTATTGTTTTGTGCTGGAGGGAGTAGCGCCTACGACCTGATGTTAAACACTGACAAGGATGTTACTGTGTGGAAACTTCAAGGGTCCTACATTTACACCAAATCTATTCTCAATGTAGCCTCCCTCCTACCAGCACCCTTACTTCGATCTACAAAGCAAGAGGAGGGTCAACGTGTTGGCATGTGGCTCACAAGATATAGTGGTCCTGATACTGAAAATTTTTTAAAGCTAGAGTATAATTTGAAGCATCACTTGTTTTCGCAAGGATGGGTTCACTTGATAGCGTCTCCGATGGTGCCAGTGATGATCACAACCAATGCGGACCAAGAAATTGGGAGGTTCTGGTCAGATGGAAGAACCTGGTGTGATGCAGTTTTTAATATAAATTTGTTGGGAACGGTGAGATGAAAACGTGGCTTATAGAATATAGCGAAACGTATGTTGTGGTATGAAGATTGTTAATTGTCTCATGTTTTAACAGGTCATTATAAAAGTTACCACAAACAACTCGGGAGAGTTTGCTCTCATAGATAAAGTCGTGATGGGTGTCATGGGGAACGTGACACAATTGCCAGGGAAAACACTAAATCCATGCCTTACGTCACCACCCCAAGGTTCTTCAGCTACCCAGGATGATGATGAAATAGCCCCCAACATGCAATCAAAGCCACCAATAAAAAGACCCAGAACTAGCACCAAAATTCCCCCAGTCATGATGAAGAAACCTGATTCAAATCAACATCAAAGTGGAGCTGCTGAAATTCTTCCTGACATGGCTAACAAGAGGAAGAGCAACAACAATATGACACCCCAATTGGACACTCGGACAGAGACTAATGACGACACTGAAAGTGCAAGCAATAATTCCTCTGAGGTAAAGTTTGGATGCTCATGTACGTGTTCTAGGATGAAAAGTCCACGAACATCAATGATGAGTTCCGGATGAGTACAACTACTGCTTATAGGCCAATAGTTTATTGGTTGTTTATTTATTAGCTAAACTTAAGTAAAATATCTTCAAGAAATTACAGTTGCATGCTAAGTTTGATACATTTTATTCAGACTTCAAAATAGTAGTTTTTAATATTGGTTAACGTACTATTGAAAATGCTTAAGTTTAACTCAAAGTGTATAGTCGATCAAGTTGCAAGAACCTAGACACATTTAAAAAATAACACAGATAAAATCATCGAATAATGACGCCCACTTACTCATTAAAAACGTTTAAATTAAGGACACGGGTAGTAAATTAAAGAAGCTTAAGTAATACTTAAATAAAAAATATAAAAATTGGCAACTCTTCTCAAAACCATTCATGCATGGTGTACTTTGGCTATGGAAAATGTTAACATAAGTTTTTAGCAGCAATTATATCTTGAATCCTCTGTTCACAAGTTTCATCCACGTTTAATATCCTGTAGAGATAAAAATCGGAATTGAATTAAACACTATAGATTACTACAACTCAACCCAAGAAAATATGTATAATATTTTTGTATTATTTATTAAGCAAAGAGCATACCTATAGCAATGGGAAAAGGAAGCATTTAGTTTCGCTAAAACGAAAATTGTAGCACTTAAAAGTTTCCCAATGACACCTTTAATTTCCTCGAAAATTTTTCGGTTGACGTCATCACGGTCAAGGGTATTGATCACATAAAAGTCCATAACGCTCAGTATCTTATGAGTGAATAAAATGATAATACGAAATAACCATTATAAATGATATAGACAATATTATCATTACATTATATTTTTAAGCTTACATCATGAGTTTCGACTACAATTTTGAAAACTTCTTGCAAATCCTGATGAACAATCCCATGTGGGTCATGGGTTACAGATAAGCAGATCAACTCCAAAGTACCTTCCAATGCCCAAAATGAGAGTGTACCTTGGCATAAGAAGTTGGAAATTTGTTTCTCAGGTGTAGTGGTTTCAAACTTCCCAAGGAAGATTATGTTGTTAATATTTTGCTGAAAAACATTGAAGGAATAAATAGTCACATCATTGAAACGAATTAATATGGCTTATGCGCACGTACTATTTAACAAGCAGCCATTTTATTTAAAAAATTACATACCATGGTAACAAGACCTTTGCAAGCATCTCTTAAGTCATTCCATAAGGCGTTGGGTATTTGTTTAACGAGATCATACACTGTTGGTCCGTCTTGAGGAATCGGGTTGTTTCTGCAAGGTTTAGTAAAAAAATCAACTTATAAATACAAATGGAAGATAATTCAATTGTAAGACTTAATTTAAAAAGTGAACAGTTCTTACAGTGACGTTAAATCTCTCATAGTTTTTGCTTTTGAATTTTCACCAGCTATTTCAGAAGAGGCTGTGGAGGTACTTGGTGGCGGCTTATGTCGTAACTTATTCAAAACATAGGGCTGGAATCCAGCCTGAAGAATGTTTGAAGGTAGCTTAGCATCTCGAAGGAAATTTACCATGTTTTCATTACCATCAGAAAGTACTTTTGTGCTGGAAGTGAAGACGCCCTTCCAGTTGAGGGGATGATTTCCTATTATAATAAGGGTTTGAAAACAGTTTCAGTTGAATTTTGTAACCACAAACTGTTACGTTAAGCCACCGTGAACTTACCGGGATGAGTTATATTGAAAAATACAATCAAATCTGGATTTCCGAGCCTAGTTTTGAGTTTAAATTCATAAAAAGCTTGGCACTTTATATAAGGATTATCACTTTTCATTGCGTCGCTCAAAGTCAAACATTTGGTATTCCCAGGTGGACATTCAATTGGAAAGTTTATAATCTAAAGATAGTTTCGTAATGATTCATTGTTAATTACAGTAAATCTGATTTCTAGTTCATGACACAATATGAATAGAAAAATGATAGGTTTTACCTCAGTAAATGATGAATTGACAAGGCTTAAGTAGAGACGCAAGGTCAAGCGGGGAATGTACACCCACAAAAGCAATCGTATCATAAATTTAATATCCAGGAACATTAGAACTCGTTCCAAAACTTGGGGTTGAAATAGGTGTACCCCGGCAGCAATGAAAAGTGGCGAGTATAACACTGACCCTAAATCAAAATAAGATATGAATTTTACTTACTTGCACAAATGTTAAAATTGTAATTAGTGTTTTAAAGTGCTCTTGCTTACCCAATAGCAAAGATGCCACCCAAACCCCAATCGCAATACAGATACTTCCTTTTATATTCTGTAAAAGTTCGTCAACACGAATAACAGAACTTATAGACCATCCAACTCTTGTTGATGGGTACTGAAGACGGAATCCCCCAGATATAAAATTATCAATGAAAAATTCAACACCGGTGAAAAAAGCTGCTAGTCGAAGAACCAACAAATTCTCTTTCACGTAAGTGACGGTAACACCACTGGAAAAGAGCAAGGAGTTTACAATTAAGAAATATAAGATGAAGATGCTGTTATTTATGGCTAAATATTTACTCACTCTGAAAGCTCCTTGGCAACGAAAAGATTTTCATACGCTTGATCAAACAAATGCACGAATATGAAGCACTGAGCCCAAGCACCAGCTCCAAAACACATGGGTTTTAAAAGAAATCTGAGCGTGGTGTAACGACTAAGTTGGTCTTTAATCGAATCTGCATGTTTTTCATTATCTGGAAATATCCCAAATAGTAAAACAATAAACTTCCTTCGCCTTTTGACCCATTATTAGATTGGTCAAAAACTAAACTGAAGAATGAGAGTAGAATGGCTTGCCATCCACAGGCGAGCCACATGGAATGGGCTAGTCTTGACAGTTTCACCTGTTAATTTAAGTAGCATCGTGTTTACTTTAGGTTCCACTAACACCTTAGATACATTATCAAATATCATCAGTGGTTATGTTTTAAACAGAAAATATTACCTGAAACTCCGCTTGCTTCACATTTTTTGATATTAAATTATACTTCAATTGCGTTGCCGAAACATTGGGAACCTTATTTTGAGCCGGTGAAGATAGTGTTTCACTTGTACGTGGGGTTCTACTACTGAAATAACCATCTCGTTCATACATATTCCAGTCGGGTAATGTGCTTGTTCGAAATGAACCCATGGTTTTTTAATCTAGCAATATCAGAACTTAAACACACATTGAGTTAAAATCCCTTGCCTATTTGAAAACGTACACGCAAATCCGAAGTTTTTAATAAAAATTAATAAATACTAAGAATGCCGAAAATTGTCAAAGACACAACACAAACACCCATTGGAAAAAGAGTATGATGAATAGAACTTATACATGAGGAGGTGAAGTGCTGTAAAAATGAGCATGATTTTATCATTGCAAGCAAAAGCCAATAGGATGGAATGAACAAAGTTGTCACGCTGGGATGGCTTTCAAGACGAGGGTATGCAAATGCAAAGTGTGGCCAAATCCTTGGTAATATACTATGGTAAGGGTGAGATCACGAAGCTAAGGCAGCCTCTTGCAAGAAACTTAACAAAATGACATAAAAAGAGCTAATTCTTCACCTTAATCGATTGAATTTGTAAGAGGCAATAAAACATTTGATGACTTTACTGATAATGATACCTTCGATTAGAGAGACAGCATTGTGAAGGTTTGTTAGGTTGGTTATAGCTTTATTTGACAAAGTATCTCATTTTCAAATTCAAAACTCATGAAATTAGGAATGTATTTACTTCTTGCGAGCGAACCAGCGACCGAACCATGCAGTTATCCGCTTCATCTATAAGAAAAAAAGAATCGCACTATTTACAACTTCGAATGAACACTAGAATATAAATAAAAAGCAGACGTTGTAATAAAAACTTACCAATGTTTTCTCCCTTCGCTGTTCAACAGAAGTAGACTGATTCTTTTGACGCTTTCGTCCTTTTGATGCTTTCCAATACACTCCCCCAGCAACTAACTCACCACCTTGTTCCGACTGTTCCACTACCAATAACGGTTCAGGATCCGGAATGAACGAGTGACGGCGGGCTGGAACCCTCACAAAGTTTTCCGGATTTAACTCCATATTGTGTCTTTTTACCATTTTCCTGTAAGTTTTGTTCTGTAGCTGTGCTTTAGACTGCACAGTGGGAAGGCGTGTTTGCACATACATCTTCTTCATCTACAACATTTTAATTATAAAATGTTTATGAGTAAATATTGAATATGTTTTGTCATGATTAAATAAATTAAAGATAAAATATTTATGCTTTAACATACCTGCATGATTGATGATCCAATTCCAAAGCTCACAAAATGCACTTATAATCAACACCCCGGTAGTAACGAAAGTGGCGAGTATAACACTGACCCTGAATCAAAACAAGATATGAATTTTACTTACTTGCACAAATGCTAGAATTGTAATTAATTTTTTAAGTGCTCTTCCTTACCCAAAAGCAAAGACGCTACACAAACCCCAATCGCAATACAGATACTTCCTTTTATATTCTGTAAAAGTTCGTCAACACGAATAACAGAACTTATAGACCATCCAACTCTTGTTGATGGGTACTGAAGACGGAATCCCCCAGATATAAAATTATCAATGAAAAATTCAACACCGGTGAAAAAAGCTGCTAGTCGAAGAACCAACAAATTCTCCTTCGCGTAAGTTATGATGACACCACTGAAAAAGGGCAACGAGTTTACAATAACAGAAGTAAAAACGATGATGGCACATGTGTTGTGCTGTGATCTCATACTGTGAAGTAATGAGACTTGATCGGCCTTTATACTTATTTTGGCTTTGTTTGTTTGAGGGAGCCTTGAACGTTGTTCGGATGATATGAGATTTTTGTGACAGCGTCTCTTTGTTAAGCATGGCATCATACTCACATGCTGTGTTTTGCATGCACTTATCATGCTCGTGTTCACTTTATGGACTAATGTTAATTGATCAGTTTATCTTTAATTTTTAAATTAGATTAATGTTGTGTAGCCATAATATGAACAATTAAATACTAATTAATTGTATCAGGAATTTATTAAGCAATGAAGTTGCTTTTTACGAATGAAAATTTGGCCTTTTGGGGCGTGTAGAGCGTAATGTCACACTCATGGCCAGAATTAAAAAAATCAATCGATTTAATTGAAACTCAGAATACACAGGTTAATTTTTATGGTGAATCAATTGGTAACATAGATTTTAAATTCGCTGAGTATTTCGAAAGTATACGCGAGACAATTTAAAAAAAATCAATCGATTTAGTTGAAACCCAGTATTCATGGGTTATTTTTGATTGTAAATCAACTGATGGTATTAGATTTTAAATTCCATATATATTTCGAAAACATTTGAGAGGGAAAATTCAAAAAATCAATCGATTTAGTTGAAACTCGGTATCTAAAGGTTATTGTTCATGGTGAATCAACTGGTAACATTAGATTTTCAATTCATTGAGTATTTCGAAAGTGTACGCGCGAAAATTTAAAAAATCAATCGATTTAGTTGAAACCCAGTATTCATGGGTTATTTTCGATTGTGAATCAACTGATGGTATTAGATTTTAAATTCTATGTATATTTCGATAACTCAATCGACTTACGATCGTTAGTTGAAACTCAGTGTCTAAAGATTATTTTTCATTATGATTCAAGTCATTTTTCACTCGTAAATCACAATTTCATTACTTGTGTAGAATGTACACTTACGGTTTATTTATATTTTAATTTGGAATTATGAAGATATAAGTGTAAAATTAGTACTAATCAGCATTTTTTAATTTTTATACGAATGAGTTGCGTTGTATGGGACTTCCAGTGACTTTCTGTTGACCCCACAGTAATTCTTACGAAAAAACGAGAATGATTCAGATTTTGTTATAAATGTAACTATTTAATCTAATGAGCAATCTCTGCAATGCAGGATGGAGTTTTATGTAGTACTTTTTGACGTGGAGGCTACTGTTAGTTGTAAGTATGCAACCTGCGTCATTTTCAAATGCATAATCAGGTTCATAAGAGTAACTCCAGGTTTTTTCTTTCTGGCTTTCGGAATTAAATAATTATGAAGCAAGTGACAGTTATTGTCATCAACTAAAAATTGGCCAGTCTTTCTCGACTTATTTTGCATTTAAAGGCATCTGCCATGTAATGTGTTATCATAAATGTCAAGTAGGTAACAATAAACATGAAATTTTTAGAACCCTAGCAACTTGTTGCTTGATTAGGTTCATTATCATGACTATGTGCATTCTACATTCCAATATAGCTTCTCATATTATTTGCTCAAATCGTATTGAGAAGTAATTTGCCTTTTAAACGGTTTCTTTTGTACAAAATAAATTGAAATAATAAACCCTTATATATTAAGTAATGCAATTGGTAAGTCATGGCTGCAATTGAGTGAATTTGCAAAAACGGTAACAATTGGAGTCCATTTAATTGTAAATTCCGGATTAAATGTTTCTAACCATTTTTTTTATTAACAAAAGAAAACATTATTAAACAGACAATTCATATTTTATTCAGGTGCAGAAATGTTCCATTCCCGATGATTACAAAATCTTTTGATTTTTTACAAACTATACTCTAAACTTTGTACACCTAGCTAACCACTATAGCAAACAAGCCGAGGCTAGGGAATAAACTACAAATTAACAAAAGCAACTGGACCTTGATGATATATAGCAGCATGAAAATAAAACATGAAAAGACACAAGCAATATAAATGAACGACCAAGAGATATTTTTCGTCGTGGTTGCTTCTATACATATCATGTTATTCATCTATTCCATTTTTAAAACATAGTTTATGTAGTTTTTACGTTTTTATCTTCAAAGACGAATATATTTCATTAAACAACCTTACTTACTTTTCGCATTTAGGTAGGGAAAACTAGGGCCGATTATTTTGGATCAGCATCCCAAGTTACATAATCTGCATAAGTATAAATTTTACTAAAGGCTAACCTTTTATAGCGGTAAAAGTGTCGTTGAAAACTTGTCAATGCTTTTCCGACTTTTCTCTAAAGTTCCAACATGAATGAACGTGCATCACTTGGTATTCCGGCCTTGCTCAAAATATCCTGAACTTGGGTAATTGTGTCTGTCACCAATTTCTTGCTCTTCAGATTTGACTTTGATGCCCCACTTCCACTTTTCTTTAATAATGGTGCTAATGGTTGGTGGTGGAGAATTCGTGCCAAAATTGTAACAATCAAAAGCTCTGGTTTCACTTGGAGGACTTGACAAATCAGTGGATAACTCAGGTTCTGGGTGATGTTGAATAATACGACAGTACTTACATTTGGAAACACTTGGGGAAAGTTGTTTACAATATTTTCTCCAACGTAAGTGTCCAATGATAAGTTCCGTACCTACAGGTTTGAAATCGGTTGCAAATTTACTCTTGATGAAGATTGTTGTACATGCGTCTCATTACAATTGAGACAATAATGCTCCTTACCGATTGGGCTGGCAATCCCGGTTCAAAGCTCAGATCCAAATTTGTTATCGATATTGTTTTCACTCTAGGGGCGAGATTAGAAACATTCAAGAAAATCTCATAGCCTGGCCAATCACATTTGAAACGGAGGAATACATGGAGTCCTTTAAGATTATGAAGTGAGATCAAAATCTTCATCCAATCCTCTGAAGAATATGGGACTGCATTGTTGAGAAACAGAAATTTATGATTGTCTGCATTCCTTTCTAGCTGATCCAGCGTAGCATTTTCCACAGAGCACCAGATCAGGGACAAGCTTGATAGCTGGAAAGAGGTTTCAGGATTAAAGTATTTATAAATGTTATCGCATTGGTGAGTATTGATATTAATTTCTCCCTCTGATTGCTCAATGTCAAGAATCTTTGTGCCCTGGATTGTCAACTGGATTGTCATGTTAAGCTTCAGGAGATCCCTATCCAAATTCCATGTTTCGTTTGGGCTCATGTCAAAAAAGAGGATTTCTTTAAAGCTATTAGGCTGCTTGTATGCATCCGTTTTCTCATTTCGGAAATGATGAAAAATGAACTTTTTCAGTTTTGGAAGGTACACCCTAGAAAAATTCCCGTTCCCCCAAACATTCTCTATATCAATTGTTTCAAAATTTCCATTGTTGCAATGAATGGGTAAGTGCAGGTGCATCAATGACTAAATAACGGAGTCGTAAAGTCTTCATAGAGGAAACATCCAGGATCGGGTCAAAGCCTTCAAATTAATAGAGATCATCTTCACAGCCTTCCGCATTCAAAAATTTCTTGTGATGATTTGGAGGTGATCACTTAATGCCTTCTTCAGCTACGTCTCTTTGCCTGCTTACTAGCAGTTTATTTCAATATAAATCCTCAAACTCATTGCCAATAAAAAGTCAATGTCACTGAGTTACGCTAAAATGCCATGTTTAAGAAGCCATTTTATAGCTTCAAATTTTACGCATTCAAATCCCATACAAATATTAAAGTAACACACTCAGAGAATCATACACAATAAGCCATTGGGTTTTATTGATGACAACTGATGAAATGAAATGTTTCAGTACACAATCTTTAAAAAATATCGTATATCGTATCCCAAACCCAAAAATCGAACATAATCCAATACTTCTTTACATTAATCGAAACCTCTCCTGGTAAATTATTTATTTACATACATTATTATTCTAAATCCTTAACTATTAAAATAGCTTAGTTTACCCAAGATACGTACGTGTGTAATAAGCAAAGACTTGAATAGAAATATAATATGCATCTGAGTACATATTATACGGTATATCAGGAGATGTATTGTGATTTTTATGACGGACAGTGTTTCAAAAAGCTTAATACGCAATTTCTAAATAATTTCGTATCTAATATTTTTCTACAAACTACTCATTTGTTTCCGATTTGGCTATAGCCCTTGCAAAAGCATGATTAGAAGCTCGTATTTCATACTGTGGGTTGCAAAATTTTGTAACACTATTGTAAACCGCCGCCCGCCCTGTTTCTGCCTCTTCAACAAAACGTCTAAGCATACCTCTGTAAGCTCCTGAAAAATGAAACAAGAGCCTTGAAACGGAAGCACTTTTTTATGTAAACCTATTTTTCTCCAAAGCTAGTGATTAATAATCTTACCGATAATATAGCGGGACTTCGCAGAATCCCTTCTCGCCTTATCAATAGCTTTTGGATAATTCTCAATGACAATTGATGTTCCACCTGCATCTGCATATATATCCTCTTCATTTGCCTCCCTAATTAACTTCACCTTACCACCTACACAAATATATGATAAACTTATAGTAATTTTACCAGAACCAGTTTGCTCAACATTTTAGACCTATTAAAGTAAAACAATTTCACAAACCTCCGGCAGTAATAGCAGCTTCCATGCTCTTCAAGTGCTCTCGAGTTCCAAATAGAAACGTTTTCTCAGCAAACAAAGTCCTTCTCTCTGTGTTGGGGTAAAACCTCCAAGCTTCAACCATCTTTGAATGATTCTCCTTCACCCGGACAACAACTGGTGGAAGGTAATTATCGGAATTTAGGAATTGGAGGGGTTGCAGAACCATCTTCTCCTTATTCAACTCGGCACATTTGATGGCAGACAACAGTTCAGTGAAGTAATTTGGCTTCACAGTTGGCTTTGCTGAGATTAGGGTTGTCACAGCTAAGTTTAACCTCGTCCATAACGAGATGGGTTACAGAAGGGCTCCACTTTTTCACCAAAGTAGTTATCTCTTAGTTAGCTAGTAGGACGAAACCATACCGAATTCCCCAACGGGAGCTCTACTTTGAGCAGTGCGTTAAGACCTGTGATCGAGAGGTCGTTTGGAAATTGTATGTCACCAACTGCGCAACCCACATGACATATCTTCTCCGCTAAAAGGTAGTAGGTGTCTGACAGGGAGAGACAAACCAAAACTAGTTTAAATTTTGTATTAAACGCAGAGGATAACGATACCATAAAATTCTTCAGGTTAATTTTTCAATGAAAGACTTGTTGGGTTATGACAAATATATACTAACATGATAACAAGTGTTTGTACATGTTATATACGTTCTTAGCCACTTTAGTAAAATTTGCAATACATTTCCTTTAACTTCTTTTTCCTATTGTATGCGGTTTCGATACATATTATCTATCACATGAATGAATGTATTTGTGCTTAAACAACATACTAACCCTTTGGTTGCAGACTAGACACGATATCAAGTATTGCGTTGTGTAATTGTAATGCAATATTTTCACGAAATTGCAATAGTACAGAAGAAACGATTCCTGATGACTATGACGAATGCCGTTTTTACCTTAGAAAGCACGATGATTACAAAAACTAATTCTACTGTAACCGATAACTCTTTAATTGATCATGAGACTATTCTTATCGCAAGTCAAAAACATGTTGAATTTCTTAAGAAAATGTGATAAGATTGGTGTCCCTATTCTGTTTACAAAAGGAAATAGAGAAATAGCAAGAAGAAGAAACTAACATAACGGGAAAATGACATTGTATTTTGTACGTTATATGTATGCTGTATCATTGCAAATGTACACATTATATATTATAGCTATAATGTTTTTTTTCGTGTGCTTGTCTGTGCTTTTCTCAACGAAGCATAAGAAAACTTTGTGATTGATCTTGATCTCTAAACAAACGAGACGTTATAGTGAATGTGCAATGACATGATATGATATGATATGATGTAGCATGTAATTCTGTATGCTGACTGAATTGCTGCAATAATGTGTTGGTTGCTACAATAATGTTCAGGATGATGCAGGCGCAGACCTATTTTGAATATATGGCAATTGGTGGAGCAATATATTGGGACTTGGGCAATTGGCACTGGAGCAATATATGGTGATTGTTATTCTGATCCAACTCTAGCTCACGCTTCATTTTGTCACGCTTTTCGTTGTTTCAATTCACGTTTAAAGACTATGTGGCAAGTAGAACTTACACTATATTTCATAGGAAAGCGTGAGCATTAATTTGTTCACACTGATTATCATATACTTGTATACCAAGCATTATGAAGTCATGAAGTCATCATATCATTTTAACGATACTTTGGCTCCACCGTAAAATGTAATGAGAGTAAGCAGTCACATCCAACATCACCAAGATCATTATATGTTAGGTTTGTTATGCAAATATTTTACAATCTCATATTTCCACCGGATGCATAAATTCTATTACCACGTCAATTTTTCTTTGATACTAAATTAAATAATAGAAATCAGTCAATTATTAAGTGTCTGTAGCTGTTGTTATATCAATGCTAGCTACATAACGAAATTTAAACCGTTCATATTGCCCCGCGAATCCTAAACGAAAATGTTTCTAAGCTTATTCCAAGCACTTAAAACTGAGAATTTGGATGTAATCAAGGAGCTTTTTGAAGAGCCTACCCAAAGCAAGAGGTTGACTGAACTCTGCAGTTACAAGCACAAATCGCTGTTGCATGTTGCAGTAAAATATAAGGACTACTCCGTGGTGGCATTCCTACTTGACACTCAAGGGTTTGCTGAAGTACTCTCGGAAGAAAGATTTGATGACCTAGTTCACAGTTGTATTTGGAGTATACGGGGTGCAATTGACCACGGAGACGACTGGTTTGAGCAGAAATGTCAAATAATTCAACTACTCCTCCTAATTCGACCAGATTTGATAGATTCCAGGGATGTTTATCACCGGACTCCACTTCACGTTGCCATAGCGTGGGAGTTCTATAACCCAAGACAATTGGAGCTCGTTCAAATTCTCATACAAAATAATGCGGATGTTAATGCAAAAGATCACACTGGGAAAACACCGCTTCATAAGGCAGTGTCTGGAAAAGAGCATGTTTCCCCATATATTTTGGAAATGGTGAAGCTGATCATACCAAATCATGTTGATGTAAACGCTGTGGATAAGTTACGAAGAAATTTTCTTCACTTAGCGGCCACAACCTTGTCTCCAGAGATGTTTAACGAATTGATAGTTTACTTGGATTATATTCTGGAAACAAAGTGCTTCACAAGCGTTGACTCATATGGGTTAACGGTTTTGTATTATGTAGTGCAAAACATGGAACCATTGTATGAAACTCTTGTTATCTTAAATAGAAATGGGGTAGATTTCAATGCACGTAATGATAGTGGGGAATCCGTAGTAACAACGGCAGTAAAATATGAGCAGAGTGATGCTTTCATATACAAAATGATTAATGAATTCATAGTTCATTGTCAAACTGCGGACTAAATATTCAATAATTGAATATAGATAAGAATGACACAGTACATGAGCAATAAAAAAATACATGACAAACCGTTTCTGCAATTTCTGCTAAAATTACTGTAAATTAGATCAGATTCTGGCTTCTTTTTTATTCTCTCTGCCGTCTGCAGTTCTATCACATTTGTGTGATATTTTATTCAAACATAATTTTGCTCTGATGATGCTGATAATTGTCTATGAGTGTAGAATAAAAACAAACATTTTGGTTATCCTAAAATCCTGTTAAATGTTATTTTTATTCTTTGATGGCCATATAGCAATAGGTGCTTGTCATAGTTCAGATTCATTCTCTTGCAAATAGATTAGAGCGGAGAGAATTCTGAACCTGTGCGATAAGTCCAAGCTCAATAGAGTTCAAGTACATTTATATTTATGCATAATATGTACAATATGGGTATGTCAAATAATATGTGTTGATGTTAATGTTTGTTCTTCATCAAATTCTCATTTAGTGGAAAGAGACAACATGGAAATTTCCAAAGCATCATGTAATCAACGAGACGGATGCATATAAAACAAGGCATGGCACAAAATCATATAAGTTACGTACTATATTCGTATGTAAATATTGACCCAATGTTTTATGATCTGCTCCACACTCGAATATGCATGTAATTCAGGATATTATGTCAATCACATATTCGTATTTCTTGCCCATTTGGACATACGTAAAATAGTCCATTTCACTCATCAAAATGCCCTCCTTACGCATGCACTGTAATGCTGTTAATAAGTGGCAAAGCCAGTTACAGCGCTATAAAACTACATAATAGTTTTACCGGAACCAATATAACAAGTACGTAATACGTCATCAAATTCTATTTGACAATACTTTCGTTCGAATGTAATAAATCGTAATCATGACTTCATAGCCGTTCAAAATTATGGGGAAAACAGAATTGGTTTAATTATCAATATTAGTGTATAATATGCATATTAAGACACAAATATGAGTGAAAAAATTCATGATTTCAGATCTCTAAAATAAAAGCCTGAAATTCAAACATGATTACATGATTACGATAGTGGGAAAAATGGATTGCAAAATATATCCATGCTGCAAGTTAAAGCTGCCCACACAATTTCCGGCACAAACCGCTTGTTTCTTTTCTTGAAAGATCCTGCAAACAAGAAGCATGATTTTCTAAGATTTCCTTTCTAAAAAGTAGTCATAAATTTGTCAAACACAAAAAAAACGCATGTACTAAGATAAATGGAGAATGCTACTCCAATTTTTTATTGCATAATTTGATTCCTTTTGCAAATACGTTGATATTTTTCAAGACCTAATTAACGCTTTTAATTGCCTCCAACCACATACAAAATGGTAAAAGATGGAAAAGAAGGACTTAGAGATGGTAGGTGGTAATAAGTGGTGGTTACAGACGACACTTTGATTTTTCGTTTCAACAATGAGAGCGTTAAAAAGGCACACGGAGTAAACGGGCATTTTGGAATATTGATTTTAGTAATGACTTATATATAACGCAACGCCTGTATAATAGTAAGTGATCCCATGAAACTTTTACACTTTTTTAAAAAATTTATAAACAAATTTAGTAGAAATTTCCACTTTAAAATTACACATCGTCACTTTACTTTTTTTTGTTAAATTTCGTGGCATAATATCGGTTTATATGGAAAACCTACTGATTAAATTCTTATTAGCAGCTTATTAAATTGCTATATTTACACTTTCAGAGCTTCCATGGCCTAAGCGGGCCTTCCTCGCTTACGCTTTTCAAGAATTGGTATTGTTTTAGCCTCCGGAATGACAAAAAATTTCTCTATTTATTGCAATACCCAAAACATGCCTACACAAATATTGTTTTTAATAACCAGAACAGGTGCAGGACGAATCCGTCCAGTCGAATTTTATGTTTATCGACTGATGTGCATTATTTCACCTCACTAGATCTGACTTACTGAAATGATTCGGTATGAATCTTGAGGGTCAACAATGGGGTTTTAAAACAATTGTTTATTATAAACTAAAATTAATAGCTTAACCTAGTAACACCTTCTCGAGCGTTCGGAATGATCGCTTTTGCTAGCTTTAATGTTATGATGTTACTAACTATAATAGTATTGAGGTTCGAGAAGTGCAGTTAATTAGTAGATATCTTTATTACAGCAGATATATTTATGACAAAGTTTAGTGAGTAGGTGTGCGTGAGCACAGAATGAGTAGAATCATCCGAATGATGTTAGCGAGAAGGATCAAGCTCACTTTCTTCCTTCCACGCGAGTTGCTTTCTCGGGGTAAATATCCCTTAACATGATTGGTGAAAGGAAGGTTTTCTCCTGACGCTAGGCCATGTAGACTTACAAAGGAAATTCCTATTAGGAATACAGCCCGTGACATGGTTTCAAACGATTGTATTTAGGCTCAAATGTTAAACTTTTTATCTCAGCTAGTTAGCTCGTATGGCTTACATACGAGACTAAGACTTTTTAACGTCATGCATTAACGCGGTGTTAGATACTACTTATCTACAACCTAACTGAAATGTTAATTAAATAATTTAATGACATTAAAAATTCGGTGCTGCTCATTCACTTATGAAATTGGGAGAAGCATTAATGTACAGGCAGATGTTTATGACAATAATGAGTACCAAATTACATATTATTGCAAGTGCTCTTTCTTGCTTACATGTATATTACTCAAAATTAATTACATCTTTATGCTCAAATGTAATCATTAACATAAAATATATTTGATTCAATGTTTCTTTTAAAAAGTGTCATTTTCATTTCTTTGTGTGATGAAAATCCTGAGTAAGGTACAATAGTTTCATGGGATCACTTTCGTATAACGTCATGGGGTCACTTCATATTATAGAAGTGTGCGATTAAATGTAAGCCTTTAGTAATTATACAAGTATTACAATACTATTACATACCAATAATGTTTCGGCAAGTTATGCTTATTTCCATTGCTTTAGCAATATCGAGTGGTCCTCCCATTAGTATGTGATCCCTTTGGAAAATCGCTTCTTTATCAGCATCAACAAGTAATTTAGCAGTTCCACCTAACCACAAAATAAATTCGTTTGATTTTGTACTCTGTAAATTCTGGACTCGTATACTATAAATACTATGGAATAATTACTCACCTCCTGCAATTACGACAGAGCTCAATTGCTCCATTTGATCTTCGCTGCAGAATATAAATGTCTTTCCAGCAAATAAGTCCACCCTGTCCATGTTTGGAAAAAATATGTTTTTGTTTTTTAGCTTCATGAAACGATGCTTCATCTCGTTCTCCATTACAGGGGGAAGGAAATCCAATGGATTTGGGAGGTCTCCAGGTTCATCATTTTGAAGAGATTCGTATACCTCAAGCAGTTTGATAATGTACGACATGGTGACAATCGGTTTTGCTGTAAGCAGAGCACAAACCATTTTCATTGTTGGTTTAACATTCTTCATCACGAGATGAGTTGCTTCTGGAGTCCAGGCCATCATAAAGTGACCTCCAAGCCTTAGGATTTGTTCTTTGAACTCGTCCGTTACATCCATTGCTGATGATACGACCACAAGAGGGGTGTAATCCACCCTGAAATCAAACATCAGTTGGTTTATCAATACATGTGTAAAGCTTATATAGTGATGAAGAGATGATGATAAACTCACCTGAATTCATGCTCTGGTTTTGTGTCCTTAAAACAGAGTTTAGTACCAATGGAAAGTAAGACTTGCTCAGCACACCCCAGATGAATGTTTGCCTTAATGTTGTCTTCAGTTGCATATATTTCCGATTCATTTAGATCCGTAACAGCCAACACAGGTGCCAGTAATAAGGGCGATTCCTGAAAAATAATAATTCTCCGTTTTCAATACTTTCTTGGAATTTAAATGCGTTTGCATAAACTCATAACCAGTTTAACTTTCACTCACCAGATTTCCCTGTGGGTGTTGGACTTCCAATTTGGCATAAACGTGGGTCATGTCGTCATCACTGCGAATAGTTATGTCTCCCTTTCTCCGTCGTCCTACAAAGTAGGTTGTTCCTACTAGCAAGGAGAAGGAGAGTGGCACTATGGATGGATGATAAGGGGAAAAACATTTTAAGTATTAATATAAAATGCTTCATATATCAACATTTGAAACATTGAAAACCAACATACTTAGTCGCTGAGTAGACACGATTTTGATCATGATGACGATGACTTTTTTAAGAGAGAGAGAGAGAAAGAGAGAGTAGTTTAATGTAGGAACAAATTCAACTTGAGTCAGCAAGAGCTTTAGCGATCCACTTAACACATTCACGTTAGTAAAGCATGAGCCATAGACTATGTATATTTAGACTTGACGTGTGCGTACGAGGCACAATGAATAAAAATTAGAAAATTATGTAGGTTGTAATAAAACTTTACTCATAAATAAATCTTAAGCCAGCGCTGCAAAAATGGCCAAGTACCGCGTGTATAAGAAAAAAATTCAATGATGGAACTGATTTTTTTAAAATTATTAAATTTAACTAAAAGTTGAAGAGCCGATGTGAGCATACCACTTAACGGATAGATCCGCAAATACTCACTAGTTCACTCCGCTGTTGTTCCATGGTCACATATAAAATGACACCTTGCATTCATACATGTTCACATTTGTTTTTCTTGTAGCTACATGTGACATGTAAGCGCACTGTAATATAATATCAACGAATAACTGTGTACATGGAGAATAAGATTTAGGTTTCGCCAATGCCATATTTTCCTTCCCTCCTACATGTTTGTTCGTTGTTCCAACAACTTATAACAGAGTTTGAGTGCATATTACGTACATTGGGTTATTTGGTCTTTGTAAAATTTGGTTTGAATCTAAATTCCAGAAATAAGTCCAGAAAACTAAAAGGCCCTATTCAGCATATACATACTATCTAATAACAAAGAGTTTCTTCAATAAATATGTATGCAATTTTGTTATACAAATATATACATGTAAGTACAAAAAGATTATCAGCGTGGTTTCATGAAATTTTACACATGAATAAATCGAAAAGTTGTTAACGGCAATGGCAAGCGGCAAGCACTGAGCAAACAGCAAAGCACCGTGAACCGTGACCGTATAAACATTGGAAAGATTTCAAAGTGAAAATAAGTTAAAAAAAGTTATTAAATTTAATTCTACTGCCGACGTGCATGATGTATCATAGGCTATACAATTCACCCTGTTTGTCGTATAATTTCATACATTTTTTAAAATCATAGGAAGCTATGTTCCCAATAAACATTGATTTGTGAAGAAGTATTTGAAAATCATTAATGGTGTGGTTGCTATCTCGAAAATTTGACATTTGTCGTGTCTCTCGTTTTTCCTAAATAAAATTAAGGCTCGATAAAGTCCCGATCACGTAATTTTTTATTTTGTTTAGAGGGCTGTTTTTCTGCAGCTAGTGAAAATGCCATTTGAACTAAAATAACATCATGTTATTCTGCATTGCATTTTGCACCTGTCCATTGGGGGATATTGTGACAACTTAGATAAGTAACTTTATGTAGGGATTTCAAGTTTCCGAATCAAATAGTTATTTTGTCAGACATCACTTAACATAATTCCAAACATTCAGTAAAGGGAATGGAATAACGAGCTCCAATTGACATTAAGGCCTTAGAAACGATTGAAATCCATCAAGAGCTTTTCTAACAAAATGTTTATGACTATGACGTACCTTTTGGTTTCATTACATCATAATTTGGACGAAGGCAAGCAAGGCCAATGCCGCAGAGCTGCCAGCTGGCACAACATAATATTATGTAACCAGAACCAGTAATAAAAAGGGACCCGTTCTGCAATACGAGTAAATTAGACTCCATTTATTCCATAGCGTATGTGGAAAAACTTAACTGACCTGCCCAAACAGAGTAGCACCATTTGTTGGTTACTGGTTGTTTGTCGCAGTTCTGAGACATTTCCTCCTATAACCTTGAATTCTTGCATTCATAGTTGTTTTGCCTGCGATTGAATAATGTTAAAAGTTGCCACCCAAAATAAATAACATAATTCAATCCCAACTTGCTGGCTTACTGGTATAAAAATCCACATTTCTCATTTTATGATTTCAAGCTACTAAATCAACAATTGAGTGTTTAACATCACTAACATGTTTTATCAAAAGTCTAGTCTTTTATGCTTCGTCACATTTTTACAGGAAAACCATCTGTCTGGATGTGACTTTTTGTGGATTTTTCTTTTGCATGGTAATATATCTTGTCGACCAATGACAGTAATGGCACGTGGGTCATTGGGAACTCATATTATTAAAAGAATAAACTTGATGGTGGTGAATGATAGAGATGGATGACAAACTTAAAACTCTATGAACTGGATTGTGTTTTTAACCAAGCTTAGCACACTTTTCTCTTTCAAGAGTGTTTTTGTTACTACTCCTTTTGCGGCTGTTATACACAGACATATTCATCCATCCCAGTTAAAAATGATACTAATGCACAAACCAGCTACACATTTTATCAAAATTTGAAGCATTTGTTATATTGTATTGTTCTTATTGCCGAATCATCTTATCAGTTTTATGGGGTTGTCGAATTGGTTGGGGGATATAAACACTAAGCCATGAATATAAAATGTGGTCTTATATTTTGAAGGTGGGGGAGTGTCACGTTAATTTTTTATTTCTTCCTTCCTCTGTCTGTGTTGTTCTTGTGATGCCACTTATCTACGGGGAAGCTGACTCAAGGAGCCTCCAAAAATAAGTCTCAAGCAATTTATGTTTGAATGAATGAACTATGAACTTGGATAGCAAAGTGTAATTTGTAACCAAAGGAACAGAATATAACAGAAAAAATAAAGTATTTGTCAGTGAGTGCTATTACTATCAGTAGTTTATGGATGTAGTAGTGGTGGATTTTTTATTGCCAATCAACACACATTTCTTCATTGTTGACTGACTTTTGATCCAAAAGTATAAGTAGAAGAAGGAGGAAAGGGATAAGTGTTAGCATAATATATACAATAATACTCAATATATCCGTGTGGTTACGACAACGTAAGGTTGAGAGTACGATTTTGTTTTGCTTTGATTGACTACTATTTCAACTTCTTTCTAATATCTCTTGTCTGAGTTTATGTGATGTGATGCAAGACTCCTGTTTCTGGATGAAACTGAACTGAAATTAAATTTGACATAACTAAAGCATTCTGATTCTTTCCTTGATTGCAGTTGCGCTTATACTTAGAGTATTTATGACTAATTTCCGTTCTAAAAGCTAAATAAAAAATATATCTTTTGTCGATTGACGCCTACTTCATACTACTACATTGCACATACATACATATTAGTAATACAATATGTCATTTGACAGATGCATTTTATCTTTTCGTTATCTGCATTCCGCTCACTCATTACTAAACCTGTCCAACGCATATAAATACTTATTTTTCATGCGCTATCTGACTGCGGCCAAACTTTGCATGTGAACGTTTGGTGACAATTGGAGTAGTTTAAGCCCATATCGTTATCACATATTTCACATATTTTGGCATTTAACCACATATCACATATGTGGTAACATATTTTGGGTATTTTCGTCAATTTTATCGTAATTTTTTCAAATTTTGTACTTTTTTGTGTACTTTCTATTAAAAAATATATTAAAAGTAAATGAATTTCCTTCATTTAAAGTTAAAGTATTAAATAACGATTGATTTTACGAATGAATATTCCAAAAAATGGTGAAAAGCAAAAACTGAACTATAAAGGACTGTATTTTGGAAGAAATTTTTGACTTTCCAATGTGTTGGAGTACATTTTTCGCAAGTCTTAATCCCAAAAATTGGTGAAAACAAAACTTAAAATAGAAAATAACTTATTGTGGGGAAAAATTATGACTTAACAGTGTATTTTAGTACAATTTTCTCCTATTTTTACCACATATTTAACCACATATTTTGCCGTTTTTAAGCACATATCGTTATACATATTTTGATGGTTTATAACACATTTTTTGGACAGGTCTACTCATTACTGATATTCTGCTTTAGCTTTTATAATGAGAGTATATTTAAAACGTGATTTAGTTTTGCTTTTCATACACTCAAGATTTTAAACATTTTGTGATTAGGCAAACCAAAAAAAAAATTATAATTGGCTTTTAAGACAGACCTTATATACTCTATAGATATCCATTTGTAGAGTTGTGTGAAGACAGCATTGTGTGACAACTTTGGAATTGGAACGGACATTGTACGAAACTTGATACAATGAGGGAATGCAAGATTGTTGTGCTTGGAAGCGGAGGTGTCGGCAAATCAGCACTGACGGTACAGTTTGTTTAAGGTATCCATACCACTTTCTATTTCAGGATACGGATAATGTCCCAACGGTTCTAGTACGCAATAAATATGATCTGGAAGATGAGCGAGTTATTTGAAAAGATCAACGGTCCAATTTAGCTCATACATTTGGTTGCACCTTCCTAGAAAGCTCAGCCAAAGCAAAGATCAACAATGTTAATGATGTAAGCATGTTTTTTATATTAAGCCCTATCATTCCATAATATGAAATTCTGGAATATGCTTTCAATGCAGCTGCTGGGCGACGTCTCACCCAAAATCAAATTGCATGGGAGCAAATGGAGACACTTGTAAAGAAACTGCATCTAAATGGAAAGAAACTGTACAGGATGAAGGGTCTATCACCAGGACCGTAATATTATATGAAGATTCAGCTTTCCATAAAAAGGAAAAGGCGAAAGACCAAGAGAAAAAATTAGGAGGGCCGAGATGGCTACTTGAAGATAAAAAACAAAAGCTGTAAAACAAATATAGAAACTGACAAGCAAGCGGAAGAAGATCGCAAAGGCATTGAGGAAGCAGAAGCAAGTTGAGAAGCAGCAGCAAAGGGCTCAGGAAAGGTTGGAGCAAGTTGAAAACAAGAAAAAGAAAGCTGCAGAAAAGTTGCGCAAGGATGATGAAAAGACTTTGCGGCTGCAGAAGGACATGGGGCCGAAAAGAGGGTCTCAGAAGCTTCTGAAACGATTGCAGGGTTCCACTAAGAATGAGTAGAAGGGGGAACCTGCAAAGAAGCAAAAGCGAAAGTAAGGTGGTAAGGCAGTGACAGATTGGGTCATTTGATATCTTTATGAATCTACTTTGTTGTTCATTATAGTTCCATCGGAATTATGTTGTTGAAAATGTTTGTAATCGAATAAAAAATTACCATGAAGAGTAAAAGGATTGCAATAATATTTCAGTTACATTTCATGGACTTTGCAGTAATGTATGTATCAAGTTTAACTCACAAAAACTGTGAATGCGTACAGCATTAAACTACAGAAAGGAATCGCGTTGTTTGTCCAGACTCGTTGCATATCTTTTGCATGCTCACCACATGTAATATATTCATGAACTCTCATGCTCTACAAACTTAATTTACTATGTATACTTTTTCATCCAAACACATCACTAATATGAGAGACACATAATGCTTCATATGGCTCATTTTAACTTGTTATTATGCAGCTTATGATAAACAAAATATTATGATTTCTTCCTTTTCCCCTGTACATATACTTATAGCTAAAGAGAACTAAATTGGAACACAAATAATTTTTCTTATGAAAACGACATAAAATCAGCATTATGCATATTTTTAATTTATCATGAAGTACCAAAGATAGTTTTGAACCATATAATACAGAGTTATGTACACAAATATTATTCAATTCACAGAATATTATCTACCAAGTCACACATCTACAATGTATTATACTACAATAGTTAGTTACAGAATCACACATACTTGAAAGGGCATGCGGAAGCGAAAGGAATGAGGCTAATAATGATGAATAATAATTTTATTTAAGTGAAGGTCAAACTCATGCGATAAAGCTGTAAAACCGTGAATGGTCTTGTTAGTGTTGTTAGTACTTCTTATCAATCCAAGCCCAGTTTACTCATTTCCGCGACGAGCTCATCAGTGTACTTCACAAATTCTCCGTACGTGGTCTCACTGATATTTGGCTGCGAGATTAATGATCTTTTTGCATTCTCTATTAACTTTGTCACTTTGTCCTTTTTACTCTTCATCCTGCAATGGGTCCTCAAGCAAAGCTTCAAAGGCTCTGTATCTCAATCAAATTAACAAAAATTAGTTTTAAGCCAATGACAAGACGTCTACTGACTGACTGATAAAATACATAGACCAACGTGATAAAACAAACTAACCAACTGTTGAAGCTAACTCAGGCAACCGGAAGGAATCGTTTATAGCTGTTTTAAGAACACGAGAATATTCTCCCATCTCAGAACAATAGTCCGTTTCAACTTCAATTACTGTGGAAACCAATTTCCATGATGAAGTGCCAAGACGAACTTCATTAAAGAACTTTCTACCCGCATCCAAGTCTGAAAAAATAAAATAATTAAATCTTTCCTTAGAACCCAGAGATTTCGCTGAAAAGTGATAAAAATACGAACGTAGCTATAGATAATCCGACAATCCTCAAACCTTCAAGATACAGCGTTTTCACGTGATTACTCAAAATCTCATCCATTCCTGGAATATGTCTCATGTTAAAAAACTTAACAAGATTCTGTTTGAGCTCTGAACTTGCAGTTACGAATGATTGATACACTATTTTTAAAAACTCCAAAATTTCATTGTCCATTTCTTCCTTCCAGTTCACAGCTGAAAGGTACTGAAGAATCCGTCCAACATCAGCTTCAGTGAGTGTTTTTCCCTTGCTGATAATAGAAAGCACTACTTCTTTAACCAGAGCGAAGCTGCTGGGAACCTTTTCTAAGGAGTTCACTGCGATTTCTTGAATAGGATATTTGTCAAGGAAGGCTTGCAGAGACTCAATAACCTCCCAGTCGGATGTCGCCCCTAGCCTCTTGATGCAGTCTGGGATGAGTTTCAGGAACATAATCTGATAAAAATAAAATCATACAATTTCAGTTGAATTTGTAAGATATACGGATCAAAGGATTTTTTGTTATCTCAACTTAAAAAAACTTACTCGGCCACTGTAAAACATTTCTGACTTAAGTCCCTCATACTTTTTGCATTTGTACACTTCCATGCAGAGTTGAACAATTTCTGAAAGAGAAGTAGTGTGGCGACCAGAGCTGGGGGACCGCGGTTCAAAATCGGACCGCGGTCTTTCGGTTCAGGTCTCGGTTCTGAACCGAGACCTGAACCGAAAGACCGAAAAATATTTTGAAAGAACCGAAGACCTGAACCGCGAACCGAAAGGTTTTTATAAAAGAACCGAAGACCTGAACCGAGAACCGAAAGGTCTTTGCAAAAGAACCGAAGACCTGAACCGAGAACCGCAAGATTTTTTCAAAAGAACCGAGAACCTGAACCGAAGACCGAACAGGTCTAGGATTTTAGTTACAAAGTTAATACATTGCACAGGTTCATTGCGTACTTACTTTTTTACACTTTAAGTCAAGTTAAGTATGAGCTAAATATGAATTAGGGTCTCAGTTTTAGTAATCTTTACTTCATTGTTGACAATTTTCCAATTTTCTGTTGCATTTTTTGTTGTTTTTCATCTTAAAACTTGAATTAACCATTTTATGTTTTCATTAGTAAGTGCAAAATGACTTCTAAAACGTAAAAAGCTTATTTTTCCCTATAATTTTCGCAATAAAAGTGAACCAAAAAAATTAGAAAGAACCGAAGACCTGAACCGAGAACCGAATTTTTTTTATGAAAGAACCGAAGACCTGAACCGAGAACCGATTTTTTTTGTAAAAGAACCGAGGACCTGAACCGAGAACCGAAAGGTCTTTGCAAAAGAACCGAAGACCTGAACCGAGAACCGAAAGGTTTTTGAAAAGAACCGAAGACCTGAACCGAGAACCGAAAGGTCTTTGTAAAAGAACCGAAGACCTGAACCGAGACCGACAAGTAGGTCGGTTCCCCAGCTCTGGTGGCGACTGCTGGAGCCAAAGATATGATGTAACAAAGTTTGCAATTTGTAGATGCAGAAATCCAGCATTTCCTTCGTGGGAATCATTTTCAACGCATAGGTCATAAGGTCCAGACTTTTCCTGTTTGAAACCAGCCAGTACAGAATTAGTAAATGCAAAACACAATTTAAAAAAATAGAATTGTTATTGGTTCTAGACATGTACGTGCATACCTGACTGACTTGTCATCTTCGCAGGTGCACTGATTGATGAACCACTCCTGGATTTCGAATGTGGTTGGCTTTACCGACGCCAGCTCACTATAATTCAAAAGAAAATGTGAAATACAGCCACTGTGTGAAAACGTTGAATAAGTGCATTAATATGTGTTAAAATTACCGTTCCATCTTATTAAACAACTCTTTAGCTAGTGGAATATCATGAAATTGCAAAAGCAAATCAAACAGATGAAACATTGGGATGACGTCTTTCAAAAATGCAAAACTGAAGTCCGAATAACTTGTTCGTATAATGCATTCTGTAATATCAATTTCCTTAATGAGGTCATCAGGTGACGTTTCCTATTGGAGAAAAATACACTTTTCTTAGAAATTCAAAACCAAAATATCCATGTAATAAATGTAATTGTTAGAAGAAATACAAATAATATGTTATGGAAGCCAAACCAGAGCATGTTTCTTTGCTTCCAATATCTGCAAGTATCGAAACTCGTTCAAAATTTTCTGAAATAATAAAAGCGTTACATTCAAAGTGCGCCCGTCCAGTGGATAGTGGAAATTTCCACCCCGGACGAAACGGAAATTTCCATCAAAATTGGAGCGGATAAAATGGACGTAATGAACGAAACGGACAAAATTCAATAAATAAGCTATTTTCGCTTATAAACCAATTGAAATATTATAGGAAGTATTCTATCATCAAAAGCATGAAGTTTTGTCACTAAAACTATATTGTTTAGGGTCTATATTTTACTTTCTATATCAAGCAATCAACCTTCTCTAATGGGATACGTACTATCATGTACGTAAACACATTTTCACCCATGAACCATAATAATATTATGGTACACCTTTTTTAATTTCTTTAAAGAGATAGTTAAATTGAAAATTGAATGTAGTATAACTTTTCAATTCAATTACAACTCGTTCTAATTCAGTGTGTGGTTAGTTGTCAGCTCTTCAGCTATACAATACCCATCACACGGTTTACATTAAAAGCTTATGGGGGATTCAAATTTGGCTCCTCTGGCACGTGATACTGTCCATTTCGTCCGTTTTAACCACTTTTTTCCGTTTCGTCCATTTCGTACTGTCCACCCAAAAAGGGGTGGAAAATGGACAAAGGGCGCACTTTGGTTACATTTACTTAATTTTGAATGCTTCTTGCCAACAAGCAACAGGCTTTTGAAAATGTTGTTATTTTATGAAAATTAACAATCAAAAAATACCATACCCATTGAAAAACTTGAGAATTTCCCTTAAAGCTCGATACTCCCATTGCCCGTTCAGTTATCCTTCGAATATTGACCATTAGTTTCGAATAATTTCTTGGCTTTTCTTTCAGGGTCTTTTTTTGCTCGTCAAAGACTTTTTCGGGTTCATCCAATAATGACCAGAGGTACTGCACTGCATCATCGTAGAACTCTAAGCTCCATTCAGCTTCCCCAATATAACTCAATGCTTTCTCATAGGTGTTTATCATCGCAGTTTCTCTGTTTGCCTCTGTCTATAAAAACAAAAGAATTAGCAATAAAATCTTAATATAAAATTTTACTTTTAATATACAATTTAATATACAATTTAATATATATAAAATATACTTTTTTACTAATTTAATTAATAACGTGCTTAAAAACCGGTTATTTCGAGCTTACCTCAAATTTGAGAAGAAATCCAAGTTTTGATTGCCAAAACAATATTTCATCTGTAAAATTGATATCTCCAAAAGCATACTGGGATCGAAGCTCATTATAAATAAACCCGTCGACTTGATCATTGGGGCCAGGCTTATTCAATTCCTGCAAACAATAATTGATGCTAAAATCATATTGAATATCTCATGGTCGTTTATTTAACTACTGACTACGCTTTCGTAAATATCTTTAATAAAATAAATGATTAATAACTCGATATGTTATCTTCACCTTCCGAGCTTGTTGAATCCTTCCTAGAAGCTCACACTGCAGGTCGATTATCGAGAGGACATCCCCGAGTGTGACCGCTGGTGAGAGTAACTTACTGTATAAATCCTCAAACCTTTGGAGCTCGGATCTAAGAAAACATGAAATCGCACAAAATTGAAAGCAATATTAAGATATGTCATATGTTCTAATCCGCATCTTAGACTGTTATCAACTACACATACAACATATATTTGTGTGTTTTCGTTCTTATGTCTTACCTCAGATATTCATCAGGAAAGAGCTCAAGCTTCTTCAAAGCATCAAATGCTTCCATCCACTCATCTTTGCTCAAAGGGTAAGCCCCCGTTATGTCAATCATCCTTCACACACTAGACTTTCAGGGATAAATTCGAGCTTATGCTAAGGTACTTGTCAAGTAGACTCCGTTGTTGGAAAGCTGAGAAACTGCCTTGGTTCCTGAAAACTTTGAAGTAAAATTCACAACTTTTTAGAAGATTTACACTTGTTGGTTGTATGTTTTCAACATTTGAATCTTAATCCATGTACTCTACTTTCGGATAGCATTCAAATTTATCGCGAGTCCAAAATAAACTATCTTCCCTTGTTTTTTACAGTACAGAAAATATCCTAACTCCAAAATGTTATATACAACAAAATATTTGCTAAAGAGCAGAAACCATTTAAAATAATATGTATGCGTTTGAACTACACGCATGTATGAGGCTACGAAGATTGTCAGGGGTATTGTGAAATTGTTGTCAACGTCGATTTGTCAAGCATGGCATCATACTTACAAGCTATTTTTTTTCCAAGCATTGCTCTCGACATACTATGCTCATCTTCACTTGTCCCTTTAAAACACACATCAGTAGACTATGATTAGGATTTTCTACTAAGTCGACTTTTTAAGTTTGTCTTGTGTTGGTCACAAAAACAAACGTAAACAAAACGAGTTGACGGGTAAAAGAAAGATTACCAACCTTAAACCACTTCTAATCATTATCTATGTATGCATTTCCCTTGTTTCCGTTGTATAGTAGTGACTGATGCAAAAGATCTGCTACACGGCAATATGCATCCAAAGAGTAATACACAAAATATAGGAACGATTTTTACTTTGTGCTTGACTAGGCTGTGCTATCTGTTGGTTTCAACCAAAGCTAACAGAAAGTTCAAACAAGTTCTCTCTGCACGTGCTCATATTCGCTTTGTCTCTAAAAGAGATTTTCATAAAACATGGACACAGCACATGAATTATTATTATATGCCACATTTCTGATAAAAATACTTTAACACATAGAAGCTTGTTTGAAAGCCGCAAAATCTCAACTAACTTCACCCATGTTTTTCATTGATAAAGCAATGTCGACTAAAGTCGTGTTTCAAGAAACTGCCTGTATCTTGGCGTTCTGACTCCGCTGATAATCACGTGCCACTAACCAATGTTTACAGATGATGATAGTGCTAAACTTTGGAAAATTATCACATTTTCAAGTCTCTCTTTTACTACTCCTGAATTTTAGTAACTTCCACCCCAAGACGAAGACTATTTCATACAATCTACTCATATGACATCTAGTAATCTCTAGATAATTTGAATTTACTGGTATACTATTCTACTAAGAATACGATGCAAATAATTACAAATTTTGGTCCCTTACATTTTAAATTACACAAGGCTTAATTCCCCTACTATTCAACACAAATAACGGCGTGACGTTGGGTAAAAATAAATGCGACAGAGCAACACTCGGTTTAAAAAAGTATTTCTATTGTTTTAAAGTTTTTATCTACTGCCATTAAAAACAAACTGTCTATCTGAGGATTTTAAGTAGTTACAATGGGCCTGAAAAGAGATAAATTTAAATAAACTTTCAAAATGTTACAGTATCCTCCTGGATCAAAGGTTATTATGAATATATGTGTGAGTTGGATTCTCAAATAAATACTAATTTAGAAATAAAGCAATAGAATAGCTGTCTCTCTTTCCTTTACACTTTTTTTAAGCCTTCCAACGTTTGTTGTAGTGCAAAGGGAAGAACAATCTCCTAAATTGACTAGAGTTAGCATCGACAGTAGCAAAAACTAAATTAAAAAATATTAAAACTCAAATCCTGACCAAAGTAACGACTTAAAAATACCATCTTGTTTTCTGAGAGTGAAAAAGATCTAACCCACCTGCTGCTCCCCTTCACTATCAATCAATATTACAGACTTTACAATGGACTAGTTGATATCACAAAACAAAAGAGTTTAAACGAAACCCTAAGCAAAACCCATTGACTGTCTTTTTACAAACACCACTTCGATTTCAGCTGATCGACACGCAAAGAGGACAATAAACTAATTACCACAAACTACACAAACGATTGTCACCAATTAAATTTAAATGTGTCCAACCCCAAATGTATGTTGACAACAACATCAGTTACTTACTTGAGAACACGGAGAGCGAAGAAGTGAAAAAAAAAAACAGAGGAGAGCAAGCAATACAACCAGACGTTCCTATGCTTTACACTAGAAAACACACAATTTAACACAGTATATCAGCTCTTGTTCATGACAAATGTGAAGATTGTCGAAAAATCTATCAGAAACTTATGCAGTGCATTGCATTCCCGGTATCTTACACAATACAGCTGGCTGGCAGTTTGGTCTGGTAGGAGACGAAGGGGATGATTGAATGCCTTTGTTATTTATACAAACAGGTGATTGAGCCCTTGATTGAAATTAGGAATGTTGAATTCACGGAATTAATTCCTTATGTCTTGTTATTTACTGATCAGACACTGATTAAAAAATGATAATGGATGTACTGATGCGAATGATCAACACGGTTCGGTTTAAAAAACACTATTTCTGTCATTTTAAAGATTTTATCGCTCTTCCATAAAAATAAACTTTCTAATTGGAGATTTTAAGTAATTAAAACTTGTTTAAGAATGAAATAAATGTACATAAACCCCAAAACTGTTTTAGTATCCTCCGAGATCAAAGATAAATATTACTAGATGTGTTGGTTGGCTTCTTAAATGGTAAACCTTCGTTTTAGTGTACACCGTGACGAAACAGCGTTTCCGTGGTGAAGTTACAGCACACAACTTATTTAACTTAGCTGGAATAATGCAAAAATAAATTAACTACTTCAAAAGATCTGCTACACAAGAATATGCATTAAAACAGTAATACACAAGTGATTGCTATTTTACGATTTTTTTACTAACTCATTTATTAACTCTACTGAACATGCATACTTTTTTTGTGACAAAGTATATTCTATCCCACTACAAAAAATTATTTCAATCTGGTCTTACATTCAAGACATAATATTATGTGATGCTCGTGTTACAAAACAATTCTTCATGGTTTGTATTGAGTAACATACTTGGCAGGGAACTGTCCACGCTTGTTTCTAAGAGTCCCTGTCCACCAATGCTTATTAGAACTGTTGGTCAGTATAATATAAAAGATTAAAGTACATATTAGGATTGTTAAGCCAGCATCGAAAACCATTGCAGGGTGCGACTAAGAATGAGAAGAAGAGGCAACCTGCTAAGGATCAAAACCGAAAGTAAGGTAGTAAGGCAGTGACAGATTAGGTCATTTGATGTCTTCAAATTTACTTTCTTGTTCATTTTAGTTCCATCAGAAGTATTTTGTTGAAAATGTTTGTAATCGAATAAAACATTACCATGACAAGTAAAAGGATTGCGCTAATATTCGTGGATTTTGCAGTATTGTATGTATCCAGTTTAACTCCCAAAAACTGTGAATGTGTACAACATTAAACTACAGAAAGGAATCGCGTCGTTGGTCCAAACTCAAACTCGTTGCATAGCTTTTGCATATCACATGCAACTGTTGCAACATATTCATGAACTCTCATGCTCTACAAAACTAAATTGTTTATGCATACCTATAGAAATACATCACAAATGCAAGAGAAATGCAATGCTTCATATGACTAATTCTAACTTGTTATTATGCAGCTTATGATAAACAAAATATTATGATTTCTTCCTTTTCCCCTGTACATATACTTATAGCTAAAGAGAACTAAATTGGAACACAAATAATTTTTCTTATGAAAACGACATAAAATCAGCATTATGCATATTTTTAATTTATCATGAAGTACCAAAGATAGTTTTGAACCATATAATACAGAGTTATGTACACAAATATTATTCAATTCACAGAATATTATCTACCAAGTCACACATCTACAATGTATTATACTACAATAGTTAGTTACAGAATCACACATACTTGAAAGGGCATGCGGAAGCGAAAGGAATGAGGCTAATAATGATGAATAATAATTTTATTTAAGTGAAGGTCAAACTCATGCGATAAAGCTGTAAAACCGTGAATGGTCTTGTTAGTGTTGTTAGTACTTCTTATCAATCCAAGCCCAGACTACTCATTTCCGCGACGAGCTCATCAGTATATTTCAGGAACTCTCCATAAATTGTTGCACTGATGTTTGGCTGCGAGATTAATGAGCTTTTTGCACTGTCGATTAGCTCTGTCGCGCCCTTTTTATTTTTCATCCGGCAATGGCTCCTCAAAGCCAGTTTTAAAGGCTCTGTATCTCAATCAAATTAAACAAAAATTAGTTTCAAGCCACTGGCAAGACGTCTACTGACTGGCTGATAAAATACAGAAAACAACGTGATAAAACAAACTAACCAATGGTTGATGATAACTCAGACAACCGAATGGAATCATCAATAGCAGTTTTGAGAACTTCAGAATACTCTCCGATTGCAGAACAGTAATCCGTTTCGATTCCAATTACTGCGCCAGCCAATTTCCAAGATGAGGTGCAAACACGAACTTCGTTAAAGAACTTTCTTCCCTCATTCATGTCTGGAAAAATAAAATAAATGAAGCTTTCATTAAAAAACAAAGATTTTGCTGAAAAGTGATAAAAATAAGAACGTAGCTCTAGAATATCCGATAATCCACAAACCTATATGATAGAGCAATTTCATATGATTAATCATAAGTTCATTCATTCCAGGAATCATGCTCATTTTGAACAACTGAACAAGCTTTTCTTGGACCTTGAAATTTGCAACTGCGAAGGACTGGACCACGGTTTTTAAAAACTGCGGAATTTGAATTTTATCCTGATCTTTTTCATCCTTCCAATTCACAGCTGAAAGGTACTGAAGAACCCGTTGAGCATCAGCTTCTGTGAGACTTTCTCCCGTGCTGAGAATTAGAAGCACTGCTTCCTTGACCAAATCGAAACAATTGGGAAGCTTCTTTAATGAGTTCATGGCGATTTCTTGAAGAGGATATTTGTGAAGAAAGGCTTGCAGAGACTCAATGACCTTCTGGTCGGCTGTTAACTTTTGTATCATGACGAAGTTTAGAATCTTTTCAAACAACAACACCTGAAAAAAATGAAAATCATACAAATTCAGTTGCATTTGTATAATATAAGAAGCAAACGATTTTTTCAGCATAAAAACTTACCCGACTAGCGTGAAGCGATACAGACTGAAATGTCTCAAAACTTTTGTTGCTGTATAATTCCACGCAGAGTAGAATAATGTCGGAGAGAGTGGTAAAGCCACTAGAGCCAACGATATGATGCAAAACACTTTGGGCTTTGCGGATGCAAAACTCCAGCATTTGACTCGTAGGGATAGTAGACAACGCATGATTTATAAGGTCAACAAATTTCCTGTTTGCAACCAGCAAGTACACAATTAGTAACTATAATTTAAAAAAATAACATTGCAGCTGGTTCTAGAAGGGAACGGGCATACCTGATTGACTCTTCATCTACACAGTGACACTTATTAATCAACCATTCCTGGATTTGGAATGTGGATGGCTTCACTGTCCCAAGGGCTCTATAATCCAAACGGAAATGTAAAATATTGCAACTGTGTGAAAACGTTGAATAAATGCATTGAGACGTGTTAAAGTTACCCTTCTATCTTTTCAAACAACTCTTCAGCCAGTGGAATATCACGAAATTCCAAAAGTAAATCAAACAGATGAAACATCGGCACGGCGTCTTTCAAAAATGCAAAACTGAAGTCCGAATAACATGTTCGTATAATGCATTCTGTAAGATCAATTTCCTTAACAAGGCCACCAAGGAAATTGAAGTTCGTTCCCTACAGGAGAAAATACATTTTCCTTAAAAATGCAAAATCAGAATATCCATGTAATTGTTAGCAGAAATACAAATAATATGTTATGAAAGCCAAACCAGAGCATGTTTCTTTGCTTCCAATATCCGCAAGTATCGAAACTCGTTCAAAATTTTCTGAAATAATAAAAGCGTTACATTTACATAATTTTGAATGCTTTTGCCGACAAGCAACAGGCTTTTGAAAATGTTGTTATTTTATGAAAATTAACAATCAACAAATACCATACCCATTGAAGAACTTGAGAATTTCCCTTAAAGCTCGATACTCCCATTGCCCGTTCAGTTATCCTTCGAATATTGACCATTAGTTTTGAATGATCTCTTGGCTTTTCTTTGATGGTCTTTTTTTGCTCGTCAAAGACTTTTTCGGGTTCATCTAATAATGACCAGAGGTAGTGCACTGCATCATCATAGAACTCTAAGCTCCTTTCAGCATCCCCAATATAACTCAATGCTTTCTCATAGGTGTTTATCATCGCAGTTTCTCTGTTTGCCTCTGTCTATAAAAACAAAAAGGTTAGCAATAAAATCTTAATATTGAATGACTCATTTACTACTTTAATTATCAGTGTACTTAAAAACGGGTTATTTCGAGCTTACCTCAAGCTTGAGAAGAAATCCAAGTTTTGATTGCCAAAACAATATTTCATCTTTAAAATTGATCTCTCCAAAATCATACTGGGATCGTAGCTCACTATCAATAAACTTTTCGACTCCATCATCGGAATCAGGCTGATTCAAGTCCTACAAACAACAATTCATGATAAAATCATATTGAATATCTCATCGTCATTTTTGTTACTACTGTGTACGATTCGTAAATATCTATAGTAATAAGTAAAATTAATGATTAATAACTCAAGATGTTATCTTCACCTTCCGAACTTGTTGAATCCTTCCTAGTAGCTTGATCTGAAAATCTATTATGGAGAGAACATCCTCGAGTGTGGCCTCTGGTGACAGTAACTTACTATACAAATCCTCAAACTTTTGAAGCTTGGATCTAAGAAAACATGAAATCGCACAAAAATTGAAATTAATATTGTCATATGTTCTAATCCGCATCTTAGACTGTTATCAACTACACATACAACATATATTTGTGTGTTTTCGTTCTTATGTCTTACCTCAGATATTCATCAGGAAAGAGCTCAAGCTTCTTCAAAGCATCAAATGCTTCCAGCCACTCATCTTTTCTCAAAGGGTAAGCCATCGTTATGTCAATCATTCTTCAGACACTAGACTTTCAGGGATAAATTTAAGCTGATGCTAAGGTACTTGACAAGTAGATTCCGTTGTTTGAAAGCTGAGAATTGGATCAACTGTCCTGGTTTCTGAAAAACTTTAAAGTAAAATTCACAACTTTTTAGAAAATTCACATTAGTTTGTTGTATGTATTCAACATTTGAAACTTAATCCAAGTACTCTACTTTCGGATAACATTCAAATTTATTACGAATATATCAGCTGTAGTAAATTGTCTTCCCTTGTTTGTTACATCACAGAAAATTTCCTAGCTCGAAAATGCTTGTATACCACAAACAATCCCTAAAGAAAAAAATGTTTGAACTGCACTTATGTGTGATGCTGACTAGATTAGGAATGTTTTGAGCGTGTATAATCGGAGCAAAGTATGACGGAAGTAAAGGTGAGCAAGAAGACGCTAAACTGTACAAAACTTTAACGATAAACCTAGTAAAACTAATAACTAAGAAAACGTACAATTTTAAACGAAACAGTAAATAGTTTTGTTGCACATATGCACCTTCCTAACTTTTTGTTGATTTCATTCCAAACCCAATAGAATGAAAAGTTGTTGAATATGAGCTATTACTTCTTTTTCGTCCTGGGGACCTAGAATAATTATTCTGAGAAAAACCCGTCAATTTTAGTGTTATTTGGAGGAATTCCAAAACTGACAAAAATTTATAAAATGGTGAAGACACTCATGAGGAACAGGTTTACCAAAAGACACTTGCCGAAAATATTCGAAAAAATACAAAAAATAGGTTCAAACAGAAGTAAACATTAGTTATTATCTGATGATGAGAAATGTGTGGTGTAGATGTTATCATACTACTGTGAAGTAATGAGACTTGACCACCCTGATACTTATTTTGGCTCTGTTTGAACGTGGCAGGGAGCAGCAAAGGTTGTTAGGGGTGTTGTTGTATGATGTTCCTGTTCGCTGTATGAACTGATGTTAATGGATCGGTTTATCTTTAAACATTAACGTATTTTAATGCTGTTTAGTTATAATATGAACATAATAAAATGCAAATAAATTATGTTAGGGATTTATTTGCGATTTCCAAGTATTGTAATTAGGAATTTGAAGATCTGTGTATAAAATTGGTAATCATAAGCTATTTTATATCTTTATTTAAATGAGTTGCGTTGTTTTGGACTCCCAATGAATTTCTGTTGACACTACAGTAATTATTACGAAAAAAGATATATTGTTATAAATGCCAATACTTAATTTAATGAGCAATCACTGCAATGCTGAATGTAGTTTTAGTACTTTTTGACCTGGAGCATTCTTTCCCTACAAACAGTTGTAATGTGTGCTTTGAAAATAAAAGCTGATGAAAAATACTTTTCAAGATATGTGTCCAAGTACTTTAGAGCCGAGAAAATAACATCAAATTCCACTACAACTACATACTCTATCATCATTCTAATGGATGCATTCCACTGTCGTATTGATTATTCATTCCCCAGATCAATTAATATAAGGATAACCGTCTCCAGTGACCAGTCCATCGAAACATTAATACGTGTACCCAAGGTACACCATTTGTCCATTTTCCACCCTTTTATGTGGGAAGGACGAAATAGACAAAAGTGGACAAAATGGGCAGTATCTCTTGCCATAAGGAGCTAAATTTGAACATTCATAGGCTACTAATATAAATCGTGGGATTGGTACTTAACAGCGGATAAGCTGACGATAACTAATCACACCAAATTAAAACAAGTAGGAATCGAGTGGAAAGATTGTAGTACATTCATATTTTACTTTAACTGCAGTTCAAAAGAAATCGAATAACTTGTGCCATGCTACCATGATAGTATTATGGTTAGTTAGTGAAGACACATGTACCAAGGCTTAAGCATAGTACAGTACGTAACCCATTACAGTGAATTGATTGCTTGAGATAGTAATTTTTAAACCCTCCTAATACGACATTTTTAGTTGCAAAGCTCATACTTTTAATGTAAAAATACTTCCTTTACTGTTCTCTATGGTTTCTAAGCCAAAATAGCTTATAAATTGAATTTTGTCCGTTTCGTCCATCCTGTTCATTTTATCCACCCCAATTTAGGTGGAAATTTCGACCATCCACTGGACGGGTGTACTCTGCTTGAAACATATGACGGTGCTTTGTCACTTCAAAAAAACACGTCAGTAGAATATTAGGAATATTAGGAATTTCTACTAATCATCGACTTTTTAATTTTGTCTTGTTCACAAATACAAACACAAAACAATTCAACAGGTAAAAGCCACGTTAGCAAATCTGAACCCACTTCTACGAAATATCTATGCATGGATTTCCCTTGTTTTCGTTGTATAGTAGCGATTGATACAAAAGAGTACTACACAAAAGTCAGGAACGTTTTTTGTGCTTGACTAAGCGACCAAAGCTAACAGCCATTACACAACACGACGCTGATATTTTCTTTGTTTATTTTTCATCAACTACCATATTGTAGTGTTCTCTAAAAGAAATTTTGATAAAATATGGACATAGCACATATGCCAGATTTTTTACACCTAGAACCCTGTTTGAGTACACCAAAATCTCAACTAACACCACTCATGTTTTCTGATAAAGTAATGTCGACTAAATTAGTGTTTTAAGAAACTGCCTATACCTTGAGGTTCTGACTCTGCTGATAATCACGTGCCACTAACCAATGTTTACAGATGATGATAGTGCTAAACTTTGGATAATGATCACATTTTCAAGTCTTCCTCTCACTACTCGTAGGTTTTAGTAGCTTTCCCCCCTAAGACGAAGACTATTTCATACAACAATGATAATCTATTCATATGACATCTGGTGATCTCTAGATAATTTGAATTTACTGATTTACTTTTCTACAAAGAATGAGAGTCAAATGATTATAAATTTTTGTCCTTCACATTTCAAATTAAAACAAGGTTTAGCTCTCCTTACTATTCAGCACAAACAATGGCAGGGCCTTGGGAAAAAATACATGCGACTGAGCAACTGAGTTTAAAAAAGTATTTCGTCTCCTGCCATTAAAATAAACTCTGTAACTAAGGATTTTTTGTAGCTACAATTTGCTTGGAAATGGATAAAAGCAAATAAACTTCCAAATTTGTACTGGATCCTACTGGATCAGAGATTATTTTCAATATATGAGTGAGTTGGATTCTCAAATGAATACTAATTTAGAAGCCGAAGAATAGAAAAACTTTCTCTCTTTCTTTTACACTATTTTTGCTGCCTTCCAAGATTTGTGATAGGGCAAAGGACAGTTTTAAATTGACTAGAGTAAGCATGGATAGTGGCAGAAACTAAATTAAAAACATAAAATTAAATCGTGACCAAAGTGACGAATTAAAAATATCACCTTGTTTTCTGATAATGATCCAAAGCTTCCACTGCATCCCTCGCTATCAAAATTCAGATTTTACGATAGACTTGTTGGTATCACAAGTTGCACATCAAAAAATAAAAGATTTTAAACAAAAAACTGAGGAATCCCCATTTACTATTCTTTTTACAACACCCCTTCCAAGTCAGCTGACCTGACTGACATGCGAAGTTGGTAATAAATTACTACCTACAAACTATGAACACGATTGTCACCAGTAAAAATTAAATCTATCTTACCACGACTTTGTAATGATAAAAAAAATTGGTTGCTCACCGAAAACTTTCCACCACTATCACAAACACAATCAATCAGCTCATGGCAAGCATGAAGATCAGAAACTTATGCATTAAATGACAAAAGCCATTGCCGGTATCTTACACAATGCAGCAGGCTGACAGCTTTGCCTGGTAGGAGACGAAGGGGATGAATGACTGCTCTTGTTATTCATAGATTGAAGGTAAAAATGTATTCACAGAAGTAATTCGTTATGCCCTGTTATTTAATGACTGGACACGGATTAAAACTACATAATGGATGTACTGATGCGACGGATGATGAACCTAAGCAACGGCTGAACACGAATTGGTTTAAAAAATAATGTTTTTATCACCTTAAAGTTTTAATCTCTCTGCCACTGAAATAAACTTTCTAATAATGGGTTTTAAGTAATTAAACCTTACTTTAAAAAGAGATAAACGTAGTTTGAATTCGAAATTGTGACAGTACTCTCCGGGACCAAAGATAAATATCACTAAATGTGTTTATTGGCTTCTAAAATAGATCAGTCCTAATTTACAAAGAGAGGAATAGTGAAACTGTCTCCGCTTATTCTACACCGTATTTTACATCAATTGAAAGATCATTACAGTGCAAAGGACTAAATGGGCTTAAGAATTTACTGGGGGCTGCATGGAAAGTAACAAAAACGTAGAAGACGATTAAAAATCCAATCGTGGATCTGGTGGATTGGATCATCCCTCCCAAAAATACAGACTTTTCATTGTACAAGTTGATTCCGCAATTTGTAAAAGTACAAAACAGACTTTCGTTTATAGTTTTTTTCCACTGATAAATTTTCCTACCAATTGAATTTTGTCCCCGTCGAAGGGGTATTGACTGATTAACTGCTTGTATTTCTGCTCTGATTAACTACTACAACAAATTGAAGGTGGTGACCAACCATCAATTCAATGCAATGCAACAATGCAAATAGAGCATTTTATAAAGATTAATCATTGTGGCTGACTGTGCAAGTACACTGCAGAAACACATACAGCTCACGAGCGGAGAAATGGTCAATGCAAAAGAAAGGGAAGATCACTTGAACTAATAACCAAACTAGATGATTCGCTGGCACAGGTCATTTGGTATAGGGAGCAAAGTAATGCCGTGAGGAAAAGGGAAAGTATGTGTCGGTTTTGTCCATGTACATCTCTACTAGTTTGTAAAATATGGTGCAAAAACTAAAACGATGTTTTCATCAACCTCCTATTATTCAATCCTGAATGAATAGTTTTGTGAACTGTATCATTTCGTCAGTATCAGATTTAATTTTATGTAGCAATGTCACTGTATCAATTGTTCCTTTATAAATCTATTACTCTACTCAAAGTTTGTCTAGAAGCATTATTCTTGGCGTTAGATTCACGGAATAACTCGAAACCTTCTTGTTCACAGTCATAAACCTCAATCTTTGAATAAAGTCACAGACAAACGATTCGCTTTCCAACCCTCCAATTTCAGAATGCAGCAGAAACCACAACGACGACAACTAATCAAGTTGTACAGTGATTCTGAAGTGCATGTATTCAATTTATATCCAAACATAAAGTTAGTGACCGGGCCAATGATGCATGGTTACACGGAACGGAACTGTTCAAATTTTCATTCCTTACATACAGTTGTAATGTGTGCTTTGAATATAAGAGTTGGTGAATCATACTTTTTCAAGATATGTTGTCCAGGTACTTTAAAGCCGAGAAAACAACATATTAAATACCACAACAATGACAAAGTGTATCATCATTCTATATGGATAATTTCATTGTCGTATTGATTATTAACCGACTCCTTCTGTGACCAGTCCTTCGAAAAAGTAGTATATGTAACATATAATGATGTTTTTCCCCTTTAAAGCACGCATCAGTAGACTTTGATTGGAATTTCCTACTAATCGTCGACGTTTTAAGTTAGTCTTGTGTTGGTCACAAATACAACCGTAAACAAAACGAGTTGAGGGGTAAAAGGAAGATTACCAACCTTAAACCACTTCTAATCATTATCTATGTATGCATTTCCCTTATTTCCGTTGTATAGTAGTGACTGATGCAAAAGATCTGCTACACGGCAATATGCATCCAAAGAGTAATACACAAAATATAGGAACGATTTTTACTTTGTGCTTGACTAGGCTGTGCTATCTGTTGGTTTCAACCAAAGCTAACAGAAAGTTCAAACAAGTTCTCTCTGCACGTGCTCATATTCGCTTTGTCTCTAAAAAAGATTTTCATAAAACATGAACACAGCACATGAATTATTATTATATGCATCATTTCTGATAAAAAATACTTTATCACATAGAAGCTTGTTTGAAAGCCGCAAAATCTCAACTAACTTCACCCATGCTTTTCATTGATAAAGATTATTTCGACTAACTTCGTGTTTAAAGAAACTGCCTATGCCTTGGCAATTTTGTGCCACTAACCAATGTTTTCAGATGATGCTGTTGCTAAATTTGGATAATGATCCCATTTTAAAGTCTCTCTTTTAATACTCGTAGGTTTTAGTAATTTCCACCATAAGACGACGACTATTTCATACAACGGTGATAATCTACTCATACAACATCTGGTAAACTCTAGATAATTTGAATTTTGTACTAAGAATGCGAGTTAAATGCTTATAAATTTTTTCCCGTTACACTCTAAATTACACAGGGTGTTATTCTGTCTACTATTCAACACAAATAATGGCATAAACTTTGGTAAAAATACATGCGACAGAGCAACACTTCTTTTAAAAAGCACTTCTATTCTTTTGAAGTTTTTATTCCTACCATTAAAACATACTCCCCAACGAAGGATTTTAAGCAGTTGCAATTTCCTTGAAAAGAGAGAAAGATTTGTAAGTAAACTTTCAAATTTTTACAGTATCGTACTGGATCAGAGATTATTATCAATAAATGCGTGAGTTGAATTCTCAAATAAATACTAATTTAGAAATCGAGGAATAGAAAAACTTTCTCTCTTTCTTTTACAATATTTTTTATGTCTTCCAGTGTTTGTTGTATTTCAAATGGTAAAACAATGCCCTAAATTGACAAAAGTAGCATGAACAGTGGCAAAAACTAACTAAAAAATATTAAAAATCAAATCGTGACCAAAGTAACGACTTAAAAATACCAGCTCCTTTTCTGAGAGTGAAAATATGATCCAATGTACCTACTGCTTCCGGTGCTATCAAAATTACAGACGTCACAATAGACTTGTTGAACATCACTAAATAAAAGGGTTTAAACGAAAACCTGAGCAAAAGCCCTTGATTTTTTTTGCACAGACCACCTCGATGTCAGCTGACTGACATGCGAAATTTCAAAAAATTAATAAATACAAACAATAAACACGATGTCACCAATATAAAATTAGATCTACGTATAACCACTACTTTATGTTGAAAAAAATCGGTTGCCCAAGATGACAGCACGACCACTTTACTTTGCTAGCTTAAACACAAAAAAAAGCTCATTCTCATGGCAAGTGTGATGATTTCCCCAAAAAAATATCAGAAACTTGTGCATAAATTGACAAGTACCATTCCCGGTATCTTACACAATACAGCTGGCTGACAACTTTGCCTGGTAGGAGACGTAGGGGATGAATGATTGCTCTTTTCATTCATACAAACATGTGATTGAGCATAGATTGAAATTAAAAATGTCTTCACAGAAGTAATTCGTTAGGCCCTGTTATTTAATGACTGGGCACGGATTAAAAACTTCATAATGGATGTACTGATGCGACGGATGAACACGACTCGGTTTAAAAAAATAATGTTTTTATCACCTTAAACTTCTAATCTCTCTGCCACTGAAATAAACTTTCTAATAATGGGTTTTAAGTAATGAAACCTTACTTTAAAAAGAGATAAACGTAGATTAACTTCAAAATCATCACAGTAATCTTCGGGATCAATAATAAATATCACTAAATGTGCTTGTTGGCCTCTAAAATAAATCAGTCCTAATTTACAAAGAGAGGAATAGTGAAACTGTCTCCGCTTATTCTACACCGTATTTTACATCAATTGAAAGATCATTGCAGTGCAAAGGACTAAATGGGCTTAAGAATTTACTGGGGGCAGCATGGACAGTAAAAAAACGTAGAAGACGATTAAAAATCCAATCGTGGATCAGGTGGATTGAATCATCCCTCCCAAAAATACAGACTTTTCATTGTACACGTTGTTTTCGCAATTTGTAGAAGTAAAATCATACTTTCGTTAATAGATTTTTTCCAGTGATAACATTTTTTGTATTCTTGTCTCTAACCTACCAGTTGAAATTTATGCCCGACGAAGGGGTTTATTTGCTGATTAACAGTGTGTGTTTCTGCTTTGATGAACCACTAAAACCAATTAAAGGTGGTGACCACCCATAAATTCAATGCAATGGAAAAAAAATCGCGTAAATTGAGCATTTTATAAAGATGAATCATTGTGACTGACTGTGCATGTACACTGCAGAAAAAATACAGCTCACGAGCGGAGAAAGGGTAGACCACTTGAACTAAAAACCAAACTAGATGATCAGCTAGCACAGCTCATTTGGTATAGGGAGCAAAGTAATGCCGTGAGAAAAAGGGAAAGTATGTGTCGGCTTTGTCCATGTACATTTCAACTAGTTTGTAAAATATGCTACAAAGTCTTTGAAAACCAATGGGTCATTCATGCAACACCTAAGAATACACATAAAGGAGAAACCTCATTTCTGCAAAAAATGTCCTGATGGATTTTCCAGTTGGGATGCCTTGACCCAACATGCTTTTTCCAAACACAATTCCGGGAAAGAAAAGAAAAAGTGTGAATACTGTCCCAAAATGTTTTACTGAAACTCCGAGCTGAACAGGCACAAGAGGATTCACGCAGGAGAGAAACCTTACTCCGGTTCAGTGTGTGGGAAATGCTTTGGCCAAAAATCTGCACTTGTGCAACACTCCAGAGTTCACACAGAAATTATAAAATTTAATTGCACAGAGTGTCCAAAGGCATTTCGATTTAAATCCAACTTGACGGCTCACATTCTCAGCGTTCACAAAAAGGTGCGAAACTACTCGTGTGGAATATGTGGGAAGATATATTTTAGCTAAGCAAGTCGAGACCGGCACATCAATTCCCACCTCAACGAGAAGGCATTTCTTTGCCCGAAATGCCCAAGGAGATTTGCTCATCGAAGCTCAATGGCGTACTACCTCAAAGCTTTTCATGAAAACATAAAAGACTTCAAGTGTTCAGAATGTCCGAATGCTTTCGTGGATAAGAGTAGCTTAGGAAAACATTTCCTGGGAAGGCATGGTCTTCCAAGTGAGAGACCACATGCTTGTCTCTTCTATTCAAAGAGGTATTGCAGCCAAAGCAAGTTGGAGAACCACTTGAGAAGCCATTTAGGGGAGAAACCCCGTTTTTGTGATTTTTGCTCTTACTCCTCGGGGACAAGCAGTGACCTTGCAAAACATGTGCGTAGAATACATACATCGCGGGGTAACTAGTGAGATTTAATGATGAATCAACTCTACATATTTGTAAAAATCGACTTAAAATCAAAATCTGAAGTATTTGTTGCTTAAATAACTTTCCGTAACTTAACTGTGAAGAAATTGAAATGCGCTTGGTAGTTCAATTTAAATGTGTAGTTTCTATATTGGTAAAATCTTAATTCGGGGGAATTTTTATAACTTCAAATAAACACTAATTTCTAATGAAGCAATTTTAATTCTAAGACATCAATTATTCAATCCAGCTATAAACGATGTTGATACTCCCAGGAAATCTACATGATAATCCGCACATTTGACTTTTCTTATGGATGAAATGGCCATAAAAACGAAAAAATACTTCAGTAGAAAAATCATTCAGCTAGCTAGGTGCACACTTTTGTTCAAATATCCTCACTGAAGTACACTCTGAGCAGAAGAGGCATGCATGGAAAGACATTTATTTTTCTTTTCACTGATACATTAATCAAATTTTCAAAATATGAAATCAATATTGCCACTTCCACAACTTTAACTCAATAGCATGGAAAGAAATGTATATCAAGTTCAATTCTAAATCTAAAATTATACAAGTTTCATGAATGTTGGATGCGACTGCATAATTTTGTAAAAAATGCGGATTTTTCGAGTAAACAATTTCGGCAGTTATAGTAACCCACATCTGTTCTGTCTAAAAAAATTGTTTACATCTAATCTTCTACTCTTACGATAACTGATACCGATTCATTCGTCAACAATAATTTTAATGTCTGATCATGTTAATTAGTATGGGAGGGCAGGTCTGCTTGCATAAGTAATTTGAAAGTTACAATTCAAATTATTTATTGACTTAATCACCGTATGGATCAGTTATGGATAGGCGCCTTTGCTCTTAATCATTGCTATATATTAATGAGGAACAGCATGGTTTCGAATTTTTTTTAAATTTAAGTGTAGGTTGGGTTCTAACAACGCTTAACTTCTTAATCACAGTGGACAATTTTAAAGAAATCACGAGTATCATTTCATGCAGTCACATTAAGTTGTATATTGAAAATTGAAACGCATTTATCAAACAACAAAAAATATATCAAGTTTCGTTTTGCCTGGAAATATGTAGAAATCGTTTTGACACAAATAAAACTCTTGCGTATACAAATTTTGAGTTTTTCCTTGTCTCCTGAAACTGATTTGCAATAGAAATCAAAAGGTACAAACAGCAGCATTCTAGGCAAACGTAACGTCTAGTTATTATCTTCTACGCATTAGGAATTTAATATTTTTAATTTAGACTCAACAAATCAAAAGATGAGGATCTCGAAAATTTTTGTCATTGTTTTAGCCGTATTTTGTGCCATTTGGTTGGTAATGATACTCGAGGAGACATCCGCAGCGGTAGAAATAAACTGGGGTCAAGTTAGTTGGACATGCACAATACCTTGTTCTACATGGAATGGCTTCAGACCGGAACGTTGTTCACCGTACCCCAACATATGCGTATGTAATGAATTGGCTTGATAGATGTGGTTTATTCTCATTTTAGGCAACCCGACTTTTCCAAATATGTTATTATTATTACCAGCTTTTTACATGTTGAACACGTTGAATATATTTATAAGTAAAAAAAATTTAACGTGATTTAGCATATGTTCGCGGTAATGCTAAATCATGCAGAGGTTTTCAAAATAATTCATACATTAGTATTATAAATAGAGAAACAGAAAAACTTCCTCTCTTTCTTTTACACTTTTTTTTTGTGCCCTCTAATGTTTGTTGTAGTGTAAAAAGCAGAACGCTCTTTTAAATTGACTAGAGTCAGCATGGGCAGTGGCAAAAAATAAAGTAAAAAATATTAAAAATACCAGTTCGTTTTCTGAGAGTAAAAAACATCATATGATCCAATCTACCTACTCATCATACAATGGACTAGTTGATAAAACATGTTGCACATCACAAAATACAAGAATTTAAACACAAACCTGAGCAAAACCAATTGATTGTTTTTTTACAAACACCAATTCGATGACAGCTGACTGACACGCGATGATGGCAATAAATTAATAACTACAACAATAAACACGATTGTCACCAAAATAAATTAAACCTACTTACCACGAATTTATGATCACCAAAGAAATTGTTTGCTCACCGAAAATTTTCCACCACTATCACAAACACAATCAATCAGCTCATGCTCATGGCAAGTGTGATGATTTCCCAAAAAATATCAGAAACTTGTGCATAAATTGACAAGTACCATTCCCGGTATCTTACACAATGCAGCTGGCTGACAGCTTTGCCTGGTAGGAGACGAAGGGGATGAATGACTGCTCTTGTTATTCATTCAAACATGTGATTGAGCACTAGATTGAAAGTAAAAATGTATTCACAGAAATAATTTGTTATGCCCTGTTATTTAATGACTGGACACGGATTAAAACTACATAATGGATGTACTGATGCGACGGATGATGAACCTAAGCAACAGATGAACACGAATCGGTTTAAAAAATAATATTTTTATTACCTAAAGGTTTTAATCTCTCTGCCACTGAAGTAACCGTTCTGATTAATGATTTTAAGTAATTAAACCTTACTTTAAAAGGAGATAAAAGTGTATTAACTTTGAAATTGTCACAGTACTTTCCGGAGCCAAACACAAATATCACTAAATGTGTTGGTTTGCTTCTAAAATCAGTCAATCAGTCCTAATTTTCCAGTATGGGAAGAGTAAAGTTGTAAAAGTTCGTTGCAGGGGGAAGGACTAAATGGGCTTAAAAATTAACTGGGGGCAGCATGGACAGTAAACAAACGTAGAAGACGATTAAAAATCCAATCGTGGATACGGTGGATTGGATCATCATCGTTGAACTTTTCGGTACCAGTTCACAAGAAATGGAAACACCAAATGTCGATTTAATATGATAAACTTAACTTAATTTGAGAACAGTCTCCTTTGCGAAAAAACAATGAATCCACATCATAGCAAGGACATTTAGGAGGTGAAAATCACCAACGGACGAATTCACTCCTTGAAAATATGAATACATGAAAATGATATTGTTAGAAGTAATAACTTTAGCGTAGAATAAAGTTTAAATACAATCATGATTATGATCGGCTTACTTGACCATCACTATGTTTGAAAAACGTTGGGATGTATTCTTCCTTTGCATGATATAGATAGAAATTTTAATCGTTGAGCAGTGGAAAACCTAACATTTTAAATAGAAACCCTAATTGTCTCGAGTAACTCCAATTAGTAAAACCTAAATGCAAAAAAACAACTTCCAGAGGCAGATGGAAAGCTAGACCTATCCCATGATTTTATACAATATATCCCGAATCTTCTTCGGGTTTTGCCAATTACTGTGTCTCAATGGACTGGCGAGTCCATTCCTAATGGATTACTAGATTACTATACAGGAGTCCAAGTTAAACGCATTTTAAAAGACGATTGAAGTATGTCCATGCTCGCTCAGAAAATAACTCAAGTCATGCTTTTGTGATGGCTTCCTGGACCAAGTTCCTTATGAAAACAACGACGAAATAAACAATAGAATTCTATATGGACCAATCATTTTGGTCATCAACTTTGGTGCTAACAACCTTCATCAAAGTCTCCATAGTCAGAGCTGGGGGACCGCGGTTCAAAATCGGACCGCGGTCTTTCGGTTCAGGTCTCGGTTCAGAACCGAGACCTGAACCGAAAACCGAAAAATAATTTGGAAGAACCGAAGACCTGAACCGAGAACCGAAAGGTTTTTTAAAAAGAACCGAAGACCTGAACCGAGAACCGAAGACCTGAACCGAGAACCGAAAGGTTTTTGAAAAGAACCGAAGACCTGAACCGAGAACCGGAAGATTTTTTCAAAAGAACCGAGAACCTGAACCGAAGACCGAACAGGTGTAGGATTTGAGTTAAAAAGTTAATAAATTGCACTGGTTCATTGCGTACTTACTTTTTACACTTAAAGTATGAGTAAAATATGAATTATTGTCTCAGTTTTAGTAATCCTAGCGTCATTATTGACAATTTTCGGATTTTTTGTGGAGTAATTTGTTTTTTTATCTTAATACTTGAATTAACTATATTATTTTTTCATTAGTAAGTGCAAAAAGCTTATTTTACCTGTCATTTTCGCAAAAAAAGTGAACCAAAACAAATTTGAAAGAACCGAAGACCTGAACCGAGAACCGAATTTTTTTTATGAAAGAACCGAAGACCTGAACCGAGAACCGATTTTTTTTTGTAAAAGAACCGAAGACCTGAACCGAGGACCGAAGGGTTTTTGTAAAAGAACCGAAGACCTGAACCGAGAACCGAAAGGTTTTTGTAAAAGAACCGAAGACCTGAACCGAGAACCGAAAGGGTTTTGAAAAAGAACCGAAGACCTGAACCGAGACCGACAAGTAGGTCGGTTCCCCAGCTCTGTCCATAGTACATAATACCTCAAATTTTCCCACACTATGCATAGAGCCAGTAAAAAATTCGGATCATAGTCGTTTTGCAGTGTTTAATCTTACATCAAAAAGTTACATTCTGGTGTACTTTATGCATTCAAAAATTAGGCTACTGTTGGTTGTAAGTCTGCAACCTGCGTCATTTTCAACTGCATAATCAAGTTCAGAAGAGCAACTCCTGGTTTTTCTCTTTCGGGCTTTGGAATTAAATAATGATGAAGAAGTGACAGCTATTGTCATCAACTAAAAATTGTCCAGTCTTTCTTGACTTATTTTGCATTAAATGGGATAATGATACATAAACCTCTTTTGCAATGCATTTGCCACGTATTGAATCATCATGAATGTTGAGCAGGTAACGATATGCATGACATTTTCAGAACCCTAGCAACTTGTTGATTGAGTAGATTCATCATCATAAGTATGTGCATTCTATGCTCAAATCGCATTGAGAAGTAATTTGCCTTTTAATCGTTTTCTTTTGTACAAAATAAATTGAAAGTATAATGCAATTCTTGTTGCTGATGTTGGATTTGGTGGATTTCCTTCGTTTATGCAAACATGTGCATCTCAGCAAGCCTATCGTACTTTATTTCGGTAATGTTAGTGGCAGCATTGTTACACCTAGGCTTCTAGCGTGCTTTGCTCGATCATGGGAAGCCGAAAGTTCGAGAGCTGGTTTGGATGGCGTCTTCAGGTAAAAAAGGGTTCGTGGAAGACCACCAAACTTAAGAAAGTGATGAGAATACCACCAGTAGGTAAAATATAGCATGCATAATTTTATACATAAAAAGCTCTTGTTGGACTACTGCTTCTGCTTGCCTTCAGTTTGAATTGGATTGTCAAGATCTACATAATTTTTTGTGGATTTTAGGGTGCTTGATTGAAACGTTAATTTTATAAAGAATAATAGTTTTATGGGTAGGACTGAATTTAACAGCGGAGTATTTAAGAAATTGACTTATTGGTCAACTTAGGTACATGTAGTAGTGTTCTTCCAGGAAAATATCGTCATTGGTCGATAAGAATTATTGTTTAATAATGTCATTTGTTTTATTGCCTAGTATGATGGTTCAGCATGGAGAACCGAAAGGATGTTTGAGGCTTGAAGATTTTACATTTGACAAGATCGCTATAACAAAGTATAATGATAATTGTTTTCTCCGTCACCCAGCATCCTTTTCGTCCTTTGACTTTTTCGCACTAGGAGGAAAGCCTAGTTGGCTCGCGGTCGTACCTCCAAGTTGACTTTGACAATACCCGGCCCACATTCTGCATGTTCTAGCAGGCTTGTGGAGCGTTTCACTTGAAGCTGCGGCTGGCGAGGATGATTCTCTAAAGGCAAGTCATATTTATTTGGCTAAATGTTATCTTTTCATTTAAATAAGTCAGGTAGCGTGCTAAATACAGCTTACTTAACAGCACGGGATAATGCGATTTCCATTTTTTCCTGAAAACGATGGTGGAGGTTATGTTGTCCAATTTCCTCAGAATTGAAGGTCTTACCGGGACATTTTTTGCAGACTTGTTTTGTTTCCATTTCTGAATCCGATGATGACGTTTTGGGTTCCATTGTATTCGCATGGGTACAGGAAAAATTTAATATTTTTGTTAGTAACGAATAAAGAAAATGAGTAAGACCTTGATTTAACCAAACCAGTCTATGTTAAATTATTATGGAGCATCAACTCAAACTAGGTATAAAGAAATATTGTATGTTACAAATTCGTATTTCAGCAACAATATTTTTCAAATCTGTAGTCAGAAACAGGATCAAACATCACGTAACATTCTGCTTATAATTTTACTTGATCATGCACACATCCCTATGTCTTATGTAGGTTATCCCTATCAACACCATCTCACAAAGTCTATATTAAACTGGCTTAGAAAACGATGCTATTTGATTGCCACCTTAAGTAATAACACTTATAGATTTTAGATGTCAATCCATGTTCCGTAGCTTAAGTCAATTTTCCATGATACGTGATGGCTCAATATTCATTGCTTGTCAATTTTCCCAATACCCCTTACTGTCTATTCGTGGATAATATTTTATTGTGTGTAATAATAGTACAAACGCCACTTTACGGATAAGCCTGTACGCAAAATCTATAAAGAAATTTTTATTCAACATTCAATTTAAATATATGAGTACCAAAATGAAGTGTCAGCGATGAACCTTGTATATTATCTGACTCAAATGTCCTAGAATTTGGGAGTAGAAGTTACGTACGCCATACGATGCGACGTGAGGAAAAAATGTAAGAGCATACTCACTAATATTAGCTATCAATGCTGGTTGACGGTATACAACGAGTTGGAGGTTGATGTTGATGATTAAATTCTGAGAACGTCATGCAATAAAATGAACTACTAGAAGAATGAAGGTTGCCCATTCGTTCATTTGTGTATGTCATGTAATTTGATAAAAAAATCAGCACATATAGCAATAAAATCGCAACCAACAAAAAATGACCAATTTGCAGTAAAACGACGTTTGAAAATTCTTCAATTATAACGCACGCTTTATTGAAATTCATTATTAATACCCATTTATCAGGAATTCAAATTCGGGTTTCATGGTTGTGCTTCATCTGAAGCCCAACTTCACGGTATGAAAGTACTGTACTTTGCATCACATACATATATATGGTCAGATGCTCTCTGATACAGGATTGCCAACAAAGATGAGTTAGGAATGAGGATGAAAATGTAGATCATTGCCTTTTCAGTTGCGTTTTTTCCTGAAGACGAAAGCCAGTTTATGCTGTTATTTTCATTTCGGTTACTTTTACTTTCATATAGCTATCATTTGTTTTTGCTCTAGTTCTGTAGAGATCAGTCGCGTTTCATACAATACTTGCATTTTTCCTTGGTTGAAACGTAAAAGATACCCATGTCCTTTCAAAATGCCAAGTTTATTTTTATATAACGCTATGTAAGTCGGCGTATCGTCAATCATTAAATTAATTTGGCCGTTTGAATAAGATCATTAATATTTATTCATGCTTGGCTTTCAGTGGAAATAGCCTCGTTGTGATGATAGGAGATACTGAGTTGTATCAGGACAGAGTGGGATACTTGGTCTAGCGGTATGACAGGGGCGCGCTAAGCCTTTGAGACTGGGTTCGACTCCCGGTAGTATCAATCACTTTTGTCCTGATATAACATGGTGGCTGAGAGAGGAGCGAACCCTGACGAGCACTCGAAGCCTCAGAGCTGAGAGAAAAAAAAAGGGGGAAGATGTAAGACCTAGATATGGCATGACTTCCTTCTATACGGAGAAGAAGCTTGAAGGGGAGATGTGATGATAGGAGATACTGAGTTGTATCAGGACAGAGTGGGATACTTGGTCTAGCGGTATGACAGGGGCGCGCTAAGCCTTTGAGACTGGGTTCGACTCCCGGTAGTATCAATCACTTTTGTCCTGATATAACACTCGTGTTTCCTGTGCTCTCACATTACCTATTTGCAAATTGGTAATACAATTCTTCACACTTCCTACAAAGAGAAGGAGAGAGTTCAGTAGAAAAAACAATACTGCGAATCCAATAACTCACAGTGTAGTTTACTAGGAACGTACAACACCGAAGGTTTATATAGTATAACCTTGTATGCTTTAGGTAAGCCTCACTACTTTGGTTAAAAAACGTGGTGTATTTGCCACCTTTTACTAATTGACTACATAATATCTGCAGCAGGGGAAACTAACACTTGGCTGGATTCGAAATTAAAACTGCTTTAACCATGTAGGTGAATATTATATGAACCTTTGCTCTGACAATGCATTTATTTATCTGGTTAATATTCAATGTTGAACAAAAATAGAAGCGCATTAAATTCTCAGTCGCGTTTTGGACTTGGTTTTTTATTTTATTGCCCTCACATTTGTTATACGGTTGACAAGAAGAACGAAAATAGTAACTCATGTTTGTATGCTCATATAAACCTTATACGTCAAACTTTTGGTATGACGATTCTTTAGATAATAAACTTTACGTCTGGGACAAAAGCTTGATGGTTGATTACAGTATATAATGTAGGATACAGTGCAGACTAGGTAAAACACTCGTGTATCACATTTTTTTTAAATAGTTTGAATGCATCGCACTGCACTCAAAATGGTGACTGCGAGTAAATCTGAAGCTCAAACTTCAAGATTAAGGAATTATAATATTTTTTTCCACCTACCGTCACTAGCTTCAGTCTAGGAACTGCTCTGGAATCAAATAGGGTTGTAAAAGGAAAACAATTTAGATGCAGTTAGAGTCTCCTTTTGTTTTTTCTACCTAAAGAAATACCTATGGAAATATGACAAGGAGTGCAATGTATTTGTTTTTATGAAAATCACTTGGTTGCATGATCTTAATGAATTTCTCCGAGTACTATGCAACACCATTATTTTTCTATACCAGTTCAAAGCAAATGATATTCTTCTATACTCAGGCAAGCAAAATGATTATTTCCAATGCCTAATTGCTCAAAAATAGAGATCTTAAATCACATTTTTCCGGAATGAAATTGATGAAAATTAAAACTTGATCAATTCCGCTGATGAGATATAGCGATTATATAACAAGATCGATTCCCTTCATTCCATCCTTGATCCAGGTTTGCTGAACGAATATATAGTCTTGATATCTATATATAGTTCAGTCAGGATGAACATGAACAATTGAGTGCCCGACTTAGAACCGATGAATAGGATGGAAGAAATTTTTTAATATGTTCCTTACCTACAAATCCAACAAAAAATTCAATAAGCATAGGTAGGTAATGAAAGCGCGAGTTTAATACGAAGGTCGAATTTATTGTCAAACCTATACAATCCGTCAATATTCAATCTATGCCAATGTTGAACATTAATAGAAATCATGGCTGTTACATACAGTATCAAGAATCATCACATCGAAGTTCTTGGCTGACATTTTGCAGGTGTATGTAGTATTAATCTTACATGTTTAGCTCATTGACAAGTAGGATGAAAACAGAAGGATCCAGAAATGAAGGATAAACACTCAGGAATAACCCAGAAGCTACACATCCTATTAAAATTTGCAGTTACTAATACGTAATTCTTGTTTAGATGCTCATAGCATGCCCAGCTTTTTCATTTGTCATATAAGTAGTATGAGATGATGATGATTTATCATGTGAGACTCATTGTCAGAATAAAATAAGGTTTGTGGGTTAATTTCGTTATGTAAATTTGGATTTTATTAAAAGTTGGTGCAGAACTCATGCTTCACGTATCATCCAGTTTTAGTAGTATTTTTAATGGTGTTACATCCTCGTGACTGAAATAAAATGCGATAGGTATCACAGTTTGCTACACTACCCGCTTCAATTGTGAAGAGTAAGTTGCTTGGAAATCAGTTCACAAATCAGTCGCAATATCTGTGCAGTAGAATAAACTCTGGCAAAAGTTTCGTCGAGGATCCAAAATGAGTTCAAGCTGTAAACATAGGAATCAGAAAATAGCTGCAGTTGCAGGTAAATTATTAATAAAAAGTACTTGAAAACACGGAAAAATAAGAAATTGTCAAATATAGACACGCTTTGTTTTTTAGCGGCAGTTGGTGGCTTCGGGATGGGAACTGCTTTTGGATACCCACCGTAAGTCACTTTTTACACTTTTGGTTAGTAAATTTTACTAGTAAAGGTTTCAGCATTTTCATAATATGTAAAATATTATGATAGCCATGTAATCAACGATACGGGAAAACCGAGACTAATGACTGTAACGAACATGGAATCAATTTCAGAGGATGGGTTGATTTTGAATGTAATTAAGAGCACATTAAAATTTCTTATTAAAATACCTTTAAAAATCTGTTGAGTAAATTTCCATTATACTTATGTTTTGCAGTTTTTTGTTCTTCTTGCATCTGCGATATACGTTGGACTGATGCTAGACGTGATCGGAAGAAAGCGCACTATGATACTTTTCGCACCTTTTTCTGCATTTGGGTGGTTGCTCATTGCTTTTACGACCAGTTCCTCAATACTAATTATCGGGCAGGCACTCGTTCAATTTTGTTGTGGCATCTTTTCCATCGCTGCACTTTTCTACATCACAGAAATAGCTGAGGATCACATTCGGGGAAAATTGGGTTGTTTATTTCAAGTCATGCTGGCACTTGGAGCACTCTTCTCGTAAGCGTCTCCCTTTACAACACAATATGCTTCGGGTTATTTTACCATATTTTATACTTTTGGGTTTGATTCCATTCTTTATTCTTTATACCAGCTTTGTTGTTGGTGCTTTCTGGAGTCAAAGTTGGTTAGCTATCATATGTTCGTTTGTGCCCGTCATTTTTGCAATTTTTATGACCTCTGTGCCTGAATCACCACGCTATCTTTTGAGCATTGACAACTTAGGTTATGCATTCAAGTCTTTGGTTTGGCTACGCCAAGCAACAACGTACCTGGATGCCAGAGAAGAATTTGAAATGGTGAGAATAACAATGATATCTTCTAGTCAAGTCATGAATATTTTGAAGTTAATTTTTTCCCCACAGATTCAGAAAAGCGTTGGGAATGTGATGGTACAGAAAAATTCACTTCGAGAATTTTTAGAATGTCTTCGTTCACAGCCAACAATTTGCATGCTAGTGATCATGACTTTTCAGCAGCTTACAGGTAAGATGCGCTCGATTCGATTGTTACACATTCAACGTAACGATTTTGACTCTTGTTAAAATAATGTGTTTGCAGGCATAAACTTCATTATTTCCCATACAACGGATATATTTCATAAAGCAGATGACTCTTTACCTTATCACACGTCGATAATCATAATTGCCATAACTCAGTTGATTGCTACAGTCTTCGCAACACTCTTTGTGGACAAAGCAGGAAGGAAAGCACTTCTTATGAGTTCCTCGGTCGTCATGTGCATATCCCTTGTCGGTCTAGGGATTTACTTTGAGCTGGTAGACTGGGGCATGCAAAATAGACTTGGATGGCTACCAATTTCCTCTACTTTGTTTTTCATTTCCGGCTTTAGCATTGGTTATGGACCACTTCCTTGGCTTTTGATGGGAGAATTGCTACCTCAAAAAGTAAAGGGTAAGGGCTTCAAAAATAAAAAGCATCAAGCGTTATCTTATTATCCTTATCATTTGGAAAGTGACTGAAGCTCTGATTTTTTTAGCTCCGGCTGTCGCCATATTAATGGTTTTCAACTGGATACTGTATTTTGCTGTTAACAAATTGTTCCAAAGCATCCTGCACACGTTTAAAATACAAACATGTTGCTGGATATCTGCGGGCTCCTGTATTTTTGGCTTTGTCCTTGTAATGAAGTTACTGCCAGAAACCTTGAACAAGTGTTTTGACGAAATTGAGAAAAGCTTTCGCAAGTCAACAGGAAACCAGGGTGTAGCTGAAAGGGAAACGCTAACATTAAGAGAAAAAACAATCTGGGATTTGGGAATTGGTGATAATGATGACGCACTGTTTATTTTATGATTGGTTAATATTTGTTGAATACAACGCTTTATGTAGTGTCCCAACAATGTAGTTCTTTCATATAACTGATTAAAATTATTTCCATTCATTTCGTAGTAATAAAATGTTATCTTAAGTGTATTTGTTTGAAGATATTTCGTAGTCTCTTCAAATGACTTAAAAATGAAATATTAGAATTAGGAACAGATTGCCCCAATGATTTTAGTTGATCATGGTATAAAAGCAATCCAAATGGGTATACATTGTTTAGTTTCTCAAATTCAGTATTTAATTACTTTTCAGGGTCAGTGTTGCTCAGTCGTAACAGTAGGTCACAACACTGTCACTGTTTGCATAAACAAATGAAATCTACAACAGATATAAGAAGAATTATATATTATGCTTTCCATAACTGAAAATCATTATCACTAATGACCTATGCAATTAAAATATGAAACCACTATCCATTACTGATTACAACCTATTACAACCTACCATTCATTCCTATCCCTTCAGCACACCACATCGAGTTTTTGATCCGTAAGCATAAAATTACAAAAAAAGTTGCTACTGCTGCGTTTAATGACATACTCCGTGATGATATTGCTGCCTTTTCCGCACTAAGGTGATACCAATACATCAACATCGCTTTTACAAGCTGCAGCCAACAAAAATGAAGTGTTAGATATATTAGTTGGTTGAATCTTTCCTATAGTCTAATTATGATACCCAGAATAATATATTCCAATGTACTAAAATGCATAGCTGTTCGTAAATAGATAACTAGATGCATACATTGTACCACCTCTTATGGAAAAGTATTTTTATTTTTTCTGGTGTTAAAATAATACTCATCATGACAATCATCATAAAACTAAATAGTTTAATTCGCCTGAAAGAGTATAGAAAGTTGATTCCACGCGTGTTATATTATGTGCATCACCATCTAAATTTTTGTGGGTTATTAGCAGGAACTAAGAGGTAGGAGGGGGCTCCAAGACAGAGCTTACTTACACCACAATCTAAATCACCTTCAGGACATTTTCTCGCATTATCCCACTGCTGCTCTAAATCCAGGTCCCGATCCGGGTCTCGGTTACCACATATAATTTTGACTAAGAGGAGCAGAACCCTTTTGTTGAAGTACCTTACTTGGCCACTTTTCCAAAGAACGAACGCAGCCAGTGATGGGGCTCCATCAGATATTCTTTCATGTGAGCTTTTAATTAATTCTAGATCCTTATCAGCTCGCAAACCAAAAATTCTAATAAGACGTCTGTTATCCTTCTCCACTACTCCTTTTTCGATTAGATCCAAGAAATAATTTGGTTTGTCTACAGAATACTTGACTGAAATATTAAAATAGTTTTCAAACAATGTATTCATTTACAAAACAAACAAGTACCGCTTCTACTTAAGGAAATCAGGGACACTTTATGAAATTAATGTAACTTACCTATATTTACTAACAAATCTTGTAAGTTTGTTTTAAATGGTTCTTGTTGCCAGAAGTCCCGAGAAAAAAAATTCCAAAAAGTCATTCTAGCAACCTTTCTCAAATATTCAATGAAAGTGATACTGGCACGTTCCTCAAAGAACTTAGTCATAAGACTTATGTCCCCGTATGATGCACTAGAAAAGTAGTCCTGGTAGAAATATGTCGTCATGTGTAAAAAATCTTCCGTTTGTACTAGCGAGAATAAAAAATGTAGATTCAAGTTCAAGGCATTGTCGTATTTTAACATAAAAATTTGCATTGAAATAAATTATTTAACGTACTGTCATCAAAATAGTTTTCTGCAGCAGACCGCGCATCGCGCTCGTTTGTTTCGTTTCGTCGTTTATTCTGCAAATTAAAAGGTAATGTTAATTTGCACAAATGTGGATATAAGTATTACAACAAAAGCATAACATCTGCAAGTATGTTGCGAGTTAAATGAGAGCGTATTACCAACAGTAGAGCGCTGATTAACTTTCCATAAGATCCTCGTATATTAGACTCAACAATCTCTTTCATTTCTATAGTGGGATACAATCGTGAAAATTCCTTTGATATTTCCCTTACGGAGATTTCCTTTGGGTTTAGACAGCATAGGATCTGGATGAGGAAATACATGAAATGTGGGGAAAATGCTGGTTAGTTATTACTGTTATGAAATTTATATTTAAAACGTCATGACATAAGGATGTGTTACCTTACATCACTCAAAGTTTTCTCATTGGTATTGATGGCTGCGAAGGAAGTGGCCCATTTAATTTCAGTCGCATAAAATTCCGCGAGGGGCATAAATAGCGCTCGAGTTAGTATGCCCACATCACTCTCGAAAACATCACTGTGCAAATATTTTGCTATGACATCCTGCAATAGAAGAGGGTGTTTTAGATTTATAAATGCATCGCAAAAAGGATTTGTTAATGCTTGTATGGGATATTCCATAGTTTATAAAACTCACCACTCCATATTTTTTCTTATAAGCTTCCAGAATAGCTATCCGCTGCTTTCTACTCCTCATGCTACCTAGATGGGCTACTTTGAAGACCGCGTCGTCGTCAGGGGTTTGTAAGGCTTTCCATAAAAATTCTATGTCAGAAGATATATTGAAGTACGGCAAGTCTACCAGTGTTGGCTCTCCAGGTCGGATAGAATACAACCCAGACGGAACATCTGGTTTTGGACTAGCCGTAGGAATGGAAGTCAAAATCACTAAGCTGAAGATTATTAGGAAAAAACTATGAAGGAGATTCATTTTTGGAATCGTTGTCCTCACTTTAGATATTAGACCTAACTAAATAAATTGGCAACGGTGTCAGCAGTATAGCTTTTATATGATACTACTTTGGAGGATGTGGCACTTAATAAATGACTTATATATAACGCAACGCCTGTATAATAGTAAGTGACCCCATGATTGTATGTGAAAGTGATCCCATGAAACTTTTACACTTTTTTAAAAAATTTATAAACAAATTTAGTGGAAATTTCCACTTTAAAATAACACATCGTCACTTTACTTTTTTTGTTAAATTTCGTGACATAATATCGTTTTATATGGAAAACCTACTGATTAAATTCTTTTTAACAGCTTATTAAATTGCTATAATTACACTTTCAGAGCTTCCTTGGCCTTAGCGGGCCTTCCTTGCTTACGTTTTTCAAGAATTGGTATTGTTTTAGCCTCCGGAATGACAAAAAAGTTTTCTATTTATTGCAATACCCAACACATGCCTACACAAATATTGTTTTTAATAACCAGAACAGGTGCAGGACGAATCCGTCCAGTTTAATTGTGTGTTTATCGACTAATGTGCATTATTTCACCTCACTAGATCTGACTTACTGAAATGATTCGGTTTGAATCTTGAGGGTCAACAATGGGGTTTTAAAACAATTACTAAAATTAATACATTAACCTAGTAACACCTTCTCGAGCGTTCGGAATGATCGCTTTTGCTAGCTTTAATGTTATGATGTTACTAACTATAATAGTATTGAGGTTCGAGTTTAGTGAGTAGATATGCGTGAGCACAGAATGAGTAGAATCATCTGAATGATGTTAGCGAGAAGGATCAAGCTCACTTTCTTCCTTCCACGTGAGTTGCTTTCTCAGGGGGAATGTCCCTTGACATGATTGGTGAAAGGAAGGTTTTCTCCTGACGCTAGGCCATGATTGGTGGAGATACCACAAATGTCAGGTAGCCTGATAGTTTCCTAGACTTACAAAGGAAATTCCTATTAGGAATACAGCCCGTGACATGATTTCAAACGATTGTATTTAGGCTCAAATGTTTAACTTTTTATCTCGGCTAGTTAGCTCGTATGACTTACATACGAGACTACTTTGTAACGTTATGCCTTCTTATCTACAACCTAACTGTATGCTTAATCATTGATAAGCCCAGGATCGATTATGAGTAACAATAACGTATAATTAATAGCGTAGCAATTAAACTTGACTGAATACATTCTGCGCCAACTGCACGAAAGACTAAGCACACCTTCACATTATCAAATATGACCACGTCTAATAATACTACAACACATACTTCTCAGTGTCTATGTCCTTCAGCTTAGAGGTTCCGGTTGCTTTAATTAAGTAAAATATTGTTTGTTCAACTTTTTAAAATGTTAATTAAATAATTTAATGACATTAAAAATTCGGTGCTGCTCATTCACTTATGAAATTGGGAGAAGCATTAATGTACAGGCAGATGTTTATGACAATAATGAGTATCAAGTTACATATTATTGCAAGTGCTCTTTCTTGCTTACATGTATATTACTCAAAATTAATTACATCTTTATGTTCAAATGTAATCGTTAACATAAAATATATTTGATTCAATGTTTCTTTTAAAAAGTGTCATTTTCATTTCTTTGTGTGATGAAAATCCTGAGTAAGGTACAATAGTTTCATGGGATCACTTTCGTATAACGTCATGGGGTCACTTCATATTATAGAAGTGTGCGATTAAATGTAAGCCTTAATAAATTTGTGAACTAACTATCAACTATAGTCTCAATATGGTGACCACAGAAATTATTAATATTGCTGATGCTTGTTTCGTAATCGGAAATAAGGACATAATGATATTTCCTCTTCAGAACAGAACAATGCCCATCCAAATTAAGATATTTTGTGAAGCTTCATTTTTATTTATTTAGAAGAGAACAATAGCTATTAAGTGGAGCAACCTGTAATGGTTTTTATACCGGTCGTCACCTTGAAGTTCAGTGTCTCAAATTTCAACCTGGGGGTGCTTGAACTAATGGGTTTGTTAACCGATTTTGTTTTCAATGCAATTTCCTGTCAATTACCTAAGATGCTTGTCCAATACTTTAACGGAACATTGACATTGCATTGGCTAAATGAATGCGAATGGCTTATGATGTGATGTGATAGGTAAGGTAGCTGATTGACAAAATAGCGAGTTATTGACAGCAACAATAGCAGTATTCGACATTATTATACAATATTGTGGTACCACAAAATAAAGAAGATACATGTTCTTATATATATCTGTAGTTAAGCATGTCAGCAAAAATGAGTAAAGAGATGAACGGGCTTTGTATTACGGTTTGTTGTGATTACTGAAGTCTACTTAAGCCATTTTGTAAGGTTTATTTGGTGCATAGAAATATGTATACTTACGATAGTAATACGGGAAATACCGTATACTAGTGGCCAGTCATTACTGTGATGTCAAGATTGCCAATTCATCATTTCTCATTTTGTCCCCGATTTGGAGGAGAAAATTGAGACAAGGTTGGGACAACTTGACACACGCATGAGGAAACTTTAAAAACCCTTAAGGCACCAGTTTTGCAACGACTTGTGGTATCTGAAGGCAATGTTAAACAATGAACCTCACCAGACCAAACCCTTCAACTAAACCAATTTTCGAGAAAAAAATCAAGATTTACGCTATACACACTTTGCAAACATTCAATGACCTAAAGAACTAGCATAAATAATTCAATCTCCCTATCAGTGAATCCTCATCATTATCATACCTGTACTGTACTTGCAAAAAAAGCAACTCAGGTTGTGATTTAATACATAACCAAAATCATCATCGGTGAATACATTTTGCGTGAGATAGAAGGGAGGAAGTCTAAATTACTGACACATTGTTTGTGTGACAACAAAGTGTACGATAGTAACTCTTACAAAACACAATCATCAAACATTTATTTTTTGCAAACGCTTTGTGTTTCGTCTCATCTCATACAACACACGCGTGCGTACAGAAAAAAGGAGCGGCAAGCAGTTGTTTTTCGTTCGTGTCAACATTCCACAAGATAGTGGTAAATTTGCATCTTCATCATCTACCATGCGAGCTGATCGTCGAGTGTGACAAGGGAACACATGAGCTGTTGTGATTGTTAACGAAAGTTTGCTTGTAAGAATTTGAGGGTTGTCTGGCAACTGGACAGTATTAACCTTGATTAACTATTTGTTTACCTGTTGAGTGACACCGTCTTATCAGCTGATCTTATGTGCAAAATTAGAGATTTGTACATGTTTTGAGTGTTTGTTTACATTTTTTACTTGACACAAAGTTGATAGATTCTTTGTTGAAGACCACATACCATCATTTACATATTTATAATCATCTCATATCAGGTATTTGTACATTTTTTGTAGCATGTCTTCGTGGACATTGATGGAAACTATTATTTCTTGAAGCCAAGTGATTCAAATTGGTAAAAGTAATTACAAATGTTTTTTTTTACTTTTCAGTCAGTATCTTTGCAAAAGAATGGATTCAACAGCTACGTTGAAGGCGGAAGGTGAGAAAATACCATTGGAAATGGAAGCGAAGCAAGAAGAGTCTCACCATGAAGAGACTCCACCCAAGGACGAAACGATTGAGTACGTACTGTTGGATTTGAGTGATGAGGACGCTATAAGCGATGATCCAATTTCCAGCTCAAAGTAAGTAGTCTAACACAAATATGTTCATACCTCTTTGAGTAATTTTTTATGAATTTATCACTTGAGCTATAACATAACCTATGGCTTTCCTTCCTTGTCTAGGGATATCAAAGGGATGGTGAAAAATTTGACTCTGGAGCCTCTTGCAACCGATGCGGATAACGCAGTGGGAAAGGATTCAACCGATCAATCTGAACTTGGGATTGAGCCTACAAAGTAATTTAGTTTCTTTTAATACTACCATAGTAAACAATATTTGATATTAGAATATTGGCTGATATAGAGTCAATTCCTGACATTGTACATTTATATACTTGTTGTGAGGTTGAAGATAGTAAAAGCGTTTGTGTTATCAACTTAGGGCTCCAGTTGAGATGAAAGATAATCAGGAGATTACCATGTTCAACCTCCTACGTAAAAGTTACGTCACCAATTCGCAGTTCAATAAAGTTGCTTACAACAAGTCATTGATGTAAGTATGTTAGAATTGTATTAAAACATACGGTCTATTGTATCTAGTGGGTACATATGTAATTTTTTTTTATAAATGTCATTCTTTGGTTTATCTGTATAGGAAACCTAAAGCTGAAAAGGACATTCAAGTCGTAGATTCAATGCAAACGGAAGTGGTCTTCACCAACCCGTTTGAGAAAAAGTCAAAAGTGGGTTCCAAAGCCGTTGTATAGTAGTGACTGATGCAAAAGATCTGCTACACGGCAATATGCATCCAAAGAGTAATACACAAAATATAGGAACGATTTTTACTTTGTGCTTGACTAGGCTGTGCTATCTGTTGGTTTCAACCAAAGCTAACAGAAAGTTCAAACAAGTTCTCTCTGCACGTGCTCATATTCGCTTTGTCTCTAAAAAAGATTTTCATAAAACATGAACACAGCACATGAATTATTATTATATGCATCATTTCTGATAAAAAATACTTTATCACATAGAAGCTTGTTTGAAAGCCGCAAAATCTCAACTAACTTCACCCATGCTTTTCATTGATAAAGATTATTTCGACTAACTTCGTGTTTAAAGAAACTGCCTATGCCTTGGCAATTTTGTGCCACTAACCAATGTTTTCAGATGATGCTGTTGCTAAATTTGGATAATGATCCCATTTTAAAGTCTCTCTTTTAATACTCGTAGGTTTTAGTAATTTCCACCATAAGACGACGACTATTTCATACAACGGTGATAATCTACTCATACAACATCTGGTAAACTCTAGATAATTTGAATTTTGTACTAAGAATGCGAGTTAAATGCTTATAAATTTTTTCCCGTTACACTCTAAATTACACAGGGTGTTATTCTGTCTACTATTCAACACAAATAATGGCATAAACTTTGGTAAAAATACATGCGACAGAGCAACACTTCTTTTAAAAAGCACTTCTATTCTTTTGAAGTTTTTATTCCTACCATTAAAACATACTCCCCAACGAAGGATTTTAAGCAGTTGCAATTTCCTTGAAAAGAGAGAAAGATTTGTAAGTAAACTTTCAAATTTTTACAGTATCGTACTGGATCAGAGATTATTATCAATAAATGCGTGAGTTGAATTCTCAAATAAATACTAATTTAGAAATCGAGGAATAGAAAAACTTTCTCTCTTTCTTTTACAATATTTTTTATGTCTTCCAGTGTTTGTTGTATTTCAAATGGTAAAACAATGCCCTAAATTGACAAAAGTAGCATGAACAGTGGCAAAAACTAACTAAAAAATATTAAAAATCAAATCGTGACCAAAGTAACGACTTAAAAATACCAGCTCCTTTTCTGAGAGTGAAAATATGATCCAATGTACCTACTGCTTCCGGTGCTATCAAAATTACAGACGTCACAATAGACTTGTTGAACATCACTAAATAAAAGGGTTTAAACGAAAACCTGAGCAAAAGCCCTTGATTTTTTTTGCACAGACCACCTCGATGTCAGCTGACTGACATGCGAAATTTCAAAAAATTAATAAATACAAACAATAAACACGATGTCACCAATATAAAATTAGATCTACGTATAACCACTACTTTATGTTGAAAAAAATCGGTTGCCCAAGATGACAGCACGACCACTTTACTTTGCTAGCTTAAACACAAAAAAAAGCTCATTCTCATGGCAAGTGTGATGATTTCCCCAAAAAAATATCAGAAACTTGTGCATAAATTGACAAGTACCATTCCCGGTATCTTACACAATACAGCTGGCTGACAACTTTGCCTGGTAGGAGACGTAGGGGATGAATGATTGCTCTTTTCATTCATACAAACATGTGATTGAGCATAGATTGAAATTAAAAATGTCTTCACAGAAGTAATTCGTTAGGCCCTGTTATTTAATGACTGGGCACGGATTAAAAACTTCATAATGGATGTACTGATGCGACGGATGAACACGACTCGGTTTAAAAAAATAATGTTTTTATCACCTTAAACTTCTAATCTCTCTGCCACTGAAATAAACTTTCTAATAATGGGTTTTAAGTAATGAAACCTTACTTTAAAAAGAGATAAACGTAGATTAACTTCAAAATCATCACAGTAATCTTCGGGATCAATAATAAATATCACTAAATGTGCTTGTTGGCCTCTAAAATAAATCAGTCCTAATTTACAAAGAGAGGAATAGTGAAACTGTCTCCGCTTATTCTACACCGTATTTTACATCAATTGAAAGATCATTGCAGTGCAAAGGACTAAATGGGCTTAAGAATTTACTGGGGGCAGCATGGACAGTAAAAAAACGTAGAAGACGATTAAAAATCCAATCGTGGATCAGGTGGATTGAATCATCCCTCCCAAAAATACAGACTTTTCATTGTACACGTTGTTTTCGCAATTTGTAGAAGTAAAATCATACTTTCGTTAATAGATTTTTTCCAGTGATAACATTTTTTGTATTCTTGTCTCTAACCTACCAGTTGAAATTTATGCCCGACGAAGGGGTTTATTTGCTGATTAACAGTGTGTGTTTCTGCTTTGATGAACCACTAAAACCAATTAAAGGTGGTGACCACCCATAAATTCAATGCAATGGAAAAAAAATCGCGTAAATTGAGCATTTTATAAAGATGAATCATTGTGACTGACTGTGCATGTACACTGCAGAAAAAATACAGCTCACGAGCGGAGAAAGGGTAGACCACTTGAACTAAAAACCAAACTAGATGATCAGCTAGCACAGCTCATTTGGTATAGGGAGCAAAGTAATGCCGTGAGAAAAAGGGAAAGTATGTGTCGGCTTTGTCCATGTACATTTCAACTAGTTTGTAAAATATGCTACAAAGTCTTTGAAAACCAATGGGTCATTCATGCAACACCTAAGAATACACATAAAGGAGAAACCTCATTTCTGCAAAAAATGTCCTGATGGATTTTCCAGTTGGGATGCCTTGACCCAACATGCTTTTTCCAAACACAATTCCGGGAAAGAAAAGAAAAAGTGTGAATACTGTCCCAAAATGTTTTACTGAAACTCCGAGCTGAACAGGCACAAGAGGATTCACGCAGGAGAGAAACCTTACTCCGGTTCAGTGTGTGGGAAATGCTTTGGCCAAAAATCTGCACTTGTGCAACACTCCAGAGTTCACACAGAAATTATAAAATTTAATTGCACAGAGTGTCCAAAGGCATTTCGATTTAAATCCAACTTGACGGCTCACATTCTCAGCGTTCACAAAAAGGTGCGAAACTACTCGTGTGGAATATGTGGGAAGATATATTTTAGCTAAGCAAGTCGAGACCGGCACATCAATTCCCACCTCAACGAGAAGGCATTTCTTTGCCCGAAATGCCCAAGGAGATTTGCTCATCGAAGCTCAATGGCGTACTACCTCAAAGCTTTTCATGAAAACATAAAAGACTTCAAGTGTTCAGAATGTCCGAATGCTTTCGTGGATAAGAGTAGCTTAGGAAAACATTTCCTGGGAAGGCATGGTCTTCCAAGTGAGAGACCACATGCTTGTCTCTTCTATTCAAAGAGGTATTGCAGCCAAAGCAAGTTGGAGAACCACTTGAGAAGCCATTTAGGGGAGAAACCCCGTTTTTGTGATTTTTGCTCTTACTCCTCGGGGACAAGCAGTGACCTTGCAAAACATGTGCGTAGAATACATACATCGCGGGGTAACTAGTGAGATTTAATGATGAATCAACTCTACATATTTGTAAAAATCGACTTAAAATCAAAATCTGAAGTATTTGTTGCTTAAATAACTTTCCGTAACTTAACTGTGAAGAAATTGAAATGCGCTTGGTAGTTCAATTTAAATGTGTAGTTTCTATATTGGTAAAATCTTAATTCGGGGGAATTTTTATAACTTCAAATAAACACTAATTTCTAATGAAGCAATTTTAATTCTAAGACATCAATTATTCAATCCAGCTATAAACGATGTTGATACTCCCAGGAAATCTACATGATAATCCGCACATTTGACTTTTCTTATGGATGAAATGGCCATAAAAACGAAAAAATACTTCAGTAGAAAAATCATTCAGCTAGCTAGGTGCACACTTTTGTTCAAATATCCTCACTGAAGTACACTCTGAGCAGAAGAGGCATGCATGGAAAGACATTTATTTTTCTTTTCACTGATACATTAATCAAATTTTCAAAATATGAAATCAATATTGCCACTTCCACAACTTTAACTCAATAGCATGGAAAGAAATGTATATCAAGTTCAATTCTAAATCTAAAATTATACAAGTTTCATGAATGTTGGATGCGACTGCATAATTTTGTAAAAAATGCGGATTTTTCGAGTAAACAATTTCGGCAGTTATAGTAACCCACATCTGTTCTGTCTAAAAAAATTGTTTACATCTAATCTTCTACTCTTACGATAACTGATACCGATTCATTCGTCAACAATAATTTTAATGTCTGATCATGTTAATTAGTATGGGAGGGCAGGTCTGCTTGCATAAGTAATTTGAAAGTTACAATTCAAATTATTTATTGACTTAATCACCGTATGGATCAGTTATGGATAGGCGCCTTTGCTCTTAATCATTGCTATATATTAATGAGGAACAGCATGGTTTCGAATTTTTTTTAAATTTAAGTGTAGGTTGGGTTCTAACAACGCTTAACTTCTTAATCACAGTGGACAATTTTAAAGAAATCACGAGTATCATTTCATGCAGTCACATTAAGTTGTATATTGAAAATTGAAACGCATTTATCAAACAACAAAAAATATATCAAGTTTCGTTTTGCCTGGAAATATGTAGAAATCGTTTTGACACAAATAAAACTCTTGCGTATACAAATTTTGAGTTTTTCCTTGTCTCCTGAAACTGATTTGCAATAGAAATCAAAAGGTACAAACAGCAGCATTCTAGGCAAACGTAACGTCTAGTTATTATCTTCTACGCATTAGGAATTTAATATTTTTAATTTAGACTCAACAAATCAAAAGATGAGGATCTCGAAAATTTTTGTCATTGTTTTAGCCGTATTTTGTGCCATTTGGTTGGTAATGATACTCGAGGAGACATCCGCAGCGGTAGAAATAAACTGGGGTCAAGTTAGTTGGACATGCACAATACCTTGTTCTACATGGAATGGCTTCAGACCGGAACGTTGTTCACCGTACCCCAACATATGCGTATGTAATGAATTGGCTTGATAGATGTGGTTTATTCTCATTTTAGGCAACCCGACTTTTCCAAATATGTTATTATTATTACCAGCTTTTTACATGTTGAACACGTTGAATATATTTATAAGTAAAAAAAATTTAACGTGATTTAGCATATGTTCGCGGTAATGCTAAATCATGCAGAGGTTTTCAAAATAATTCATACATTAGTATTATAAATAGAGAAACAGAAAAACTTCCTCTCTTTCTTTTACACTTTTTTTTTGTGCCCTCTAATGTTTGTTGTAGTGTAAAAAGCAGAACGCTCTTTTAAATTGACTAGAGTCAGCATGGGCAGTGGCAAAAAATAAAGTAAAAAATATTAAAAATACCAGTTCGTTTTCTGAGAGTAAAAAACATCATATGATCCAATCTACCTACTCATCATACAATGGACTAGTTGATAAAACATGTTGCACATCACAAAATACAAGAATTTAAACACAAACCTGAGCAAAACCAATTGATTGTTTTTTTACAAACACCAATTCGATGACAGCTGACTGACACGCGATGATGGCAATAAATTAATAACTACAACAATAAACACGATTGTCACCAAAATAAATTAAACCTACTTACCACGAATTTATGATCACCAAAGAAATTGTTTGCTCACCGAAAATTTTCCACCACTATCACAAACACAATCAATCAGCTCATGCTCATGGCAAGTGTGATGATTTCCCAAAAAATATCAGAAACTTGTGCATAAATTGACAAGTACCATTCCCGGTATCTTACACAATGCAGCTGGCTGACAGCTTTGCCTGGTAGGAGACGAAGGGGATGAATGACTGCTCTTGTTATTCATTCAAACATGTGATTGAGCACTAGATTGAAAGTAAAAATGTATTCACAGAAATAATTTGTTATGCCCTGTTATTTAATGACTGGACACGGATTAAAACTACATAATGGATGTACTGATGCGACGGATGATGAACCTAAGCAACAGATGAACACGAATCGGTTTAAAAAATAATATTTTTATTACCTAAAGGTTTTAATCTCTCTGCCACTGAAGTAACCGTTCTGATTAATGATTTTAAGTAATTAAACCTTACTTTAAAAGGAGATAAAAGTGTATTAACTTTGAAATTGTCACAGTACTTTCCGGAGCCAAACACAAATATCACTAAATGTGTTGGTTTGCTTCTAAAATCAGTCAATCAGTCCTAATTTTCCAGTATGGGAAGAGTAAAGTTGTAAAAGTTCGTTGCAGGGGGAAGGACTAAATGGGCTTAAAAATTAACTGGGGGCAGCATGGACAGTAAACAAACGTAGAAGACGATTAAAAATCCAATCGTGGATACGGTGGATTGGATCATCATCGTTGAACTTTTCGGTACCAGTTCACAAGAAATGGAAACACCAAATGTCGATTTAATATGATAAACTTAACTTAATTTGAGAACAGTCTCCTTTGCGAAAAAACAATGAATCCACATCATAGCAAGGACATTTAGGAGGTGAAAATCACCAACGGACGAATTCACTCCTTGAAAATATGAATACATGAAAATGATATTGTTAGAAGTAATAACTTTAGCGTAGAATAAAGTTTAAATACAATCATGATTATGATCGGCTTACTTGACCATCACTATGTTTGAAAAACGTTGGGATGTATTCTTCCTTTGCATGATATAGATAGAAATTTTAATCGTTGAGCAGTGGAAAACCTAACATTTTAAATAGAAACCCTAATTGTCTCGAGTAACTCCAATTAGTAAAACCTAAATGCAAAAAAACAACTTCCAGAGGCAGATGGAAAGCTAGACCTATCCCATGATTTTATACAATATATCCCGAATCTTCTTCGGGTTTTGCCAATTACTGTGTCTCAATGGACTGGCGAGTCCATTCCTAATGGATTACTAGATTACTATACAGGAGTCCAAGTTAAACGCATTTTAAAAGACGATTGAAGTATGTCCATGCTCGCTCAGAAAATAACTCAAGTCATGCTTTTGTGATGGCTTCCTGGACCAAGTTCCTTATGAAAACAACGACGAAATAAACAATAGAATTCTATATGGACCAATCATTTTGGTCATCAACTTTGGTGCTAACAACCTTCATCAAAGTCTCCATAGTCAGAGCTGGGGGACCGCGGTTCAAAATCGGACCGCGGTCTTTCGGTTCAGGTCTCGGTTCAGAACCGAGACCTGAACCGAAAACCGAAAAATAATTTGGAAGAACCGAAGACCTGAACCGAGAACCGAAAGGTTTTTTAAAAAGAACCGAAGACCTGAACCGAGAACCGAAGACCTGAACCGAGAACCGAAAGGTTTTTGAAAAGAACCGAAGACCTGAACCGAGAACCGGAAGATTTTTTCAAAAGAACCGAGAACCTGAACCGAAGACCGAACAGGTGTAGGATTTGAGTTAAAAAGTTAATAAATTGCACTGGTTCATTGCGTACTTACTTTTTACACTTAAAGTATGAGTAAAATATGAATTATTGTCTCAGTTTTAGTAATCCTAGCGTCATTATTGACAATTTTCGGATTTTTTGTGGAGTAATTTGTTTTTTTATCTTAATACTTGAATTAACTATATTATTTTTTCATTAGTAAGTGCAAAAAGCTTATTTTACCTGTCATTTTCGCAAAAAAAGTGAACCAAAACAAATTTGAAAGAACCGAAGACCTGAACCGAGAACCGAATTTTTTTTATGAAAGAACCGAAGACCTGAACCGAGAACCGATTTTTTTTTGTAAAAGAACCGAAGACCTGAACCGAGGACCGAAGGGTTTTTGTAAAAGAACCGAAGACCTGAACCGAGAACCGAAAGGTTTTTGTAAAAGAACCGAAGACCTGAACCGAGAACCGAAAGGGTTTTGAAAAAGAACCGAAGACCTGAACCGAGACCGACAAGTAGGTCGGTTCCCCAGCTCTGTCCATAGTACATAATACCTCAAATTTTCCCACACTATGCATAGAGCCAGTAAAAAATTCGGATCATAGTCGTTTTGCAGTGTTTAATCTTACATCAAAAAGTTACATTCTGGTGTACTTTATGCATTCAAAAATTAGGCTACTGTTGGTTGTAAGTCTGCAACCTGCGTCATTTTCAACTGCATAATCAAGTTCAGAAGAGCAACTCCTGGTTTTTCTCTTTCGGGCTTTGGAATTAAATAATGATGAAGAAGTGACAGCTATTGTCATCAACTAAAAATTGTCCAGTCTTTCTTGACTTATTTTGCATTAAATGGGATAATGATACATAAACCTCTTTTGCAATGCATTTGCCACGTATTGAATCATCATGAATGTTGAGCAGGTAACGATATGCATGACATTTTCAGAACCCTAGCAACTTGTTGATTGAGTAGATTCATCATCATAAGTATGTGCATTCTATGCTCAAATCGCATTGAGAAGTAATTTGCCTTTTAATCGTTTTCTTTTGTACAAAATAAATTGAAAGTATAATGCAATTCTTGTTGCTGATGTTGGATTTGGTGGATTTCCTTCGTTTATGCAAACATGTGCATCTCAGCAAGCCTATCGTACTTTATTTCGGTAATGTTAGTGGCAGCATTGTTACACCTAGGCTTCTAGCGTGCTTTGCTCGATCATGGGAAGCCGAAAGTTCGAGAGCTGGTTTGGATGGCGTCTTCAGGTAAAAAAGGGTTCGTGGAAGACCACCAAACTTAAGAAAGTGATGAGAATACCACCAGTAGGTAAAATATAGCATGCATAATTTTATACATAAAAAGCTCTTGTTGGACTACTGCTTCTGCTTGCCTTCAGTTTGAATTGGATTGTCAAGATCTACATAATTTTTTGTGGATTTTAGGGTGCTTGATTGAAACGTTAATTTTATAAAGAATAATAGTTTTATGGGTAGGACTGAATTTAACAGCGGAGTATTTAAGAAATTGACTTATTGGTCAACTTAGGTACATGTAGTAGTGTTCTTCCAGGAAAATATCGTCATTGGTCGATAAGAATTATTGTTTAATAATGTCATTTGTTTTATTGCCTAGTATGATGGTTCAGCATGGAGAACCGAAAGGATGTTTGAGGCTTGAAGATTTTACATTTGACAAGATCGCTATAACAAAGTATAATGATAATTGTTTTCTCCGTCACCCAGCATCCTTTTCGTCCTTTGACTTTTTCGCACTAGGAGGAAAGCCTAGTTGGCTCGCGGTCGTACCTCCAAGTTGACTTTGACAATACCCGGCCCACATTCTGCATGTTCTAGCAGGCTTGTGGAGCGTTTCACTTGAAGCTGCGGCTGGCGAGGATGATTCTCTAAAGGCAAGTCATATTTATTTGGCTAAATGTTATCTTTTCATTTAAATAAGTCAGGTAGCGTGCTAAATACAGCTTACTTAACAGCACGGGATAATGCGATTTCCATTTTTTCCTGAAAACGATGGTGGAGGTTATGTTGTCCAATTTCCTCAGAATTGAAGGTCTTACCGGGACATTTTTTGCAGACTTGTTTTGTTTCCATTTCTGAATCCGATGATGACGTTTTGGGTTCCATTGTATTCGCATGGGTACAGGAAAAATTTAATATTTTTGTTAGTAACGAATAAAGAAAATGAGTAAGACCTTGATTTAACCAAACCAGTCTATGTTAAATTATTATGGAGCATCAACTCAAACTAGGTATAAAGAAATATTGTATGTTACAAATTCGTATTTCAGCAACAATATTTTTCAAATCTGTAGTCAGAAACAGGATCAAACATCACGTAACATTCTGCTTATAATTTTACTTGATCATGCACACATCCCTATGTCTTATGTAGGTTATCCCTATCAACACCATCTCACAAAGTCTATATTAAACTGGCTTAGAAAACGATGCTATTTGATTGCCACCTTAAGTAATAACACTTATAGATTTTAGATGTCAATCCATGTTCCGTAGCTTAAGTCAATTTTCCATGATACGTGATGGCTCAATATTCATTGCTTGTCAATTTTCCCAATACCCCTTACTGTCTATTCGTGGATAATATTTTATTGTGTGTAATAATAGTACAAACGCCACTTTACGGATAAGCCTGTACGCAAAATCTATAAAGAAATTTTTATTCAACATTCAATTTAAATATATGAGTACCAAAATGAAGTGTCAGCGATGAACCTTGTATATTATCTGACTCAAATGTCCTAGAATTTGGGAGTAGAAGTTACGTACGCCATACGATGCGACGTGAGGAAAAAATGTAAGAGCATACTCACTAATATTAGCTATCAATGCTGGTTGACGGTATACAACGAGTTGGAGGTTGATGTTGATGATTAAATTCTGAGAACGTCATGCAATAAAATGAACTACTAGAAGAATGAAGGTTGCCCATTCGTTCATTTGTGTATGTCATGTAATTTGATAAAAAAATCAGCACATATAGCAATAAAATCGCAACCAACAAAAAATGACCAATTTGCAGTAAAACGACGTTTGAAAATTCTTCAATTATAACGCACGCTTTATTGAAATTCATTATTAATACCCATTTATCAGGAATTCAAATTCGGGTTTCATGGTTGTGCTTCATCTGAAGCCCAACTTCACGGTATGAAAGTACTGTACTTTGCATCACATACATATATATGGTCAGATGCTCTCTGATACAGGATTGCCAACAAAGATGAGTTAGGAATGAGGATGAAAATGTAGATCATTGCCTTTTCAGTTGCGTTTTTTCCTGAAGACGAAAGCCAGTTTATGCTGTTATTTTCATTTCGGTTACTTTTACTTTCATATAGCTATCATTTGTTTTTGCTCTAGTTCTGTAGAGATCAGTCGCGTTTCATACAATACTTGCATTTTTCCTTGGTTGAAACGTAAAAGATACCCATGTCCTTTCAAAATGCCAAGTTTATTTTTATATAACGCTATGTAAGTCGGCGTATCGTCAATCATTAAATTAATTTGGCCGTTTGAATAAGATCATTAATATTTATTCATGCTTGGCTTTCAGTGGAAATAGCCTCGTTGTGATGATAGGAGATACTGAGTTGTATCAGGACAGAGTGGGATACTTGGTCTAGCGGTATGACAGGGGCGCGCTAAGCCTTTGAGACTGGGTTCGACTCCCGGTAGTATCAATCACTTTTGTCCTGATATAACATGGTGGCTGAGAGAGGAGCGAACCCTGACGAGCACTCGAAGCCTCAGAGCTGAGAGAAAAAAAAAGGGGGAAGATGTAAGACCTAGATATGGCATGACTTCCTTCTATACGGAGAAGAAGCTTGAAGGGGAGATGTGATGATAGGAGATACTGAGTTGTATCAGGACAGAGTGGGATACTTGGTCTAGCGGTATGACAGGGGCGCGCTAAGCCTTTGAGACTGGGTTCGACTCCCGGTAGTATCAATCACTTTTGTCCTGATATAACACTCGTGTTTCCTGTGCTCTCACATTACCTATTTGCAAATTGGTAATACAATTCTTCACACTTCCTACAAAGAGAAGGAGAGAGTTCAGTAGAAAAAACAATACTGCGAATCCAATAACTCACAGTGTAGTTTACTAGGAACGTACAACACCGAAGGTTTATATAGTATAACCTTGTATGCTTTAGGTAAGCCTCACTACTTTGGTTAAAAAACGTGGTGTATTTGCCACCTTTTACTAATTGACTACATAATATCTGCAGCAGGGGAAACTAACACTTGGCTGGATTCGAAATTAAAACTGCTTTAACCATGTAGGTGAATATTATATGAACCTTTGCTCTGACAATGCATTTATTTATCTGGTTAATATTCAATGTTGAACAAAAATAGAAGCGCATTAAATTCTCAGTCGCGTTTTGGACTTGGTTTTTTATTTTATTGCCCTCACATTTGTTATACGGTTGACAAGAAGAACGAAAATAGTAACTCATGTTTGTATGCTCATATAAACCTTATACGTCAAACTTTTGGTATGACGATTCTTTAGATAATAAACTTTACGTCTGGGACAAAAGCTTGATGGTTGATTACAGTATATAATGTAGGATACAGTGCAGACTAGGTAAAACACTCGTGTATCACATTTTTTTTAAATAGTTTGAATGCATCGCACTGCACTCAAAATGGTGACTGCGAGTAAATCTGAAGCTCAAACTTCAAGATTAAGGAATTATAATATTTTTTTCCACCTACCGTCACTAGCTTCAGTCTAGGAACTGCTCTGGAATCAAATAGGGTTGTAAAAGGAAAACAATTTAGATGCAGTTAGAGTCTCCTTTTGTTTTTTCTACCTAAAGAAATACCTATGGAAATATGACAAGGAGTGCAATGTATTTGTTTTTATGAAAATCACTTGGTTGCATGATCTTAATGAATTTCTCCGAGTACTATGCAACACCATTATTTTTCTATACCAGTTCAAAGCAAATGATATTCTTCTATACTCAGGCAAGCAAAATGATTATTTCCAATGCCTAATTGCTCAAAAATAGAGATCTTAAATCACATTTTTCCGGAATGAAATTGATGAAAATTAAAACTTGATCAATTCCGCTGATGAGATATAGCGATTATATAACAAGATCGATTCCCTTCATTCCATCCTTGATCCAGGTTTGCTGAACGAATATATAGTCTTGATATCTATATATAGTTCAGTCAGGATGAACATGAACAATTGAGTGCCCGACTTAGAACCGATGAATAGGATGGAAGAAATTTTTTAATATGTTCCTTACCTACAAATCCAACAAAAAATTCAATAAGCATAGGTAGGTAATGAAAGCGCGAGTTTAATACGAAGGTCGAATTTATTGTCAAACCTATACAATCCGTCAATATTCAATCTATGCCAATGTTGAACATTAATAGAAATCATGGCTGTTACATACAGTATCAAGAATCATCACATCGAAGTTCTTGGCTGACATTTTGCAGGTGTATGTAGTATTAATCTTACATGTTTAGCTCATTGACAAGTAGGATGAAAACAGAAGGATCCAGAAATGAAGGATAAACACTCAGGAATAACCCAGAAGCTACACATCCTATTAAAATTTGCAGTTACTAATACGTAATTCTTGTTTAGATGCTCATAGCATGCCCAGCTTTTTCATTTGTCATATAAGTAGTATGAGATGATGATGATTTATCATGTGAGACTCATTGTCAGAATAAAATAAGGTTTGTGGGTTAATTTCGTTATGTAAATTTGGATTTTATTAAAAGTTGGTGCAGAACTCATGCTTCACGTATCATCCAGTTTTAGTAGTATTTTTAATGGTGTTACATCCTCGTGACTGAAATAAAATGCGATAGGTATCACAGTTTGCTACACTACCCGCTTCAATTGTGAAGAGTAAGTTGCTTGGAAATCAGTTCACAAATCAGTCGCAATATCTGTGCAGTAGAATAAACTCTGGCAAAAGTTTCGTCGAGGATCCAAAATGAGTTCAAGCTGTAAACATAGGAATCAGAAAATAGCTGCAGTTGCAGGTAAATTATTAATAAAAAGTACTTGAAAACACGGAAAAATAAGAAATTGTCAAATATAGACACGCTTTGTTTTTTAGCGGCAGTTGGTGGCTTCGGGATGGGAACTGCTTTTGGATACCCACCGTAAGTCACTTTTTACACTTTTGGTTAGTAAATTTTACTAGTAAAGGTTTCAGCATTTTCATAATATGTAAAATATTATGATAGCCATGTAATCAACGATACGGGAAAACCGAGACTAATGACTGTAACGAACATGGAATCAATTTCAGAGGATGGGTTGATTTTGAATGTAATTAAGAGCACATTAAAATTTCTTATTAAAATACCTTTAAAAATCTGTTGAGTAAATTTCCATTATACTTATGTTTTGCAGTTTTTTGTTCTTCTTGCATCTGCGATATACGTTGGACTGATGCTAGACGTGATCGGAAGAAAGCGCACTATGATACTTTTCGCACCTTTTTCTGCATTTGGGTGGTTGCTCATTGCTTTTACGACCAGTTCCTCAATACTAATTATCGGGCAGGCACTCGTTCAATTTTGTTGTGGCATCTTTTCCATCGCTGCACTTTTCTACATCACAGAAATAGCTGAGGATCACATTCGGGGAAAATTGGGTTGTTTATTTCAAGTCATGCTGGCACTTGGAGCACTCTTCTCGTAAGCGTCTCCCTTTACAACACAATATGCTTCGGGTTATTTTACCATATTTTATACTTTTGGGTTTGATTCCATTCTTTATTCTTTATACCAGCTTTGTTGTTGGTGCTTTCTGGAGTCAAAGTTGGTTAGCTATCATATGTTCGTTTGTGCCCGTCATTTTTGCAATTTTTATGACCTCTGTGCCTGAATCACCACGCTATCTTTTGAGCATTGACAACTTAGGTTATGCATTCAAGTCTTTGGTTTGGCTACGCCAAGCAACAACGTACCTGGATGCCAGAGAAGAATTTGAAATGGTGAGAATAACAATGATATCTTCTAGTCAAGTCATGAATATTTTGAAGTTAATTTTTTCCCCACAGATTCAGAAAAGCGTTGGGAATGTGATGGTACAGAAAAATTCACTTCGAGAATTTTTAGAATGTCTTCGTTCACAGCCAACAATTTGCATGCTAGTGATCATGACTTTTCAGCAGCTTACAGGTAAGATGCGCTCGATTCGATTGTTACACATTCAACGTAACGATTTTGACTCTTGTTAAAATAATGTGTTTGCAGGCATAAACTTCATTATTTCCCATACAACGGATATATTTCATAAAGCAGATGACTCTTTACCTTATCACACGTCGATAATCATAATTGCCATAACTCAGTTGATTGCTACAGTCTTCGCAACACTCTTTGTGGACAAAGCAGGAAGGAAAGCACTTCTTATGAGTTCCTCGGTCGTCATGTGCATATCCCTTGTCGGTCTAGGGATTTACTTTGAGCTGGTAGACTGGGGCATGCAAAATAGACTTGGATGGCTACCAATTTCCTCTACTTTGTTTTTCATTTCCGGCTTTAGCATTGGTTATGGACCACTTCCTTGGCTTTTGATGGGAGAATTGCTACCTCAAAAAGTAAAGGGTAAGGGCTTCAAAAATAAAAAGCATCAAGCGTTATCTTATTATCCTTATCATTTGGAAAGTGACTGAAGCTCTGATTTTTTTAGCTCCGGCTGTCGCCATATTAATGGTTTTCAACTGGATACTGTATTTTGCTGTTAACAAATTGTTCCAAAGCATCCTGCACACGTTTAAAATACAAACATGTTGCTGGATATCTGCGGGCTCCTGTATTTTTGGCTTTGTCCTTGTAATGAAGTTACTGCCAGAAACCTTGAACAAGTGTTTTGACGAAATTGAGAAAAGCTTTCGCAAGTCAACAGGAAACCAGGGTGTAGCTGAAAGGGAAACGCTAACATTAAGAGAAAAAACAATCTGGGATTTGGGAATTGGTGATAATGATGACGCACTGTTTATTTTATGATTGGTTAATATTTGTTGAATACAACGCTTTATGTAGTGTCCCAACAATGTAGTTCTTTCATATAACTGATTAAAATTATTTCCATTCATTTCGTAGTAATAAAATGTTATCTTAAGTGTATTTGTTTGAAGATATTTCGTAGTCTCTTCAAATGACTTAAAAATGAAATATTAGAATTAGGAACAGATTGCCCCAATGATTTTAGTTGATCATGGTATAAAAGCAATCCAAATGGGTATACATTGTTTAGTTTCTCAAATTCAGTATTTAATTACTTTTCAGGGTCAGTGTTGCTCAGTCGTAACAGTAGGTCACAACACTGTCACTGTTTGCATAAACAAATGAAATCTACAACAGATATAAGAAGAATTATATATTATGCTTTCCATAACTGAAAATCATTATCACTAATGACCTATGCAATTAAAATATGAAACCACTATCCATTACTGATTACAACCTATTACAACCTACCATTCATTCCTATCCCTTCAGCACACCACATCGAGTTTTTGATCCGTAAGCATAAAATTACAAAAAAAGTTGCTACTGCTGCGTTTAATGACATACTCCGTGATGATATTGCTGCCTTTTCCGCACTAAGGTGATACCAATACATCAACATCGCTTTTACAAGCTGCAGCCAACAAAAATGAAGTGTTAGATATATTAGTTGGTTGAATCTTTCCTATAGTCTAATTATGATACCCAGAATAATATATTCCAATGTACTAAAATGCATAGCTGTTCGTAAATAGATAACTAGATGCATACATTGTACCACCTCTTATGGAAAAGTATTTTTATTTTTTCTGGTGTTAAAATAATACTCATCATGACAATCATCATAAAACTAAATAGTTTAATTCGCCTGAAAGAGTATAGAAAGTTGATTCCACGCGTGTTATATTATGTGCATCACCATCTAAATTTTTGTGGGTTATTAGCAGGAACTAAGAGGTAGGAGGGGGCTCCAAGACAGAGCTTACTTACACCACAATCTAAATCACCTTCAGGACATTTTCTCGCATTATCCCACTGCTGCTCTAAATCCAGGTCCCGATCCGGGTCTCGGTTACCACATATAATTTTGACTAAGAGGAGCAGAACCCTTTTGTTGAAGTACCTTACTTGGCCACTTTTCCAAAGAACGAACGCAGCCAGTGATGGGGCTCCATCAGATATTCTTTCATGTGAGCTTTTAATTAATTCTAGATCCTTATCAGCTCGCAAACCAAAAATTCTAATAAGACGTCTGTTATCCTTCTCCACTACTCCTTTTTCGATTAGATCCAAGAAATAATTTGGTTTGTCTACAGAATACTTGACTGAAATATTAAAATAGTTTTCAAACAATGTATTCATTTACAAAACAAACAAGTACCGCTTCTACTTAAGGAAATCAGGGACACTTTATGAAATTAATGTAACTTACCTATATTTACTAACAAATCTTGTAAGTTTGTTTTAAATGGTTCTTGTTGCCAGAAGTCCCGAGAAAAAAAATTCCAAAAAGTCATTCTAGCAACCTTTCTCAAATATTCAATGAAAGTGATACTGGCACGTTCCTCAAAGAACTTAGTCATAAGACTTATGTCCCCGTATGATGCACTAGAAAAGTAGTCCTGGTAGAAATATGTCGTCATGTGTAAAAAATCTTCCGTTTGTACTAGCGAGAATAAAAAATGTAGATTCAAGTTCAAGGCATTGTCGTATTTTAACATAAAAATTTGCATTGAAATAAATTATTTAACGTACTGTCATCAAAATAGTTTTCTGCAGCAGACCGCGCATCGCGCTCGTTTGTTTCGTTTCGTCGTTTATTCTGCAAATTAAAAGGTAATGTTAATTTGCACAAATGTGGATATAAGTATTACAACAAAAGCATAACATCTGCAAGTATGTTGCGAGTTAAATGAGAGCGTATTACCAACAGTAGAGCGCTGATTAACTTTCCATAAGATCCTCGTATATTAGACTCAACAATCTCTTTCATTTCTATAGTGGGATACAATCGTGAAAATTCCTTTGATATTTCCCTTACGGAGATTTCCTTTGGGTTTAGACAGCATAGGATCTGGATGAGGAAATACATGAAATGTGGGGAAAATGCTGGTTAGTTATTACTGTTATGAAATTTATATTTAAAACGTCATGACATAAGGATGTGTTACCTTACATCACTCAAAGTTTTCTCATTGGTATTGATGGCTGCGAAGGAAGTGGCCCATTTAATTTCAGTCGCATAAAATTCCGCGAGGGGCATAAATAGCGCTCGAGTTAGTATGCCCACATCACTCTCGAAAACATCACTGTGCAAATATTTTGCTATGACATCCTGCAATAGAAGAGGGTGTTTTAGATTTATAAATGCATCGCAAAAAGGATTTGTTAATGCTTGTATGGGATATTCCATAGTTTATAAAACTCACCACTCCATATTTTTTCTTATAAGCTTCCAGAATAGCTATCCGCTGCTTTCTACTCCTCATGCTACCTAGATGGGCTACTTTGAAGACCGCGTCGTCGTCAGGGGTTTGTAAGGCTTTCCATAAAAATTCTATGTCAGAAGATATATTGAAGTACGGCAAGTCTACCAGTGTTGGCTCTCCAGGTCGGATAGAATACAACCCAGACGGAACATCTGGTTTTGGACTAGCCGTAGGAATGGAAGTCAAAATCACTAAGCTGAAGATTATTAGGAAAAAACTATGAAGGAGATTCATTTTTGGAATCGTTGTCCTCACTTTAGATATTAGACCTAACTAAATAAATTGGCAACGGTGTCAGCAGTATAGCTTTTATATGATACTACTTTGGAGGATGTGGCACTTAATAAATGACTTATATATAACGCAACGCCTGTATAATAGTAAGTGACCCCATGATTGTATGTGAAAGTGATCCCATGAAACTTTTACACTTTTTTAAAAAATTTATAAACAAATTTAGTGGAAATTTCCACTTTAAAATAACACATCGTCACTTTACTTTTTTTGTTAAATTTCGTGACATAATATCGTTTTATATGGAAAACCTACTGATTAAATTCTTTTTAACAGCTTATTAAATTGCTATAATTACACTTTCAGAGCTTCCTTGGCCTTAGCGGGCCTTCCTTGCTTACGTTTTTCAAGAATTGGTATTGTTTTAGCCTCCGGAATGACAAAAAAGTTTTCTATTTATTGCAATACCCAACACATGCCTACACAAATATTGTTTTTAATAACCAGAACAGGTGCAGGACGAATCCGTCCAGTTTAATTGTGTGTTTATCGACTAATGTGCATTATTTCACCTCACTAGATCTGACTTACTGAAATGATTCGGTTTGAATCTTGAGGGTCAACAATGGGGTTTTAAAACAATTACTAAAATTAATACATTAACCTAGTAACACCTTCTCGAGCGTTCGGAATGATCGCTTTTGCTAGCTTTAATGTTATGATGTTACTAACTATAATAGTATTGAGGTTCGAGTTTAGTGAGTAGATATGCGTGAGCACAGAATGAGTAGAATCATCTGAATGATGTTAGCGAGAAGGATCAAGCTCACTTTCTTCCTTCCACGTGAGTTGCTTTCTCAGGGGGAATGTCCCTTGACATGATTGGTGAAAGGAAGGTTTTCTCCTGACGCTAGGCCATGATTGGTGGAGATACCACAAATGTCAGGTAGCCTGATAGTTTCCTAGACTTACAAAGGAAATTCCTATTAGGAATACAGCCCGTGACATGATTTCAAACGATTGTATTTAGGCTCAAATGTTTAACTTTTTATCTCGGCTAGTTAGCTCGTATGACTTACATACGAGACTACTTTGTAACGTTATGCCTTCTTATCTACAACCTAACTGTATGCTTAATCATTGATAAGCCCAGGATCGATTATGAGTAACAATAACGTATAATTAATAGCGTAGCAATTAAACTTGACTGAATACATTCTGCGCCAACTGCACGAAAGACTAAGCACACCTTCACATTATCAAATATGACCACGTCTAATAATACTACAACACATACTTCTCAGTGTCTATGTCCTTCAGCTTAGAGGTTCCGGTTGCTTTAATTAAGTAAAATATTGTTTGTTCAACTTTTTAAAATGTTAATTAAATAATTTAATGACATTAAAAATTCGGTGCTGCTCATTCACTTATGAAATTGGGAGAAGCATTAATGTACAGGCAGATGTTTATGACAATAATGAGTATCAAGTTACATATTATTGCAAGTGCTCTTTCTTGCTTACATGTATATTACTCAAAATTAATTACATCTTTATGTTCAAATGTAATCGTTAACATAAAATATATTTGATTCAATGTTTCTTTTAAAAAGTGTCATTTTCATTTCTTTGTGTGATGAAAATCCTGAGTAAGGTACAATAGTTTCATGGGATCACTTTCGTATAACGTCATGGGGTCACTTCATATTATAGAAGTGTGCGATTAAATGTAAGCCTTAATAAATTTGTGAACTAACTATCAACTATAGTCTCAATATGGTGACCACAGAAATTATTAATATTGCTGATGCTTGTTTCGTAATCGGAAATAAGGACATAATGATATTTCCTCTTCAGAACAGAACAATGCCCATCCAAATTAAGATATTTTGTGAAGCTTCATTTTTATTTATTTAGAAGAGAACAATAGCTATTAAGTGGAGCAACCTGTAATGGTTTTTATACCGGTCGTCACCTTGAAGTTCAGTGTCTCAAATTTCAACCTGGGGGTGCTTGAACTAATGGGTTTGTTAACCGATTTTGTTTTCAATGCAATTTCCTGTCAATTACCTAAGATGCTTGTCCAATACTTTAACGGAACATTGACATTGCATTGGCTAAATGAATGCGAATGGCTTATGATGTGATGTGATAGGTAAGGTAGCTGATTGACAAAATAGCGAGTTATTGACAGCAACAATAGCAGTATTCGACATTATTATACAATATTGTGGTACCACAAAATAAAGAAGATACATGTTCTTATATATATCTGTAGTTAAGCATGTCAGCAAAAATGAGTAAAGAGATGAACGGGCTTTGTATTACGGTTTGTTGTGATTACTGAAGTCTACTTAAGCCATTTTGTAAGGTTTATTTGGTGCATAGAAATATGTATACTTACGATAGTAATACGGGAAATACCGTATACTAGTGGCCAGTCATTACTGTGATGTCAAGATTGCCAATTCATCATTTCTCATTTTGTCCCCGATTTGGAGGAGAAAATTGAGACAAGGTTGGGACAACTTGACACACGCATGAGGAAACTTTAAAAACCCTTAAGGCACCAGTTTTGCAACGACTTGTGGTATCTGAAGGCAATGTTAAACAATGAACCTCACCAGACCAAACCCTTCAACTAAACCAATTTTCGAGAAAAAAATCAAGATTTACGCTATACACACTTTGCAAACATTCAATGACCTAAAGAACTAGCATAAATAATTCAATCTCCCTATCAGTGAATCCTCATCATTATCATACCTGTACTGTACTTGCAAAAAAAGCAACTCAGGTTGTGATTTAATACATAACCAAAATCATCATCGGTGAATACATTTTGCGTGAGATAGAAGGGAGGAAGTCTAAATTACTGACACATTGTTTGTGTGACAACAAAGTGTACGATAGTAACTCTTACAAAACACAATCATCAAACATTTATTTTTTGCAAACGCTTTGTGTTTCGTCTCATCTCATACAACACACGCGTGCGTACAGAAAAAAGGAGCGGCAAGCAGTTGTTTTTCGTTCGTGTCAACATTCCACAAGATAGTGGTAAATTTGCATCTTCATCATCTACCATGCGAGCTGATCGTCGAGTGTGACAAGGGAACACATGAGCTGTTGTGATTGTTAACGAAAGTTTGCTTGTAAGAATTTGAGGGTTGTCTGGCAACTGGACAGTATTAACCTTGATTAACTATTTGTTTACCTGTTGAGTGACACCGTCTTATCAGCTGATCTTATGTGCAAAATTAGAGATTTGTACATGTTTTGAGTGTTTGTTTACATTTTTTACTTGACACAAAGTTGATAGATTCTTTGTTGAAGACCACATACCATCATTTACATATTTATAATCATCTCATATCAGGTATTTGTACATTTTTTGTAGCATGTCTTCGTGGACATTGATGGAAACTATTATTTCTTGAAGCCAAGTGATTCAAATTGGTAAAAGTAATTACAAATGTTTTTTTTTACTTTTCAGTCAGTATCTTTGCAAAAGAATGGATTCAACAGCTACGTTGAAGGCGGAAGGTGAGAAAATACCATTGGAAATGGAAGCGAAGCAAGAAGAGTCTCACCATGAAGAGACTCCACCCAAGGACGAAACGATTGAGTACGTACTGTTGGATTTGAGTGATGAGGACGCTATAAGCGATGATCCAATTTCCAGCTCAAAGTAAGTAGTCTAACACAAATATGTTCATACCTCTTTGAGTAATTTTTTATGAATTTATCACTTGAGCTATAACATAACCTATGGCTTTCCTTCCTTGTCTAGGGATATCAAAGGGATGGTGAAAAATTTGACTCTGGAGCCTCTTGCAACCGATGCGGATAACGCAGTGGGAAAGGATTCAACCGATCAATCTGAACTTGGGATTGAGCCTACAAAGTAATTTAGTTTCTTTTAATACTACCATAGTAAACAATATTTGATATTAGAATATTGGCTGATATAGAGTCAATTCCTGACATTGTACATTTATATACTTGTTGTGAGGTTGAAGATAGTAAAAGCGTTTGTGTTATCAACTTAGGGCTCCAGTTGAGATGAAAGATAATCAGGAGATTACCATGTTCAACCTCCTACGTAAAAGTTACGTCACCAATTCGCAGTTCAATAAAGTTGCTTACAACAAGTCATTGATGTAAGTATGTTAGAATTGTATTAAAACATACGGTCTATTGTATCTAGTGGGTACATATGTAATTTTTTTTTATAAATGTCATTCTTTGGTTTATCTGTATAGGAAACCTAAAGCTGAAAAGGACATTCAAGTCGTAGATTCAATGCAAACGGAAGTGGTCTTCACCAACCCGTTTGAGAAAAAGTCAAAAGTGGGTTCCAAAGCCGCGAAAGAGATGGACAAGTAAGGAAATGCTTTTTACAATTATTGAATTGGTGTCAATTTTTCACGTAAATGTATTAGCCGTTTCTAAAACCCATTTTCTGTTTCCAGGCTTGTTTCCATGTCAAAGCTCTCCATTGGTCAACACGTTGGGAAAACAGAGACGGCTGGAAAGTCGCAAGAAGCAAAAGAAGGAAAATCTCTGCGTACTAAGTTGGGGGACTTGTTCAAGCGCAGGAATGTCGTCTTTCCTGCCAACGAAGTTGACAAATCTCCTGCAAAGGTCGAAGAGAAGAATGAAGAAGCTTCGGTTGTGGAAAATTATGATGCAGAGATCCCAGATCAGAAACGGGACAGTGACGTTTGAAGTACCAAAATATGAAATATGTTTAGTGCAAATTCGAATGTCTTGAGTACTCCTTTACTCCGTTATGTAAATTTTTGTCATCACTATTCTCGTTTTCCGATGGGTCATTCCTTTTGTACAGTATATTAAATCAGGTCATTGAAATCATTAAAAATATATCATCATAGCTTCCTCCAAAATATTTTTGATATATCAAGTTTTAATTTAATTTAATTCATCTGATAAGGGACGGGAAGAGAATCAATCACCTTGTTCGTTTAAAAATGAAGTATTTTTGATAGTAGTTATTGATGCATAATATTGAAACTGTGTGACTGATGAATGTAACCAGTTTGAGCGCGGCATAAAATATTGGCATAAACGCTAAATTGGCGTTAGGTAGAGTGCATCAACTATTTTTATCTTAGCATCAACATTTTTTCATCATCAACAAGACATACCTTTTTGGGTGGAATGTGCTCGGAGTTACTCAACATTTAACTAGTTATTAAATTCAGTTCATTTTTATGTCTGGCATTGCATGTTGGAAAGCATTAGTCTCCAACCACGGATCAAGTGGTTTCTATAATTTATCTTCAACACGCATCCTGCTCAGACATTCCGACCCCCATCCCTTTGAAATGAGAAGCGAACCACCCAAAGACGAAAAAGGGTTAGAAGGACTCATGAAGCCACCCTAGAATAAAATAAGGAATATGTTCTCACAAGCACGTGTGCAATTCCTTCCTTTTCCTTCAAGAAGCTAATTATATAACCAACTTTAGAACGGAGACATGCTTCATCAGATCTCACTAGTTATTCTTTCAATGTCAAATTGCAGGGTTTCAGACAAGAGTTGGTCCCCGAAATCATTTCCCCAACTTCATTTGTTCTCTGGGTGATTCATTGCGAATGGAACGAATCTTCTAAATTGAGAATACTATTGTTCACATGAGAATGATCCTTAAACTACTGATGATCCCACACATTTGTACGGATCAAGTCAACGGTTTCCTTTGAAATGTAATTTTACAATCGTAGTTAACAGACTTAAGTGTAATGGAGCAAGCTATTTTCATATTGAGGAAGAATGCTTCTGCCGGCTAGGCATTATGTATGAAGCATTAATAAGTTCTAACATTATTTGACATATAATCGCTCATAATATTATTAAGGTTTAAGTAAGCATGGTGAGTACAAATGACAATATTACAAACCCTCTAAGGCAAGAATGGTTTTAGACGTCTGAATATTTTTCTATCAAATTTTTTACATGGACAACCTAATGTTAGTTTGGATGTGTTTTGGTATACTGCTTGTTTTCCTTTCGGTTCAAAGGAACCCTGCTATCGGTAATCATTACCATAGCATGTTCATCTTATCAGACAAACGTCAACATACCAATAAACAAAGAAAATATAGGCACAATAGTCTTACCAAACTTTGGGGCATTGTGGAAAGCTTATAATGCAATTCCGCAATCTTTTGCTCATCGGTGCCACCTCACATGACCTATCCACCTTCATGATCGTCATCACATCCATGTATGAAACACCAGACAGATGCACAGAAAAATCAGGATAACCATTGTGTGACGCTCTCAGATACTAACAAGCATGATGAAGCAAAAAACGTTACTTTAAAGAAACTAAAGAGTAAGCTATGCAATTTGTCACCTAAAATTAGTGCTGGCATTGAGGAGATAAAAATCAATGTGGATTTATTCATGTTTTAGAGTACATTATAATCGACTTGAATTTAAACAATGTAAATGATTTCCACGAATGTTGCATCATTTTTTCCAGATACTTCAATTAATTTTCTTTGCAAATCTGTCAATCAATACCAACCTCCACTTTACCAACTCCTGTAAAGCTAAAATCAAAATGCCCCAGCACGTAACAGGGTTAGACAATCTCCAGTAAGAATTTACTCTACCAAGTGATTTGGACAACCAAAAAAATATAACAAAAAATGCATTAATGACCCTAGTGCACTTGGCTTTCAATACGAAAATTGGTGAACTACCTTGGAATACATTTAACATTATTATTGATTTAAACTTATTTGTGAAGTGACATATCTTTGCTAATAAATCTTGTTTGCTAACCAGTTTTTACTTTACAAGGTTAACATTCACTTCAATTTATATTCATACATTTAAACTTAAGGTTAATTATCTTGCTTACTATGTTATACTTTCACTAATCGTAGCCCATGTACTTACACGTCTGCTCATGACTGCTCATTTTTTCAGGTGCTGAATTTCATTTATACATGCTATTACGACACCGGTATTTTATTTACAACTTTGAAAAGAACAATTTTAAAGTAATACGATTTGATAGATTCTAAATATGTGGTAAAGATTTGTCATCACGAGTAATTTTCTTTCACTGACTGTTCATATACCAACAAAGGTATGTTTTGTATTGATAACATTTATAGATATTTATTTGTATAGATGAATAGAATTTGTTTTAAAGTTATTTTACGACGATTGGTCTTCATACAACAACACTCCTTACCAAGTAATTCCAATAATAATTAGTCTGTCAGTTTACATGTCAGGTAAACAAATTTAACTGTAATAACTTGGAATCATACTACAGAATTTGATATCTAAATATTATCTTATTTTCAATAGTTTTTGCTCACACAAAGCAATGCAATGCAAACATTTTAACAAATATTTTGAAACCAATGTACGGACACTTTTTTTTATGAAAGTTGTCCTAGTTGTTTGTTAAGTTACTTAGTGAAAACTTTGTACAATTTTGAATTAGCTGCAGTGTAACTGTCAGTTTTAGAAGACAATCGTTACTAGATTAGCTGGTTCCACGTTGTAGTAGTGTCTAGAATACTTTTATATATGAAAGCTTCATTTTCTCAGTTCGTTTAGTACAAGTCTTACATAAGTCCAATAAGTTGATTAAATGCTGCAGGTTTTTAATAACTAAAATGAACAGTTTGCTAATCATCTTCGTAGTCTTAGTCGCTTCTCACAGGGAGTTCCTTTCGAAATGTTTTGCTTTTCAATGTACATTTAACCGTACGTATTTTACCCATTCAATTTCGTATTAAATCTGTCAATTTTTACATGCCATTCTGCCGCAGTATAAAAAACAAAATAAAACGAGGGAAAAAATTTCTTTTGCGGGATTTGTAGTTGAAAGTGGTTGTAATAAAAATCAAAAGAATTGGTCGGAGAACTAAAAACTGGGTAAATTTAAAGAAATCTTACATCCACATAATTTTTTGGATGAATCCTCCATAGAATCAGTCATGTACTTCAAAATTGGATTTACAACACATCCGTAATGTAATCATAAAATTCTACTAACCTTTGATGAAAACAATAAGTGGTTTTACGATGGCTGTAAGGTTTAACGTTGCAAGGAAAGAATGTCAAGGAAGTTATTGAGGCACAGCTATAGTAGCAAACCCTGTAGTGATTGAATAAACTTCAAGCTCTTTCATCTTCTTACAAATGTTCCAGTATGCTTCATCAGTTATCTCCTCGGCAGTCAACTCCATTTTCTCCTCAACGTCAACATCATCCAGAGTATCCCAATTATCCAAAAGCTGCAACTTTTGCACAGCTGGAAACAGAGGTAAAATGTATTCCCGTAATAGACTGAGATGATTTTCAGTAATTGAGAATGGGATGGCCAATGTGTGCACTTTGGTGAAGGGGATTCCAAATTGCAAACTTCCGGTTTCCATCTTATATTCCATCATAGCAGTAGCAATATCCAAATGAAGGTGAAGTAGTGTAGGAGCAAACTGCTCAATAAATTTCCAAACTCTTTCAAAGCCTTTAACTTTATCGTCGAAGAATTCAAGTGAGAGGTTATTGATGACTAGTCGCTCTAGTGGAGCAAACAAGGGTAGGTTATCTCGAAAGAAACATATGTCGATATCGGATAGAACCAGCTCCTTAAGTTTCAAATAACGTTTTTCGCCTTTCAAATACTTGAGCTGCAAAGAATCTTGTCCGGAAACTGTAAGATGCGTTAGCTGCCCCACAAGTGCCTCTATTATCTCACGACCAAGAACTATTAAATGCGTGATCCATTCATCCTTCGTAAAATGATCAGTCAGTTTAAGAAACGTGAGGCTGGGATGTGGTACCATCATCAATGGTTTTAAAGGAGGATCTGGAAAATCCCTGCACACATTAGTCATTGTGAGACCCTTCAGTTTCGGAGTTTTTCTTAGAATCTTGACCAAATCATTTGTATGGTAGGTGACGTTAGTAATAGTCAAGTACGCCAAGTTTGAAGCGAAACGGGACATGAAAGTTACCACTGGAATCATAGTGAAATCCAGTTCCTTTCCTGAAGGTACGTTGCTGGAGTCAATGATGAGGGATGCTGTTGGGATTTCAAAATTGTATGCAGAGCCCTGACTCTCCAAAATAAACTTTGGACACCAAACCACTCGAATTGTTTTTGAGGACATGTGCAGCTTTGGAGAGTTGATCCATTGATTTTGCCTCTCAGGATAAAGTAACTTTTCCAACTCAAGAGATGTAAAGCTACGGCTGTATGCTTTCTCCAATTGATAGTCTACAAGATCTCTCCAGCGCAACTGGTTCATCCGGGTGTTCAATATCGACGATAAACTTTTCTGTGCAATAACAAATTGAATGATTCTATCTATCATCTGAAATTAATTTGAAATAAAAAGTTTAAAAAAATCGTTAAAAAGGTAGAATTGATTGCTACTTGATTTTACTTACTTCAGGTGGCAACCTGTCCATCGTTGAAAGTGTGATTGCGGATACCACTTCTGATGAAACTTCTTGATTGTTGGTCTCTGCCTCTGGGGTTGCCATTAACTTTGGTTTCTTTGCAATTGGAGTGTCCATGTTCTAATTATAATGGTTGCTAATCAGACAGTTGGTAAATCATTCAAACAAATTTGTTGAATTAGAAAAAGTCACCTTATCTGCAATAAATTATGCAAGGATTAGTTACATTGAACTGATACGTAGATTTGAATAGAGCTTCTGCTGTAACTTAATATACCTGGCTTGCAAGTGGGCTGTATTGTTATCCTGGTTTCTGCACTCTCTCACGTCAAAAAAGGTGACTTGTAAGTTTACAATCCACAAAATGAGGTGATCTCTGACGTGACTTGGGATAAAAGCGAAGCGTAGCTACTTTCTTTCCAAGAAGCTTTCTCCGACTGATTCCGTTCAACAGATCGTGAGGGATAGTCATCCAGGATGGCAATGTGAAAGACGAGCTTGTCTCCAGAAGCTTCTTTTCATACATGTATTCGACAAATTTACCCACACATACATGTGACCTATTTTATGTAGGCCAAATCACAGTTGTACTCTTGCTTCGAACACATAAGTATGCATGATAAAAAAACAGAAAAGTAATAATACGGAAGTTTATTTCATGAGAAAGGCCTAAACAGATTCTATGGAATGTATAAGCGCTGCTAAATAAACAGTTATGCAAGAAGATGTTTAACAACACGACATTTATTCATACCGAACTTCATTCTCAACACTTGCCTCTCTTATTTAATCATGTCCAAAATATTCCTGTTTTGACTCGATAGGGAATTCTATCGAAGAATACAACTTTTGTGGTGATAATATGCTACCCACATACATTTCACCAAGGCAAAAACTTACAGATACATTTATGCTACAGATTTTGCAAAGAGCTGGAGAAAGCAGATTATAACAGGAAAGAGTGAAAGCAGGAACAAACCATATCCACATCATGTTTTTAAATCGATGAAATATACCGCAACAAGTTTTGCTTGGTGAAAGAAAATGAAGGAGATGCTTTTACATCAGATGCACAATCCTGACGTGTGATTGCACACTATATGGAGATATAAAATTATAATCTTCCGGACACCACTGTGTATGCATCCTTACAGTCTTGTTTCTTCATAACTACTATTTGTATAATAGTCGAGTTCCATTTTTCAATTTTTTCTCGCGTCAATGCAAAGTCGGGGAAATAACTTAGAAGATTTGTTATGACTTCATCGGATTTACTTTTTCTTGTAGGCGTAAATATAGATGCCTTCCAGCACTTTCAATTTTATATCATGACCCAGTTTCGTTTTACTCCAGTTAATTTTATGTAACCAATGACAAACGATGTAGGAGTATTACATTCGTTGAATTTTGTCATAAACTAACTTTATACAAAGGAAGACAAGAGCAATAGTTGTCAGAAAAAAGGCTTCATCACCTGAATGAAGTATAAGTTTTAATGCAAAAATACACTGGCATGAGCACAGTCCAACTGTGAATGGTAATGAATACCTTAACTTGCCATTTTATCTTTAATAATGCACATGTATATTTTTTTAAAACGTTGAGTTGAAGCCGTAGTTTTAGGTACAATTAGAACGTTACGTTTTATTTAATATGGTAAATAAATTCATTCATCAGATTGGTACAAAATGTTCAAAGTTCAATGTTTCAATATCACATCCACAATGCATACAAACTAAAAGCTCACATGGTTTACACTATATGAGTATAGTAAAATATGAATATTGTATAATAACTATATTAAATATTAATATCATATAAATGAGTTTCATCATAATTAATCGTATTGATTTCCTTGGTTTTAGTTGGTAGCATCGTTCCCAAGCATCTTCACAACTTCTCCAATTGGATTCTGGATTCCGTCCACGAATGTCGCCATCATGCCGTCCCACACTGTTTTGATAGCTTTATACTGTAGTTGCAAGCCACGCAGAAACCTTTATAGTACAAACAGATAAGTTGCATACATTAAAATTTAAAATAATTATACAACTAAAAGCAATGAGTTGTGGTAGTGACTAAAGTACTCATATTATTTTTTTTACATCTCAATTTCCTTCCATAGTTGAGTTAGATTCACTCGATCCTCCACATCTAGCTGCTCCAAATCATTGACATCAGGCATCTCCTCATCCAACCGATCTTCTACTTGACTGACCCCATCATTTGCTTTGTTAATATTCCCTCTGAGCTGTACAAGTTTTGATTCAAACTCCTTGCTAACGCTCAAAATTGCCTTGATCTTGATATAATATTCAGGAGTCTTGCGGTTATCGTTATGTATCACACTCAGTAATGGTTTTAGTATATCCTCATCTAACGTGTTGGATAGTTTCCTCATCTACATGAAAGTAATGAATTCCAGTTTTGATCAGATAAAATTATGTACTGCACAACGTTTCAAAATTACTAATTTCAACTACAATTACTGTCACAACAGATACCAAACTACAACAATAAATTTAGGTAAAAATGTGTATTGTACGGCATAAAAAATGATATGGAGTTTCATACCTCGTCATAGATCTGTCTCATCATAGAATGGAATGAGTCTCTCATTTCAAGCCCAGCAAGTTTACTTGTTGCTATGTTGTATAGAGCTCTCACAATTTCGAGTCGTTGCTTCTGCTTCCGAAAATATACATCATGTGGTGGATATTTCATGGTGTTGGCAAAGCGAGAACCGCAAAAATCAGATTCAGATATATCAGTCAAATTTTGAGCACCAATGAATCCCCAAACAAATGCTGAACTAGTCAATTAACAACCGCTATACCAGGCAGGAATGTACTAATTGAGTTAGATTATAAGACCGGGATCTTTTTCTTGTAAATCGCTACGATAGAATTTCACAAGTATATCCTGGAAGTCCGTGTTTTGATCTAACAAAAGTTTTTGTAGATGAAATACTTCTTTTGATTTCAGACTGGTGTGAATGTGACCGTGTAATCTGCTAAGGTAAACTCCTACGGACAACAGAAATATTTGAATAAACAAGAATAAGATGCTCATAGCATGACGTAAAAGTTGGAACTAACAGTATTCCTGGTGGTAGCACAGTGATAAACCACCACTTTGCAAACGTCTTGCTATTAAAAGAGCCCAAGAGTGAAAGTAAAAGTAGGAGACTCAATCATATATCTGGTGATCATAAATGGATATCACGATGTTGCTCGCTCGGAGCGTTGCCCGGACTTACTCGCTGTCACAGGTGTTACACAAATGTGCTTTCACTGAGACGGAAGCTGTTTTCACTTTGTATTAGCAGTTTAGAATAACTTTAGAAATCATTAAGATAAACGTCAATATATCCTTTCGTAAACTTAAACTATGTGTAATCGTCCATATATTTAAATCTTAAACAACTTAAGACGAAGTGACACAGCGATGTCAATTGGAAATAGTTGTCAAACACCCTTCAAATAATTTTGGAAAATTTTAAAAGATTTATGACCAGCCTTCGATTAAGATAGATGAAGGAAGCTCATACTCTGAGATTGACGTAGGCAATTGCTTCGCTTGAAGAAAAGATATTGCGTAGATATATCTCACTGTTGTTGACCTAAATGCTAAATTTACTAGGCTTTGGGGAAACGGAAAAGTAGAGGAGTCAGGAGCCGATTCAATATACTTAAACAGTAGGATCGGAGTGAACTGAGCAAAGCTAGTAAAAAGTATCTATAGAAGAAGTGAACCAGGTATCTGTATCTCTTATTCATTTTGCATTAATGAAGCCAGGCAATCGCTTGTTTTTGTTTCCCAAAATGCGTATGAAGAGATGAGCAACCCAACTGTATTTTATGTGCATACATTAGTACATTCACTCGGGGCGAAATCTTTGACACATCATATTATGTCATGATGTATTCCACATCACAATATAAATCCATGTTTACTCAGTTGGGGACAAAAAATGCTTGTACAATACCAACTTAATAAATTTGATTCGTTCTAAAAGATTTGTTGCTAGCCTTCCATGAAGATAGATACAGGAAGCTCATACTCCGACATTGATTGAAGGAATTGCTTCTCTTGTAGAAAACATATTACGTAGGTAGATGATGCTCACTCTTGACTACAAAATCAGAAAGATGTTACGTGGTGTTGGGGAAAAGAAAGTGTACTTACAGGAGGAGGAGCAGTAGTAGCCAACATGATAGACTTAGAATATTGGATCGGAGCAAAATGAGTGAATCTTATCTATTCGGAAGAGAAATGAATCGGGTACCTAATTATGAATGTAGTCATGGAATCGTTTGTTTTTTTGTTTCCCAAAATCCGTACTGTACTGTAGAAAATGTAATAGTAGAATGGGCTAGTAATAGACGCTGTGAATAGTAGAATTTGTTGTAAAAAAGTAGATGAATATTCCATGAGAATATTTTTTTCAGTCTTGACAAGCGTTTATTCATATTTAATTACCCCTGAAGAGGATTGTAGACACAGTCGAAACTATGCGTACAAAGTACATATGTAAGACACTGTGGAACTGATAACGTTGGAATGAACAAGCCGATATTTTGTCCCATATTCTTTTCTCGAACATCCTGCTCAATTCATTCTTTGTATTTCGTCAAACTTTTGTTCGTCGTTCATCAAATGTATTTGTCATCTAGTAATTCAATATTTAAGTATAAGATATTATTTTAAAAGAACAAAATTGAAAACAATTCTTCATTTTCATCTAAAACCATTAAGAAAAGGAATTCAAGAGATTAACTTTATTTTGAAAATAATATTTATACTCAAACCACATATGTATAGATTGGAGTAAGCTGTGATTCATAAAAAATTATTAAATCCCAATATAGAAAATAATAGACGAGGAAACAATGTTAGCAGGCCAGGCCCATTTAGGCCCATGTTAAATCTTCAGTTACGCTCTTCTCCATACATCTTTTATGGGCATTTCCAGTCTAGTAGTAAACGAAAATTTAACTCAATGGTTCAATCAAATTTAAATAATACGAGCAAACGTGCCGAGTAAATATAATAATTATTTTCTATACCTCATTTGAGAGGACTAATCGTCCATTCTACAATTAGTTATCTACTATTAGGTCCTTCTATTCAATCTACGCCACTTCATTACTGAAAAATGCTTTCCTTCTTGATTGATTATTGAATGCAATTCAGTTTTTTAAAGATGGTACTTTAAATGCATATGTATGTAAGTACCAGATTCCTCCTACTTTCAGTGACGGGCTTCCAGTGATCAATAAATTTTCCTTGTATTATGTCGATCATACTTACGTTAGTACGCAAACACAAAGAGTTTTATATAGAGTAGAATAGGACTTTATTTTAAAGAGATTATCATTCATCAGTCACTTTTATAACGATAGATCTCCTTACAGTAAAACTCACTACCACAAAAGTATACATAAAAGGTTCAGTGATTATTAAACATAAATGATTTAAGTAATTCCATGAGACAAATATTCATTAAATAAACATTCTGTTCTCGTTGTCCAGTCAACATTACAAGAAATATTTTTGATATACTACATTACAACATCCAATTTTCTTACATCTAACAGCTTTTCTAGGTACAGATAAATGTATTAGCTTAAGGTAATATTCGAAATATGGTTAGATTTACAATCTTGAAGAAAACAGTCCCAATTATTACTTAGGTTCCATTTGACCGAGTATTTATATAATTGAGAGTTTGCTCCGATTACGACTAGCCTTGGGAAGCAATCGTCCACAGTGCGTGATGAAGTTATGCAGTCTTCGAAAGTTGTGTTTTTTTCGGAAATATATAATAAATAGTTCATGACGTTACTTGACTCACAGCGTAACATGCATTTTAATTAGCAGGTATTTCTTTTAGCTCTATGATGTGCTACAATTGACGGCTATGTGTGCGTTTTTACAACAAATAATTCCGTTCATACACTCACGCTACATGGATGTATAGTTAAAATACTTTTTGAGAGATGTAGGAGTTGATTGCGCTAAATACGTAGCGACCCCCTGCGCATGAATAAATTCTCACTCTCCCAACCATAAATAAATAGGTTCGTTATCCGACCAACACTTATTTTATTTTAATACTAACGATATACACACAATGGATTATACTTACAATATGTATGGAATGTCACTGAAGCGGCTTCGAACAGTCATCAGTGCTGATAAATATATATAAAATATTGACATTCCGGAACTCACTACATCTATTTTGGATTTTTTTGAAATTTTTCAAGGGTTGTCATGGCCGTTTTATTACCACTTGATTTATGCCTAGTATTGAACATTTGTGAAAATTGTTCGGTTTATCAGGAGTATCATAGCTTAATTATGTCTCTTTAAGAATTACTCATTTAAAACGTTACAGCTCAAACCTCTATCTTGATTAGAAAGAAGATGAAGTTATTTCTTACAATGTCAGTCACATCTTGTGATTTTGATTTGATGTACCCTTTTAATATTTTTAGAGAAAGTAGGTGAGGTTGAGATTTGTGACGGAAGCACAATCACATTCATGTTGAATCACCAATTTATTTTTACCTACATACATGATATCTGGCATCCTTTCCGAGACAGGATATATATTAATCCATTTTTTTTAAACATTAAAGTGCATAATGGTGAATGGTACTTCTACAAAAACGCATTACTGTACATTACCTTTTGTGCTAAAATTTTGTAGTTTGCCTCGGTGAAACATAATTGAATGTCAAGTCCATTGAATGAGCAGTCAGCAGTTAAGGATAAACGGACGCGGCTGATTCTTTGGATGAAATGGGGATAAAAATATATACGGAGTTAAAGTACAGTATTTAAACGGGAGTTTAATTCTGTTGGTGCTCTTAATTCACTTCTATTTTCATGCCATTCTTAAAATTATGCAAGCGTAACATAAATCTACATGCAAAACAAAAGTTCACGACTACCAGATTGTGCAATCTCTTAGCTGATGGTGCCATCATAACTAGTTGTTTTCTTTATTTTCTTGGCTTTCGTCAATTTTGGCTTTTAACTTTTTCACGGCCTGATAGAGTAAATCCTGGACTTTGTGACGAAATATTACCTTCATGGTATGCCATTTTATCTCAAAAGCTTTGTAAACGGGTTGAAAGCAGTCCAGGAAGCTTTAAATACCAAGAGATTTCATAAATTGAAATGTGCAGTAAGTAAGTTGTGGCTGAAAACGTGCATCCATACCTCTCAATGGTACTCCAGTGTTTAACTAGGTTATTTCGATCCTCGTCAGTTAGAGGCTCCAAATCATTGTAATCGGGCATTTCTTTGTCCAACTGTTCATTTACTCGAGCCATCATCTTCTCCGTTTTTTTTAAATCTTGTTTAAGCTTTTCAGTTTTTGAATCAAAATCGTTGCTCAGAGCCCAAATAGGCTCTAATTCGGGACTCCATCCCATCTCAAACATAGGCTTCAGCAGAATGTTAACTAAATCCGTACTGTATTTTTCCATCTACATGAAAGAAAGAGGATCCACTTATGATTACAGAAAACATTAGAAGCAGACAACAAACTACAACAACAATTTTACAAGACAAAATAATTTGTACTGCCTATCATAAACAAAATTATGAATATAATACCTCCTCATTGATCCGAATCTTCGTACAAAGGAAGGATTTTCGGGTTTTAAACGCACTAACCATGCTCTTTCCTATTTCAGTTTGTGCTTTAAGAATTTCATTTTGTTGTTCCATCTTCAGTAAATTGTAATCGTTTTGCGGGTACCTCATACTGGAGGATAATTCAAAACAAATAGAACTGTAAAAAAAACAGATTCACATATTTCTGAGAATTCTTTGGGATCAAATGAATCGCAACAAAAAAACGAAAAAATAGTTAATTAATGTCACCTTCAACCTTGAATGTAGACAGGAATGAACAACTTGGAATTTTTTACAAGAAAAGTACCAAAACAAAATTTTAGTTTAAAGTGTATTATTATCCTGAAAATCAGTGTGGTAATGGAATTGACGCTTTTAAAAGAGAAAATAGTTCTTCTGGTCGTGAACTACTGCGTACACCTCACAATCCATCAATATAAAGAAGCCAATGAATGTCACTTCACAACCTCCTAGACACATAGCTATCAAGAAGCTAGAGAAAGTTCTAGCATGACGAAGTAGAAGTTGTATCCTTGGATTTAGCAATGCTTGAAAAAGTATTGCAACAAGTGCTGTTAATCAGAGATCAAGAGTGAAAGAAGATGTCGTGAAGGGAAAGGGGACACAATCATATCTGGTGCACATTAATGGATATGACAGTGATGCTGGATCGGAGTGCTACTCGGACTTACTCGCAGTTCCAGGTGATACTCAATTGTGCTTCCCCTATCCTTCACATTTATGCATAGACGTTTTTCCCTTTGCATGAGCTTTTCAGCAACAGTTTTTTAGAAATCATTGACATGAAAGGTAGCACATCATTTCATAAGCTGAAACTGTGTATGGTAATCCATCTATTTGCATATCAAGAAACTGGCCCCCAAAAGGAGGAAGCAATAAGGCAATATCAATTGGAAATAGCAACTTTAGTATTGGACAAATAAAACTACTAGTCGTGTCCTAATTTGTTAGATTTTGCTCGATTTTAACAGATTCATCAGGTCACGAAATTAGATGGAGGACATTGTTGGATGATTTAGTGGTATACTCTGTTATTGTTTTATGGAGTCGTTTCGATTGATGAAAAGATGTTACGCAGAAAAATGATACTCAGGGGAAAGTGCGCCAGTTTGTTGGGGGAACAAAGCAAGACAGTTTGATGAGGGATTTGTATAAGGCTGAGCATTGTCTGAAACTCCCTATCTAAAATTGTTTATAGTTGGTTTTGGTTAGAAATGAATAATACCAATTGTCAATGTCTTAATAGTAATTTGTTTTATAGTGTTCTGCATACTTTACCAAGAATTGAAACCATGACTTCCCAAAACGCATGATTTTTTATTGTCATTATGAATGCATAATTTGTTACAAATGTTGGATTCGTTTGGTTACAATATCAACTAGTTCACACATCATTCTCGAATTGCTAGCATGAAATATTCGAAAGAAAGTTACGTTACGGGCTCAGCAAGTACTTGAGAGTAGACAAAGCTTTCCTCAAACTGTGGTATATGCTCATTTCGTGTGAGCAGCGCTGCTGACGCAAATATGTTCCAAAAGCTTACTAAGTTGCATTTGAGAACTCTGCCTTTGTTTAGATGGCATAACTTTCTTACAGCTCAGCACGCGTCATCTGTATGTTTACGTTTACAAAACTGTATTTACACATGTAAATATATTGTAGGGTGCTTGTATAAAAATTTACAGATAAGGGTTATGTAGCTGAGTTCATTAAAACATCGTTAAAACGTCTCGTTACAAGGTAATTTGGAACATGTAAACTATTATATTTTTGTTGAACAAAGAGATCCATCAGCGAGATCGTAAGTGAAAGTCACTGATATTTGTGCATGTATGTATGTGTATCCTATATGAAATAAATACATATGTATATAATATATATGCCTACATATTATGTAGGCATATAGTGGAAGCCTCATTTTGCAGGTTTTTCAAACGATAAAATGTATCATTGTACTATTCTAGCCGAATTTTATGACGTAGTGGACGATCTAATTAAATGGGTTGTACCCTCATTATCTGAGAACGCCAAAAACTTGAGTTGAAAAGGCTATGGATATGTCCGGTGAGAGTAGAAAGTATTATAAAAGGCCCTAAGGGAATAACTCGTGCCTTCAAGGGCTTTCCAAAATTAAAGCACAACAGGGATGTACCTTCCATCACATTAAGTATTGACAGCGACCCAAAGAGTGGAACACTAATGCAAAGATAATTTATTAATAATAATAGAAGCGTACTATACATTATTCAAATGAGTAGCAAAGCATGTAAGTGTGCATGCATGTATTTTTAACTAGACCTCCATCAAATGGAGTTAATGATGTTGATGAAATCTTTTTATTTGCAGTGTCACCGTATCATTTTTCCTAGCTTTCAGTTTCAAAGTTAAACTTTGTGGCATCATGATGGTGGAAAGTGTTGGGCATGGTGAGTATGAGGAAGTTTAAGGGGACCGGTTGTTAAGTATGGAGCAGGAGATTGAACAAGCAACTATCTTTAAAAAGATATGCTCGCTTTGAAGGTTCTCACTGATTAAAACCATAATTCCTAAGATGATTGTAGATGTGCTACAGATTGTAGATGTGATGTGTGTGGAATTGGGCTGCACCACCTGGGGTGAAGATGGAATAAATGAATCTGAATAATTTTCCCTTGAATCTAAGTTAGACTTGATATTATTATTATTATGAGCATACATAAGTTCACTCCCACCATATCTCTTTGTTAAAACAAAGCCATATACAAACATAGTGTCATCTTCACACAACTTCCAAAATAAGAACATGCGTAATAGCTGTGCTTGGTGCTGTATTTGAATGGGAATGACTTCACTACATTTTGATGTGTGGTATGTTTGTGTATTAATCACAGACGAGCTGCAATATGTAGTTGAGCCACTACAGTCAACGCAACGGTTGGTATGCTGTAGGAATGTAATGTTTTGTTGGTGCTTTACTCTTTTGGAATCAAGCTCAGCTCTATACAATCCTAATGAGTGATCGTAATTGTATTAATTAAATTAAATGGTCGTTCGGTAAATTTTGACTTAATGCGTCAGACAAATGCAGTAAAGATTAATTTAAGTTTAACCTCCAGCAAGGAGGGTATTACAACATCAAATTGTCTAACAAATCTATAATACGTGACAGAAAGGCGGATGGAAGGAATTCAGGTTGGTGGAATACTACTACTACTACTAACAACTGTGTAGATCAGTTGATGTTGAAGGCCAATTAGTCATTACATAGGGATGTGAAATAGTGTCATAAGCATATTGTCATCTTGACCTTTTTTGCTTCTACGATCCTAACTAGAATGGTTAGGATAAGGATAAACCAGATTCTCTACCTTCAGAAGGACCACACCGAGTTTTCTCCTCAGCAATTTCCAACGAGTACTCAGGATGATGTGGAAGTAGAATTAGGAAATGAGGATAAGGTGCGGGAGGAAGATGAAAGTCTTCAGCCTCAACCTGATGTGGAAAAGGAAGGGGTTCAACCCTATCCGCATGCCAGCCTGCTAAAGCAACCCTTGAAATCACGTTTAAAGCCTCCAATAAAGCGGTGGGATTTGATCATTCCACCGTATAGAAGACAACCCACAATAAGATTTGAAGATGAGGAGCAGCAGGTTGATTCGGTTGTGGAAGACCAGGAGATGGAGGAAGAAAAAGTTGACTCGGGTGGTAAAGAGGACATCCAGGAGGAAAGTGAAATGGAGGTTCCAGGTACAGGGGCAAGTATTGAAAACGACAATAGCTTCCAAATGCAAAGTAAATTTATAAATCAATTGAAGCATGGCGTCGTCTAAGCAAGCTTTGAATTTTCAGTTGATACCAATTTTTTTCTTAGATGAGCTCCCTCACGTCTGCCAATACTGTCACAAAATGTTCAAACGAGCTTATTATTTAAAGGAGCACCTTCGGATTCATACTGGTACATAGTTATTTCACGACATTCAACAGTAAATTGGATTTCCTCTTCGGATATGCAATCTACGAATTTTCTAATACAGATTATTTCTTATTTTAGATGAGCGTCCGTACTCCTGTAATGAATGCGAAAAAAAATTTAAACGAGCACATAATTTGAAGGACCACCTTCGGATTCATACGGGTAAACCATTTTATCTCCACTCATATATCAATTTCGTTTTGTTTTGTAATTTCTTACTTGGGAATTGTTATTTTACACTCTTTTGCTCGTAGATGAGCGCCCTTTCCGTTGCCAAGACTGTGACAAAAAGTTCAGATTTGCTCATACTTTGAAGAGTCACCGTCTGATGCATTCTGGTTAATAGCTTTTAGCCATTATTTTAATCACCTCTTTGTGTAACATTCATAACATTGATGTTCTTTATCTTCACCTTGCTCTATTAGATGAGCGCCCTCACTGCTGCGACGAATGTGGTGCGAAATTCAGACGGGCTGATGATTTGAAGAAACATCGTCGAATTCATAATGGTAAATTAATTTTCGTTGCATGCCACTTCAATTTTCAATTCCTATCAAGCTTCAGATTTTCAGTTTGCACCTTTTTTTCTGTTAGATGAGCGTCCTCATGCATGCCAGCATTGTAACAAAACGTTCAAATGGACTCAAAGTTTGAAGGATCACCTTCGGACTCATACTGGTACAGTTTTTTCCGTATTATTTTCAATATATTTCTATTTTCATTTGTTTTTCATTTTCTGCTTCGTACATTTTTTCGCTTAGGTGAGCTTGGGTTCTCCTGTAATGAATGTGGAAACTCTTATTTACACCGCAGTAGCTTACAGGCACACAAGAAAGTACATTCCAGGGAGGGCTCACACCATTGTGGTATTTGCGGTGCCAATTTTTTCTGGAAATCAAGTTTGAAGAAGCATTTGGAACGAGCACATACAACACAAAGAATCTGTTGAAGTGAAATCCACACAAAAACAAACATACTGGAATCCACACTATTTTTTCGAAAGGCAAGAACTGGAGCTCCAGCTTTAGCTGGAGCGACTACTGTCTACTTGGAAACCATTCGATTCCAAAAATAGACAGTCGTGTACGACTAAGTATGGATTCACTTGATACTCCAGATCCTTCCAAATGTATCACAGGCGAAACCTTGCTAGCTAGAGACTTGGACCAAATACAAAATCCGTAGATATTGACGTTCTGCATAATATCCAGTATCAAGTGTCGCCCTATGTGACGTAGTTTTAAAATTATCAATAAAAAGCATGGTTTCCAGGCTGACTTTGTCGGGTTTGAACCACTGTGGTTAGAGAAAGAGCTAACTAATCGCTTAAAGATAGAATATTTCCTAGAATGCCATAACAGAGGTATAATATGCATATTTTACTTTTCTTCTGTATGCATATCCCTTCAAAATTATTGAGCCCAAAGGTCAAAGAAGACTGTGTGCCTGGTTTAATTGATGCATTATACGAATTTAGGATATATTAGGAGTAGTAATTAGTGGAATTAGATAGACAGATGAAAATAAATGGTTTCAAATAAAAAGATTAAAATAAAAGAGTCAAAAAAATTGATAGCGAAAGGCAGTCTCATTGCCTTCAATAAAATAACAATTATGATTCCTGCCTCTAGCCTATTGTATTCCTTGCATATTGAAGGCAATAAGACTGCCTTTCGCTATCAATTTTTTTGACTCTTTTATTTTAAATAAGTGACACAATCATGATTTAAAGTATAAAAATTGTTTAAGTGACGTCTGACTATTTTTATCTCTAGCACTTTTAGTATCTCAATGTAATTATTAGGAATTTTTGGTAGTGCACAACCATGCATAAAAATAACATTAAAAGATACCTGTATACAAACTAACTGTAAAAAATATCGTAATCGCTGCGGCGAGGGTATTATTACAATGTGAAATGAATAGAGAGCAATTAGTCCGATTTAATTTTTTACGACTGTAATATCGTTTGTATGAAATGATCGGGTATCGTGTATAGTTAAGTTCATAGTTAATGTTATTTTTTTCTTTATGTATGTATATAATATGGGCTAATGTAACTTGACTTTGGTACAGTTTAGACATGAATTTTTTTATTTTTCGTTATTCTAGCAATAATTGTGTTGGATTCTACAACTTCATCCTCGTCCAAGAATAAACAAGGATAAGATTAAATGTCCATGCATCAGTGCAAAGTGGTGCGAAGAAAGTAACGCACATTTTCATATTTTGCATGCATTCTTCGTTTTTAGTGTTGAAGTACGAGAAACTGAATAAATATAAAGAATACCGTTGACCGTCGTAAAAAATCGAAATCATCATCGAATTACTAACACATATTTGTTTTGCATATATAAATTATAACTGTCAAAACCTACGTCATAGTCTGAGATGCACTTGCACAAAAGCGTATGCTTTTTGTATGCATATCTGTAATGATATTGGTGTAGATGTTTGACGTATTCCTTTCGTCTGCATTGAACGCATTTGGGTTGTGTACAAAACCCTTTTCTACGATTACATAAGCGCGAAGTGGTTTGTTATTTCTAGACATCGAGATTTTTTTTAAATCAAAGCACAAAACATCCACACGATATCAATTGAAAGAGTATTTACTTATCACACTCGTACGTTATAAAATATTTTGTAGCATGCAGAGATCTAAAATGCCCTTGTTGTAAATTAGTTATTACGGTATAAAGTACTTAAAATGGAGCAGTCACATTCAAGAACTTCATATTTATTATTATCACCATCTACAGCTTGTGACATAGGCCCAAATGAATCAATATATTGTGAAGAAGACTACTTTGAAGTCAAAAGTGATGACTACTACCCCATGGCATGTGACCGTTCTTCACAATCCGCATTTCAACCTCCGCTCCCTTTTAACTATTCAAAGTTCACAGAATACCTAGAACGAAAAGCTCAAATAGAGTTTACCAACAGAACCGTGAAAGCTTCCAAGGGTATTTCTACTCCTAGTGTTGACTCTTTCACTGACGATACACTGAAAAATGAGCTTTTTAAAATATATGGGGAAATGGATGAAACCAGCCCCAGGTTCCTGTTAATCTTTGAAAATTACAAGGAGCAAAGACTCGAGCAGTTGGAAGAATGGTCAGCGATAGAAGCTCAAATGAGGGCAAAGGATGAAGGAATTGGCTCAGAAATTAAGGATGAAGAAGAAGAACTCAGCAACTATTTTACTGCGGAAGAATTAGTCCAATTTAAATCCATTTCTTCCATGGAGCCTTTTCTTCTCCCTCGAAAAAAACGTGGAGAGAGTAAAATCTCTACCAAATCCTTCAGCGAAAAGAAAGGTTATCTTCAACAAAGAAACGACATAATTGCAAAAGAAGTGGTTGCTGTTTTAAACCAGAGTCCCCTAGGAATCACAAGGGACCAACTGATAAGAAAGTGTGCTGAGCGGTTTACAAAAATAGCCAATGTTCCTGGCAGCAGGGTTGGCGGTGCTGCTCTTAATTTGACGTCGGCAACAATCGAAGGAGAGCTTTCAAAAAGAGATATTTTGTTCACAAGAAATTATTTCAAAGAAGAAGGATACCTAGTCTTCCCTGCCAGTTTACAGCCCGCTCTCCGAACAAAACATCCGAAGACAATCCTGTGGAATCTAAAACACAAGTTTTTAGTAGTTCTTCACATGTTCAATGGAATAATGGAAGTGAACGAGTGCATTGACCAATGCTTTCAGATATTTCACATCAAAAATTTTCAATACAGTGATTGGGGATTTAAGAATGCTGCTGAGTTTATAGAGTATTTATTGGACACGTGGAAAACCAGAGATGTTAAAGTAATCCAATTAAATCTATCAAACGATCGTACAAATGCTAATAATACAAAGCACTACTTAGCTGTGATGACGGACGAGAACCGGGAGCTCGTTGAGCAATTTTCTATGAAAAACCCGAGCTCCAAAGGGAATACAAATCCTTCAATCAATCTCAATCAACCAAAGAAGTCTGCAAGTAACAGTAGCAAGCTTCAAAATATAAATACTTCACTTTCTTCAGTTGGGACACTATCCGTATCATCATCATCATCATCATCTCATCCCAAAATACTGACCCAAACTTCACGTCCTGTATGGAATTTACCCGAATTACCAAACGTGGTAGAAGTATCCTCATCCACTACTCCTTTGCTGAATTTTGATCCTAGTGCACTTTGTATCAGACCAGATTTTGTCCAACGTGGGGATAACATCGTCAGAATGCAAGATGAACTCAAACCTGGACAAATTGAAGATTGTGAGGTGAGCGTCATAAACTCCCCCACAAGTTGCTTTCTTATTCTGAAACGGAATTGGATAGAGTTAATGAGGATGCTTGGTGAATTAAGGTATACAATTTAGAAATTACAAAAAATTGTTCATGTTTTAAGATCATGGTTTTGAATTGCTAAAAAATGAATCCTCTGTTTGAATTTTTAGGAACTTGTGGAGCCCAAACGAGATATGTCCACATCCCAAGTTCCTTCAGATGAACTACATTTGCATGGCGAAGGCTAAAACCGACTCTGATGAGAAAGAAAACGTTTATAGAGTTGTCATTGTAGGAAAACCAGATTCAACACATTACAAGGTATTTTGCATTGATTTTGGTGATGTTCTCACCGTTCGTCATGATCAACTAAGATATTTGCCAAAACGATATTTAACTTATTTGGAAGCACAAGCCATATCGTGCTCAATTTATAACGTGGCGTCTCCAACAAAAGATCCGAATGGAAATGACATTTGGAATGAAACCACGTGCCAATTTACGAAACGCTTGTTCAATCCACCTGATTGTTATGCTCCAATTGTAAAAGTTCATTTTAAACAAAGAGTTTATGGAAAAGGGGCTTGGTTGATGAAGGTTAGCTCTCCAAAATGTGGGGATTTTGGTGAAGAAATAATGAAGTATGTTAACGATAAAAAATAAACTTATAAATTATCAATTAATATCATTAAGTACATTCACATTAGTTTTTATATTCAACTTGGAAAGGTCAATAAAATTTGTGCGATACGCTGCACCCCTTTCATTTTGGGATTACCCCTGTATGCCGAGTAATCTGAGTAATCTCGACTTTTCTCGGAATTGTACGAAAAATACGAAGTTTATTAAATAAATAAATTTATTATTGATATGTTAAACATTTTTAATAAAATATTACTTAAAAATCATTAATCTGCTAGATCTACTAGCTACTGGTGACCTTTCTGATCTGGTTAATTCCAATTCACATCCAGGCATGGGTTTGCATTGATACATAGAACGTCTGAATGTATTGGTTCATCATTAACAAACTGTTACTAATTTTTCGTGGCGAAAATAGTAGCTTATTAGTTAAGTCCTGTAGACCTCATCACCTAAAAGTCATTCATGGTTTGATAGCAGTTTCAATGAATTTTTGCTTTCTTATCTATTTTCTTACATGTTTATGTTTACGTACTCATTTTTACGCGAACATACACATACATACATAAGTATACGTTGGGTTAACTCATATCTTTTCAAAGTCAATATTGATAACCGGATTTGCATGCTAATTACATTTTACAACTTGAGCTAATGTGAAATTTGAAAGAAAATGCGTATAACCAACCGGTGCGTATGTCTAGTGGACGATTGGATATTCATGTTTAAAAGGATAACCTCAATCCATTTACAATACAGAGCTAACCACGATTTGTCATTCATCTTCATTGGGATAAGAGCTACTTACAAATAGTTGTTCATGATGGTGCATTTTATATGGTTTAATATGATGATGACCTACCTCTATTTTACCCATTACACCAACTTTATTCATGGAATCTTGATGTTTTAACATTTTAATTAGGACGTTTTCGCTGGAAATCTTAAAATTGATTAAGTCAACGCTGCCATCCGCGACTTCAGAATTCTATAATATGTAATTGCTTTCCTGTCCTGACGTCAGCTAGTATCGTATAAAAGATGGGGAGAATTTTGGAATAGTCATCAGTTACATTGCAACTTTGTTCAAACAGTCTTCACTTCCCTACCATCAAACTTAAACATTTTTTGAAATTCAGAATTCAGAAATTGTCATTCCTATTTCATTTTCATCATGCTCTTCAAGTCTATTTTTACTCTTGTCATCCTTGGGACCTTGGCTCTGGCAGTAAATGGACAGTCGAATCAAATGGCTGCCCAGTGGGCCCAAGGAGCAACTTCCGGTCAAGTTGGAAAGGTTCGAGTTGTTTAAGAATTCAAATTAAAAACTACACTCTTCAATGAATGTCTCTAATTTTCTATGTTTTTTTGTTGACAGCTGCAGTTTCATGTCAACGGTGGGGGTGCCGGAAATAATGGACGAAATTGGGGTGCTAGTGGAAATCTTGGGGCTGGTGTAAAAGCTTGGGAAAGCCAAAATGGTCGCCATTCTATTGGAGTTGGTGCAAATGTTGGTCAATCTTATGGCCGCTTCCAGGTTCGAAAAGTTTAAAATTACTTTATGGAATGGATGTTTTAGAAATATATATAATTTTCAAACTCGTTCTCATTGCATATCTACTGAATCTAAAGATAATTTGAGTCACAAAATATTTTATATCTGTTTCAGGGTCAATCATGGAAAAGTAGGCCTGATGTTGGTGTTGGAGCTGCTTACAGCTACAGATTCGGTGGTGGACGACGTGGTTAATTGTTATGTGCCATCTCACTTGACTGTTTTATTCATTCAACACTTTTATAACAGCATGTTTCTTTTCAAAATGTTTATAAAGCTTCAACTTTCAAAAATAAAAATTTCTCTCGAGTGTTCATTTATGGATGTAAATGGCAAAATGCTATGCTATTCATTCATGCTATTTTTAATTTATAGCTATATATACATATTACATTTATAGACGAGATGTTTTCTTCAAATTGTTGACCTATTTTGTTAAAAGGAAACTTTATTTCATGAGTATAATGTAAATGTAGGATTATTGGGACAATGAAATTAAATCTTATACTCCGATGATGACGACTAATCTGTCTACTTAATGCAATAAATGTATTTTTGTAAAATTAATTAAAGACGCGGAAGAACGTATAAACACAAATGAGACATGATGTCAACACAAGATTTGTTGCTTGTACTGAAAACCCTGAACCATGCCATTGTTCAGGATGGTGCTGATTGAGATTTGGATTTCTCAATGAGATATCACCCATTATGTGTCCCCGACAGTTTTCAGCATGCTTGAAGAATGAATCAGGAGAGAAGAGGTCCTCCAGATGCCAGGCCCACATAATATGAACGTTCTAGTAAAAAATAATATAATGTATCCGTTTTCAATATGGTGACTCTTAAGTTTAATTTAGATGACTACTGATTAATTTCAAATTACCTGCAGAACGGCATCACTATCATCTTCAGTGTTCCACTTCCTGCGGAATTTGATTTTGGTTACGTTACTCCACTTTCTTGGGTTCCTTCAAGAAGCTCATAGTCTTGACTTGTATCCAACTCAGGCAAAGTATTTCACTTTGCGTAGTAATCCTGTATAAATATCAAATTCAAAAGTGTTCATAATGTTTTCATCTATATGATTTCGAACCAAAGTAATTATTGTAATATTTACATACGTAAAGGTGTGCAGTTCCATTAGTATTATCAACCCAGCCGATAACACTATCGCAGCCTTCCATCCTTCCCTTCTACTTCGGGCAAAATCCAACAGAGATATAATCCTTTGTAAAGCTGCTCATTTTCATTGTCGCCGTGTCATTGCAATCAGTTTTCTTTTTAACCCTAAATTGCTAGTTCATTACACTCCTGTGTTATCAGGTTTATTGTATTTTTAAATTACCTTTGCATTGGTGTTCCACTCTTTGGGGGCAATGTCCAATACTAAAGCCTCTGGATGTGATGGAAGGTACATCCCTGCTGTGCTTCAATTTTGGAAAGCTCCTGAAGGCACGCGTTCTGTCTTTCGGAACCTTTAGGATACTTTCTTCTCTGACCGGAGATATCCGTAACTTTTTCAACTGAAGTTTTTTGGCATTACTTCCTCCAGTAGGTCATTAGAAATTAGGCTAGAGTACAACAATGATACATTTTATCGTTTAAAAAAACCTGCAAAGTGAGGCTTCTGCGAAATGCTTGCATGCATACATACATACACAAATATCGTATACTTTCACTTACGACCTCGCTGGTGGATCTTTTTGTTCAAAAATATATTAGTTTGCATGTTCCAAATCACCTGATGTGCAACGAGGTGTGATTTCTTAATGATGTCCTCGCCTACATGACCCCTATCTGTAAATATTTATATAAGCACCATCCATTATATAACATCTGCTAGGAAACTTTAGTTTACACTTATAACTGCATAGCTACACATAAAATTGGTTAAAGATTCAGAGATTTTAATACGTGGATGAGGCAAACTCTGAAGTTGTGAATTATAAAATAAAATAACACGTCGGCTACCAAATAACTCAACAACTTTATCTGTAGTCGTTAGTCGTCGAGGTAAATAGATAGCAAGAACCGGACTGAGTGAGTCCCGTTGCATTTTATCAGAACTCTTTAATGGTTGACTTTTCTCAGGGTACGCGTCCTGTGATTATACATAATTTTTGTGTTCGCACATATTGGTGTACAGCATACTGCTGGTGTCCAGATGGCATAACAATTGATAGGATGCAGTGCTTAAGTTGTACGTACAGGAAGATTTACTTGCAATACATTACTTGAGCCCAGCAAATTTTTAACATCCTTCTTTCGTCATCAAGCCGAAGTGATATTGGAATGCATTTCCAAAATTTAAATTAACACATTCCTCCACATAAGATTTAGTTGTTTCTGCAGACCATATCTGCACAGTGTTGCAAATCGTGTCTTGATCGTCAATGGCCATTTGCATGATGAAATTTTACCTGTTCACTAGTCCAAGCAAGTAGTTGACTAATATTAGCTGACAGCTTGCTGCAAATGCACATTTGTGTATCATGTTGATATCATGTATCCAATATACAAAGCAGAACCCAATTTTTTTTTTGTATTTTGGGCTTATAGTATCCAAGTACTGGTTTATTTAATTGTTCTGTTAACTTCGTGATCCATGTTTTTCCCTAAAACACTTTCTCAGCATAAAATCCTTTTACTACACACTCAACAAAACCAACGGCAGAAACAATATGCCTACCCTCGTGTTATCAAAACGCGATTTAGTTTTACCATACGAATAATGTTAGAGCAGTCCATGCAAATTTTAATCCTTAGTTCTTAAGATGTCAGAAATTGCTCCTAATGTGAATAATTCGCAAATAAAAAAAGTACAAATGCCAGTTTTAGGGCTGAATCCAACACACATTTGCGTATTTACTGCGTAAAAATTAATAAAGCAGCTCTATTTATTCTCATAACGCAAATCTAAACAGCAAAATGTAAAACTACCCATCCTTCCCAAGCCATATGATAACTTGATTTAATGAATCCAGGATTTTCGTCTCAAATTCAACTTTAATACAATCCCATTCTGCTTTGTAAGCTTTGTAGATGGGCTGCAAGCTCGCCAGGAACCTTTATTTCACAAAAAATAATTCACCATTCGAGTAAGACTAATACACCCAAATAACTAATATAAGTACTACATTGTGATTAAAAGTATTGGGTGTACTTACATCTCAGAAACTTTCCATTGTTCCACAACGTTATGGAGCTGCTCCTCACTCATTTCATCCAACTGATTGAAATCAGGCACTTCTTCGTCCCACAAAAATCCTGCCATCTTATCCCTGTCCTGGTTTGATTTCTTAATCTTCTTTTGTAACCTCAAGAATTTCAAAGCGTACTCTTCACCCTCTTCCCGAATCGCCTTCACTTGGGTCTCCCATCCATCTTCCAACAGGCCAGCATCGCGTGCAGCGTCCAGTCGGTTTATTATTTTATTATTAAACATTCCACCTAACGTAATAAACTACAAAGAAGGAAGACGATCTGGTTAAGATTTGCAAGAACCAAGTAAAAAAATCTTACATAATGGTAAATCCTTCATATACTAAGAAAATTGATTTCTGACTGACGTTGACTACAAATTAGAATAGGTTAAGACTTACAGATTATAGTTTCAAAAATGACAAATGATATAATGCATTGCATACCTCGTTACAAAGTTCTATCATTACATCTTGCTGTAGTGATCTTGCCCGTAGCCCACGGCTCTTACTTGTGTACATTTGGTTTTGTGCTCTAGTAATTTCATTTTGTCGCATGAGTTTCAATACAGCGTATTCGTGTTGTGGGTACTTCATTGAAGAAGAGAATCCTTGAAAATGTGATAGCTATAAAATAAAAGGAAAAAGTAAAGTCAGGTTATTTTGAAACAAAGAGGAAAGAGGATGCAAGAGTTTGCTGATTCATGACACTAAAATCTACAGGATACTGGGAGGATGAGTGGAAAGCTCTTTAGTTAGAAAATACTTACTTCAAATGTTTTTACCAAAATAGTGGATCACAAATTCAAATAGAAAATTCACTGACCATAAGCCACTACCACCACATACTTCAGTAAGTAAATATTAGCCAAAGAAATTGAAAACGTAAGTGAGTATGAATTTATGGATGCGTTTCCGTCGAAAGGTTTCTCTCCACTTACAATTTGTCAAAAGATTCGGTTCAACCAGTAATACATCTATTCCATTTTATTTGGCTTAAAACTTATGCTGATGGATGCAGTTTGTGTTCAGTAAATGTAAGTCAGCTTGTATACATATAAATGTACATTTTCATCAATACTTTACACGGATCAAAACAACCATTGCTCCCAAAAGTAAAACAAATGATGGTGCCAGAAGACCTGGAACTATTTTATACGCTGGTGAAACGAAATTATACGGACGTGAATATTTAAACGTGAGACGTTATCTAGACTCCAAAAAATTCACGTTATGGTTTGCATAAAAATTTAAAAATTAAAATTAAGGACAGTACGACAAGGGGCCCTTGGGTAAGGAAATTATCCCTTGAAGGATTCCAGTTAGGAGTTTTTAGGTTAAGGAGAGGTTAGGTAAGGATTTTTTTCTAACTAGGAAATCAGTGTAAAGGAATACGCTATTGACTGGTAGACTTTACTCTATATTAGCCATTACGCAAGGTTCCATAGAGATCATCTTACCAGCATTGGTGGAAACCATACTTGCCGATAAGTATCAGAAACTTAACGACTTTATGGGGAAAACACCAATCGCATCACATTAATGTAAGGAGGGCCGCAGGAATCGAACCTACGACTATTGCACGTAACAGCAGTATAGATTGATACGCTATACCACTGCACCGCGCTGCCCCCCATTTGCTGCATAAATTAACTTAATGCATGTCCGAGGCTAAAAACGGCTAATTTATTTAAATTTACATACGGCATGTGGAGCTCAACATATTTCCATATTTCAAACGATTTCATTTTAATTAAAAATTGAGACAATCATGGCATTTAGGATGAATACAATTCAAGGTCTGTGGTTAACATTTATAATTCATTTGGTATGATTGTTTCATGTAATCCAGCCTGAACCGTTAACAGTATTGATGCATCTTAGACTTTCCTACATTTCATGACGTTGCTGCTCGATCAGACTAGCTAGAGTAATACGAGATTAAACACTCAGATATTGAAGGAAGCCGTTCCAATATTAGATTAGTTTTTGCTCCATGACCTTCATCCTGTGTGGCTTCGTGCATGCTTCACCGTTTATTTGTGTGTATGTAGAAGATGGCATGGCAAAATAGACAGGATAAGAGTCACAAATATCAACCTTTTTGCAGTAGGAAATTAATATGTACATAGTGGAAGCCGCTTCAATAATGTATCACCAAACATTTACTTCATACAAAAATGTAAAGATGAATCATACTACATTTATACGCAATGAGAAAAAAACTCCTCGCTCCCTTCGACATCCCATTTTGTGCATGAAGGATTGGATTTTGCTATTTTAGGGATCTTTTCACAACGAAAACCGAAAGCATACGCGTTCTCTAGTAGTTCCGACATGCTCACAGTTATGATCACCAAATGAGTATCGTCTTATAACTTTCATTCTGAACTCCAACCGTCAGTTTACAGTTGTTCGTTCGTTGCTGTCATCACAGATCCCACAATGCAATAGTCATTAGATGTGGTCATTTTCATTGCTGAAAGAAATTCGTTGGATAATTCAAATCACCAGTCGCCTTTCCCTTTTAACTTTATTATTATTTCACATGATGGAACCGCTTAACGCATGTCGGTAGTAGTATAAATGCAAAATTGTCTGTAACCAAACTAATTTGGTTCAAGAATGGATGAGAGGACACTGAAGGCATAGAATCGCTCGCATATTATTACATATATAAATGGGGATATGAAGGAAATGATCATTTCTTGATGTTCTGATACATACCAGAGCAATACTCACTCCAGCTGTCCTTCTTACTAATGCATGAAAATAGTTTAACCAAACGTTTGATTGATTTTCTATAAATGTTTAGGTGAGCAATTTCTCCAGGCATGCAGATTAACATAAATTGTAAACAGGGTTTTATATAATGGAACAAGCGATTTTATACTGCAGGAGAATGCCACTGCTGGATTGGCCTTAAAATTGAAGCGTCAGTAAGTCGTGTCATGGCTCATCTCATATTACTCATGCTGAATAGCTTAAAAATTTGGATATTAATATTAGTGCAACTTCATTTATAATTGGCCAAATGCATGTTGCAAGTCTGAATCATTTCAAATTTGCTTCTTTGCCTGGACAAACCATTTACTGATACGTGATTGATGATGTATGATAATTAGTAGCATTAATTACGCCTGCGATGGTAAGTTTAATATGTGAAAGTTGCAACATAGAAGGTTATTTAGCGAAAGTGTCAAAAGTATGTCATTCAGTCCAATTGTATTTCTTGGTATAAAGCTGTCTTCAATCAATTGGCCAAGCTATAATGTAAAAAACGTGGATGCGTTTATGGAGTTACGGGGTGAACTAAATTTCCAAGCTTCATAATTATTTTTTTTCAGTTTATGCTAGACGCACTCGACATCCCACATGTAAAACCATCTGGCCAATATGCTGTGACATCAAAAACCATCTTGGGTAATGGTAAGCTACACAATTTATAAGCTTACAATGATGCAGGTTTCGTTAGTATATGTGGTAATGAAGATGTTTTTTTTAAATTTATATGATTACGCATTGTTTGCCTTTTAGACGCCAACGCTCTTTTCGAAAAATCAATCATTGGCACATCAACCTCTGCACCTCCTACTGGAAACCTCGGTCAAGAAGCTGCTAAAACTGAAGCCCCTGTAATGAAATCACATGGTAAGTTCTATTAATTTGATGACTTTCGATGACATTTTTTTTCAAATCAATATTAGCAGAGAAAATCAAAGGTAAAACTACATTAATATGACACAGAAAGTCAAATGAGGTTTGGATAAGTTTATAATCAAATTTGAGTAATCGGTTTCTAGGTTATTCCACCGTCAATTTGGGTGCTACAATGAAATGTCTTTAAAGAAGTTTACTTTTCCTATTTTAGATCGCTATTTGTTTCCAACCAATGCAATCTCAATTCCCAATCATACTACGCTTGCTGACCTCAACCAAGAAGATACAACATCCAAAGCAACTGTGGCGAAGATGAAGAGTATGATTCATAAATTTTATTTGCAATTCACAGCTTATGGCGAAGTTTTTAAATAAAAATAAACGATGATTTTATAACCCTTATAACCAAATCAGGTTCAAAATCCTATAATAACAAGAATTAATTTTTTTAAATTTCAGTTGAAATCATCCCTATGCTTTTCAAATTTCAAATGCGTTACCAAACCGCACTCGTCGTGCTCATGCAAAACTGGAGGATGACTCAGGAAACACCAGGGTTAAAAGATCCACAGAGAGCTACGTCGACTGGTTCTACCGAGTGGTTTGGACAACAATTAAAGGAAAGCAAACTATGGGCTAATGATCCAGTTGATCTTGACTGACTTGGAACTTTCTCACATAATAAAAAAAATCAACTGTATCTCCTTACAAAATCTCCAAGTCTTTTCAATAAATGATATATCATCTATTAATTCCTTTTTCCAATCTAAACTTACACAATGACCGTAATACTTCAGACACTAAAAACTTTAATACATACGTCATGGCATACCTCCAACAATAATTTTAATGTAAGCATGACATGGAAAGGAAGTTCTGAAATAAAAAAGTGTGTACTGAGTTTTGTTGACATGCTATCACACCACACACTCGTCAAGATCACCTATCATAAATATGGTATGCGCGAATGTTGTGCGAAAAAAATATCTGTTTGCATTGACCTTGTGGAAGTCTTTGTGGGATATAGTATGCGAAAAGTACCTAACATCGGTTGAGTACATCATGTTCCACGATACCCTCATATACGCTTTCCTTCGTCATTATCACTTTTCAAGCAGATTAATCTTATGGCATTTGTAATTTTAGTTGGCATTTTGAAGACATCAGCATATTTAGAGACTTGGCATGCTGATAAAACATAGAATCAACGTTTTTGTAGCACAACAGAGTTTTCCGTTCTTTTTTTCGATACAATTTTTTTCGTTTTTTAGAGCAACAAACCAAGATCCCAAGAACTATAAAAATCAAGGGAAAATTTTGCTGGGCTATGAGCTATGACAAGCATATAATTGTTTGACGACACATCATTTTTATCTTTGTAAACATTCTATTTTATCCTAAGCAAATTTTATCAAAATTTTGCCGTGAAAAAAAGACGTTGAGCTGTTTAATTTTGTGCTTGAATTTCAACAGGATTATGAGGGGCAATTATGGGCACATCAAGTTAAGTTTCCTTTACTTTTTTGCCATTTAGAAGCGTAACGACCCACTGACAATAAAAAACCTCTTATTACTAATATTATTTACCCTTACTATAGCATTCATATCACTATATATTACCATTACTAAAGCTGCCTCTTAGACAGTATTAGTAATATAAAGATGTATAAAGTCCGGGAGCTGAGATGGAGAAATATTAAAATATGAATATACCGTCTTGAACTAATATTCCTTTCGCAATAATGTACTGCTAACAGTGCTAACGTATTACATGCATGACAAAAAGTAATTGTTTTACCCACACCGATTCATATCTACCAACTAACGTAAGCGGTACAAAAATAGAACACAATAAAATGTTGGGTATGATGGCAGTTAAATTTCATGTATCCGGCTCAAGTAATTATTCAAAATGGGAATGACATAGGGGTCAGTTTACGAAAGCATTTATACAGAGCATTAGACAGCCAGCTGCAACTCTGTCGATCTGTGACGTATTTAACTTCAATGATAAATGTTGATGCATTTTCTATATTTGACGGAGTGTTATAGTTTAAATAAGAAAAATCCGCCATACACAATTATATATTTGCAATGCCACAGGTAGCGTATGCAGGTGGTGATACAATGCATTTCCTGAAAAACAGCTGGACTTAGATTTAAGACAATTGAAAGATCTTTTTTTAAAGTTTATGGATGCAGTTGAATTTCATAATACGGAAGCAATGTTTGACGACGATAACCCTGCTTTTGTGTCATTCAAACTTATGACCACACAAAAGTGGGAGAGGTATAGAAAGGTGAGCAGTTTCTTGTTCCGTATAATGTTTGGTAACTAAATATATGTTCTACCAAACCGACGAGCTCTTACTTCACTATACCACAATATGAAAGGAAAAATGATTATGCGTGGACCCGAAGACGAATTAATAAAATATATATGCATGCATCTCATCGCTTGAGTGTTTTGCATCTATCACAAGCTCATCTTCTGCTTTCTTCAGCATTGTGACGGCATGATGTTACAACGTGTAATAAAACGGACACGTTTGAATTGTCCCTGACTGTAATAACGGATAATAACCTACTTCATTGAAAATTTGCCGAATTAATGAGCAATAAAATTTTTGATGCAATCCACCGAATGATTTTCACAATTCTTTGAATACAATTTTTGGATCGGTTTAAAGCATGTAATTTCTGGGCATGTAAATCTTAAATTATACCTTCCCTATTCCAAAGCCTACCCACTCCTTTTGTTTCCTATGCAATATTAGACTTTGTCAGTGTAAGGGAAAAAGGCAAAGCAAGACCAAACTGCATTTAAATTTGACTCTGCTCACAATCAGCCATTTTTCTCGTTCTTACTAATATGCAGAGATGTGCTACCGCGGTAGTTCGTCGGTATTTCGGTAAGCGGTATTCGGTAGTACCGCTACCGCTACCTTCTACCGCAACCAGATTAAAAAATACCGACTACCGCAACTAGATTTAAAAACTACCGACCAGCACTCCCGTATTAAAATATTTTTATGCTTTGGGAGAGGCCATCTCATCTCAAGTTTTCATTATTCTGCACCAGTTGGTTGAATGAAGCTTGAATTAATAAAAAAAAACACCTCTTTCTGTGAGAACAGCTTTTCCAGTATTTGTTGTTTGTATGTTGTAAGCTAAGAGTTCGGGATTCTTGTGCAATTTTTCACTGATGCAATCTCCTTTGAACAGAATTTTATACTACTCGGTTTTGATTTTTATAATCCGATTCTAATTAATCATAAGCAGTTAGTGTTTTCAACAACCTTTGATTTTTTGAAATTTTGAAACCAAAAAAATTTTAATAAAAAAATACCGACTACCGCTACCGAATACCGCAACCAGATTTAAAAATACCGACTACCGCTACCGATTACCGCAACTAGATTTAAAAAATACCGACTACCGCTACCGACTACCGCAACTAAATTAAAAAGTACCGACTACCGCTACCTTTCTACCGAAAGTGACTACCGGGCACATCTCTGCTAATATGGATGTGCTAAATCCAATTTCATTATTAACTTTCAATACTGCATCCAAAAATTATGCGAAAGTTTTATAAGCAAACGAGGAGCAATATGATGATGATATGATTTAGTATATTTTATGCATGTAAAAATTATGTTGTAGAATATGCATATTTACTTTTGAATCAACCATAGATGACTGGAGTGTGGGATGTTTTAGCATTACGCATCGCAGCAACTTACCCAAAAGAATGTAGAATATATAGTCCTTCGCATTGTCAAAATAATGAATTCGTGTGCTACCTTTTCTTACCCATCTTAAGATTTTGAGATGTTTGTTGTAGTCAAGTCACACTCAGAGATGAATTGGTTTCTATGATGGTAAATGTTGGATAATAGTTGTTTATGGTAAAGTTACGACTGTATAATATGTGGGGGTTTGTTTTTTATTTTTTGTGATGAATATATGCTGACGTTTTGACAAATCAAGAAAAGAAATGTTGTTAATTGCACAAAATCATATTATAATAATAATTTGATGATTTTTTATTAAGATTTGAAAAAAAAATCATAGAATAATTTTTAAAATTGCTTGCTTCAATTCGATATTCCATATAAATTATTTTACCGTTATATATCAAACAATTTGACTATTTACACATTTTTATAACCATTTACAACACATAGCTTCATGATTACAATAAACGTACGTTTGGCGTATAAACATTATGTGCGTGTCCCTAACGCTAAAACCTAAAGAAATGACTATACACTAAATTACGAATCATATAATATATTAAGTATAATACATAAAATGATAATTAAAAAATAGTATGAAGGAATTATTAACTTACACACGCTGCAATGTAAATTTCAATAGTATACATTTGAATTTTATCTACATGAATGTAAATTTGGTTTTAGTAATTACAATTATAAAATTTTTACTTCACAACCGTGTCACCACTGTGTACACTTCTAAATCTATAGATGCCTAACCCACCTGTTGCCAAGCTTATATGGTTGAATGATTTAAATATGATTTGGTTCATTTCGCGGTTAATAGCGAAATTAAAATTGCCAAAAACGTGCCATGTTCCAAGTCACAAATAAAGGTTACTAGAGAGGAAATAGCCCCTTTATTTTATCGACTTAAGTTTTACCTTGTCTTAAATTGTCGCATAAGCTTGGCATTACCTATGTGCACACAAAATCGTTTTCTTACTTAATACCTTAAACATGACATCAAATCATTCTTATCGAAGCAAACAAACCGTAAACCTGATAACAGGTGTAAAGAACCGACATAAAGCGCCAATTAAACTTAAAAGTATTTGAAAATCTTTAAGTATTTGTTACTATCTCAAAAATTAAGAAAATTTAACATTAAAACGGCCGTACATCACTCTGGGGTCATCGTAATACTTTTAAAATAGCATGGCTGAATGCCTCTCAGCAAATGGTATAATTTTATGTTTGAACTTGACCAGGTTATCGTTAACGATAACTAGTATCAAAAGTAAGGTCCTGAGCCGAAAGCCGTACTCGTTGGCGACAAGAAGCAAGAATTGTTCTCAAGGGTGAAGATGAAAATGCACCTTCATTGGTCGAGTATTTCAATGCTAGCAGAATTCCTGGTGACCCACCCATGCTACTATCAACGCCATACATAAAGTATCGTCTGGAAGACTACAATCTCCAGAGAAAGGAAGTGAAAATTCTGACTTTTTCTCCAAGCTTGGTCCATTGATGAAAGATTTACAAATTCAACACTCAAGTTTTGAAACCAAAGCGGACTTTGACGCAATTGTTTTTGAACTGACACCGAAGCTACAAGTGCTCAACCTCATGGAAAATAAATGCACCTGACCTGACTATGACCTGAGATGTCGTTTAGCATTTTTTTTTATTATTACACCATGTGACCGCTGTCGTGCTCACAGACAAACAAACGCCATTAGTGAAAATAGAAACCAACCCAGTTCAGGCGGTAGTTAATAATTGACGTCAAAATTTCCTTATCTCGTTGCTCTTACATCTATGAGCTATTCCACATCGTTTATGGCATATAAAGGAAAACGAAAAATGGTTCAAAGAAGGTCAACCAAAGTTACTAACGATTAAGTACTCGTAAGTTCGCCATCATCTCCAACACAGGTCGATTGTGCCCCTTCATCAGAATTGGTTAGTGAGGACGGAAAATAAGTTTAAAAAAATTAAACAAATTGCTTTTTACTTAAAATTGTATTTATGTCTTATTTATTTCAGGTAAATTCTCGCAAGCCTATTCCCACAAATGCAAAGTACAATCTGAGGACAAGACGGCTCAAAATCGTAGATCATGGACAAACTTTTGACATCAATGACCAAGTGAGATTGCATTCGAAGAAGACACCTTCTATTAATCACGCAAGAGACCAACAAATCAGGAACAACGGCGTTGTGCAATCTATGTAGCCAATGGCAGTTATTAATAGTAATATATCTGATGCTGAAGAGGAAGAACAGTAAATAGGAACCTTGTATGTTATAAAACTGTAGGTATGGATAACTAATTTTTACATAGAACATACATTTGCATGGTTTTTAAGTTGCTGAAAATGAATCCTTCTGACTACATCTCCAAATCCAAGACCTAGACACCAGCTAGTCTTACTTCATTCGAAATTCTCAGCAGTTGTATACCAAGTTCTTCAAGCTTTAGAGTTTCTTCCAGACTTGAAATTGGTTCATGTCGATTTGAAGCAACATAATGACAGAGGGTTTGTCAACTTTTAGAATAAAATCGATTGATTATGGGAACTCTTTGAAAGTTAAACATGTAAGTCATCAACTATTCACAATATACTATTCATTAATTTTACTAATAGCCTATTAAATGGACGACCTTACAAGATCTATAGAGATCATTTATGTAATTTTATCGTTATTACATTTAACGTCATAAATTACCTAAAGGCAGTAGCATTAGGCTTTAAGCGAAGTTTCTCCTCACAAAATAGCTTATTTGTAAAATTCGGCTCTAATAGTAAGTTTGGTAAGAAAACCATTAACTAATTGAAAATTGTTTTTTTGTTTGTCGTCTTGAGCTGAAGCCCAGTACAAAAAAAGGCTGATCAATACATTTCAAAAGAACTAAGCGATGCGGCTACCTTGCTGCCTGCCTAATTAAATTAACAAAATGAGTTGCGGACCTCAAGTCACAGCAGACTGATCTGCTCGTCCCAAATGCAAAAATGCATTTCTTGTATATTTTTATAGGGGTGGTCACCAAGAGAAAGATCACCTAACAGGAATTCTGATGCAGTTGTAGGACGGGAGGTGGAGGAAGATTGGGAAAAATGCACTGCGTATGATAATGATTGGGAGTACTCTGAACCTCCAGCGCTTTATGAAAGACGACGCTTCCCTTACGAGAATAGAAATGCGGTAGGTTATGACTGGGACTTTGAGAGAACCGGACAACAAACGGTGGTGCAAGACGAACGTGGTGCCTCTCAAGTTCATAATTCAGGAGGAAATACAACCAGTGAAAGAAGCTTCATAGTAAATTTGTTAAGGAAACACTTTAGTAATTGGAAATTGTTTTTTTGTTTGAAGTCTGCAGCTGAAGCGCCGAAAAAAAGGTTGATCAATACATTTCAAAAGAAATAAGCGATGCGGCTACCTTGCTGCCTGCCTAATTCAATTAACAAAATGAGTCTGTCAGTCCATTGTGTGTTTATACTTGTAGTTTTGGAACCGACAGACATGCCTAGCATACAATATTATGTGAAGTAATTTCATCGTAACTACATTTCACGACACATGTTACCCAAACATAATTAAGTAGCAGTTCTAGCCAGGTTCTTATGAAACAATTATTTCAGCGCTCGTCAATCGAGAACAGTCACATGGCGAGGATGACGATAGTATTTCAGTTGCGTCCTCCGTTGTGTTGCGACCAGATTTGAGGACAAACCAAACCATCTCATCATCACCATGCCACCAAAGGCCATCGTTAAGGCATCTGAGAAGGCTGATACTGTCCAAACCAACATTTCGAAAGAGGACGGGAGGCGTTGGCGTAATTACCACAAGATTTTGAGAAAGTATCATCCAAATACTGAAATTGGAATCTCTTCCAAAGCCATGTCAATCATGAACGTCTATGAAAGGAAGGATCCGGACCGGATGTGGAAACTGCCGCGCGATGTTAAAACACGCGTTAAATGCATGGATGGCAATGTTCAACATCGTGGAGCGCATTCAAAAGACGGTAGTGGATTCAGAAAAAAACCCAGTTCATGTACAACCCGAACGATTCGTTCAATTAAGACAACTGATTATAAGTGGTGAGTTAATTGGTGATGCAATAAATAAATGCGTATAAGTATGTTCGGAATCATTTTATGAACATTGAATGACTTAAATTCTACTTACACTCAACACTTAATCCGAAATATTTTTGAATTTACAGAAAAAATTCGCCCACTTTTTCCTCCGACCGTTGCTTTGTGGTGTTTCCCATTCCCACCCTCCCATAACCCGATTCTGGCAGCTAAACCTCCACTATCTGATAGGGGGGCAATGCGATTTACACAACAACCTCCTGTTGCCCTAACTAAAATAAGGGACACATATAATACATCACATGTAAATGCGATATCCGCACCATGCATATATGTAAAATGAGCCCACGGGAAATCCGGGTTGACGCCTAACCGTGTGGGGTTAAGTCTAATTCAGAACCTTTATCAAGTGGGGGGCCTACACAAAGGGAGCGGTTCCAATTCTCTTGGCCCAAGCTACTATGATGAACTTCAAGCCTTACATTGGCAATCGGAACATTTTCACTTGCACCAGAAAGCTAAGAAAGAAGCTCAACAACAAGGGGAATCAGAGGTCGTGACCTTCGTGGACATGGATCAAGCTAATACTGGCAACGATGAGCTTGTGTACCGCTTAACCAATTTGGAGGTGCTGGAAGCATCTCTTTTTATCCGAGATTTGGAAAAACTTGGCAGCTCCCCACAGCGACCACTATTAAAAGAAGTAGATTTGGATTTTTGGGATGAGGGTATCACACTCCAGCAAGGTTTTGCCGGTTTAGAACCCTTTGGTGACACACTTGTTCACTTGAAAATGAGCTCGATGGTGGTGATGACTAGTCGTCAACCTTCCCAATTTAAAGCCATTGGAATTGAAAGAGTATGAAGGTTCACTTCGGTGGATAATGTTGGTATGGTAAGGGTTTGCAGGTCGTGAATTTGTACGAGTGATAATTTTTGTATTTTTTGTAATTTAATTCCAGACCTTACTGCCACGAGGGGAGAAACCCAATCATATCCGTGAGCGAAATGCCCACGTCAATGAGCTTCTTCCCAAACCACAAACTCCTTCAAAACCATGGTGTTAATGAACTTTTTTTAAAAACTTTATAGGTACAAGTCAGGGTACACCCAAACCTTGAATTCTACGACAATCAGCCCTGTATTGATTTAATTGAATCAAAATTTGGCATTTTTGAGCCGTTTCAGTTTCCGTTTGGGCCCAAGCTACTAACATGAACATCAAGCCCTACATTGGCAATCGGGTCATATTCACTTGTACCAGAGAGCTAAGAAAGAAGCTCAACAGCAAGGGGAATCAGGGGACGTCATCAGCTTCAACTGGTACTGTTCGCTATAGATTTAAATGCGCGTCATCATACGGACTATGGTAAGTTTTTGAATGGGAATATGGAGGACTGTCAGCTGGACAGTCAAGACATAAATTTGTGTTGTAGTTCAAAGTTGAAAATTGGTCACATTGGAGATGGAAGTGATATTGTAGCCAATAACAACTCAAGCAGGACTTCCATTTCGGCTCAAAGTGCAGCCATTGTACTGTTACAGGCACCTCCTTTATCCAAAAGCATTAAAACTTTTTCTGATATGTAAATAAGCTGCTACTAAACCTTTTTTATTATCTCATAAACAAATTAACAGATAACCAGTATAAAGCTATGAAATGAAATACGTTGTTCCCTTTATACGCAGGTGACGGAGATGATCAATTTCCAAATTGCAATAATTGGGTGTACAAATTAAGCGCAACATTGGAAGTTAAATCACATTTAACTGGAGTCGAGCCTTTTCTCAGAAGTATGTACAATCATTCCGCTAATACCGTTGTGATAAAAAACTAAAATATTTTATTGTATGTTTCATTCAAACCTTTTTTCAGGCTTCACTCACACGTTCTGTTCAGATGAACCAAGTTGTGGTTGTAGTTTCATAGAGTACGATGAGACGATGAATCTTGCGATTGGATGTGTAAAAAATGATAGCTTTCTAGAGAACTTACTAATCACATAGAGATTACTATTGGTACGTATACTTGTGAGACATTCTCTGTAAATTTAAATTCATTTAATTATCCTTTAAATATTGACTGACGATCCAGTTGACTTCTTTACAGATCCTGGAAAGTCGAGAGCGACTTTAAAATTCAGTGTCAACAGTCATCTTATCAACAAAAGTATGAAGTACCTTTCTACATTTACCCAAATACGAAATCGTCCATGGCGAATGAAGGTATTCCTTTCACCCGACGCTAGTAGACGGAATCGATATCTTGGGAGTTTTTTGGAACGTAGGTAATTTAATAACTTAAGTTCATTTTACGGAATACACACTATACATATTCTGATATTCATTTGTTCATTATGTGTTTGTTTAGATGTCCAAGTATCACGTGGGTGGAGTTGTAAGTCCAAGTTTACAATTCGAATTTTGATGCAGAAACCTGTTGAGAGCCCACTTGCTCGAAGTACATAAGCCAACAAACTACAAAACCAATCTATACTCCATTTTTGAGCCGTTTTCGTTTCCATTTGGGCCCAAGCTACTAACATGAACGCCAAGCCCTACATTGGCAATCGGATCATATTCACTTGCACCAGAAAGCTAAGAAAGAAGCTCAACAACAAGGGGAATCATGGGTCGTGACCTTCGTGGACATTGAAAAAGGTAATACTGGCAACGATGAAGTGCTACTGGTATCAGGTAGACCAAATTTTAAATTTATGTTGTGTCCCCAACAAAATAAAGAGACTTTGTTTATACGAAGTGGATAAAAATATTGAGCTTCCTTAAAAAAATATTTGTATGTATCATACTTCCCAGTACAACGTATTTGTGACGCATTACAAAAGGGGAATGATTGGCTCTTAATTTCTTCTAAAAATTGTATTTATTATTCTGTTTTAGGCTTCCAAGGCAACCAAAGGTCACCGGTGATGCTGCAGATGAAAGCGTAAAACGACAGTGAGAGACAAAGAAAATAACATCTTCGTAACTTCTAGCGGTTACTTCTACAAGTTGTCTTTTAAACTATTAGAATTTTTAACTAGGAATCGTTAAGAACATAGACAAATGGCAACAATGACATGGACCAAAACACACGATCGCACGAGTGGATCCTTCTTGGCAGACAGAAGAAACAGAACTATTCACCCCCAAACGTATGAAACACAATTATACGATTGTCAAACAGAATGGAGCATTTTTAAATCATAGCCAAGGAAAAGTCAAGGTTGAAGCTAAAGTCAAGGTTGAAGCTAACTACATTGCAGGACCCTGAAATACCGGAAGAAGATGAGGAGAACTCTTTCACCATTGATTAAACTATCGTCAGTTGTTGATTCAGTTCCTGGTAAATCCTAAATTGGATGATAATACTTGCTAAAGAATTACTAAAGAAACACAGATAAGGAGAAAGTGTTCAAAGTTTCAAATTCTCAAGCTTCAAAAATTTAACTAGCTACATGTACATGTCTTTACATTAGACATGACATTAGGTACTAAGGAGGTAGGAGTGCGCACGGACAGACAGACAGTTTGAGTAAAACCATTACTTAGCTGAATGCCCCACTTCAGCTACGTAATAACTATACTGAGAAAGTAAAGATATTGTAATTTGGCTCTCCGATTAGTTTTATATTTAATGAATAGGAATTTGAACCAAAAAGCAAATTTTCGAAACGCTTTACATTCAAAACCATATAAACTTGGCAACCAGTTGTAGTACGATATAAAGACAGTACAAAAAAGACCTTAATATTAGTTCACTATGATATAAAAATTAAATACTATTACCCTATTTTCTATTCTTATACCCAATTCTATTCTATATTTTTGTTTCTTAATATTTATATGAAGCAAGCAAAATATATAAGTTTAAATTTATTATCTGTTGTTGATCCATTGATTCATTGGTTCCACATGATGGAATGTCTGCACTCGGTAACTTTCCGCCTTGAGTAGGTTCACCTTAAGAATTGTAAAAAAAACAAAATGCATTACAGTGATTGTATTTGCCTTCAGAAAAAGTATTAAAAGTATGAAGTATATGTAGGCCTTATGTAAATGATAGATTGAAACTACATTATTGCCTGAAGATTCTTGCCTAGTGTTGTGATGCCCCATGTTGATGTACATTAGAGGTAGAAAAGCATAACTTTATTTTGAAAATTTCGACAGTAATGGCTTGAGAACTAAGCATATTTGGACATGTCATTAGTATAGCATGGTGGTTATTCCTTAGTAGAATTTGCCCAGAGAGAGATATGTTTTAGACTAGTAGGGAAAAGCTATGATTTTCCGGTACCTCCATTTTCACCTTCAATAGTTTTTGGTTGTTATTGGTTTACCATGACTTTGATTAAACGTATCTAATTACATGCCTTGCGTTGTCATATATTCTTCCGATAAGGTATAACAACTCAAAAAAGTTGAGTGGAAATCGGTCAGACATGTATTTCTTTTTAATTCGGAAATTTCCGAATCGAGAAAAACCCGCAAATTACAAGAAAAGATGAGTTGATGAACAAAGTGTGTGTATCTTATATTACGACTATGGCAAAAAATTAACTATGTATAAAGGTCTTATAAGGGAAAAAATCTAGCGTTGTGCAAAAGATAATAAATTATTTTTTAAAAAAACTAACTTACTTTGTCGTTGAGCTATTACAGTTCCAAGGTCTTTCCTTTCCCTTTCATCGAATGGAAAGGAAACGAAAAAAATTGTTGGAGACAGGGTGGTTAAGGGATGATCAGCATCGTTACACAAGAATGTAACGAAACGAAATCCTAGAAAAGTGAAAAAAAGAAAACATTACCGATATAAACTTCAGGATGCAATTGAAGTAACCGAATTCTTTCATTCAACCGATTTACAAATTCAAACCTTCCTAAATTTAGACAAATTATTATGAATTTATTCTAATAAAAATTATTTTTTGTTACCTTCAGTGTTGAGATTGATTTTGCGACAATGGTGTTGATGAGTCAGTTGACTGAGGGTTACTGGATTTCGGCTCAACATCTCCCATTCAATCCGAAGGGGCTTCGTAGGCGACGCTAAAAATAAACCAATAAAGTACAGCTATCAATAACTTGCTAAAATATTTTATGTGAGGAACTACTTTATTTTTTTAAAAAAGGGTGAAAACCTGAAAAGCAGTTTTATGATCTACTGGAAAATAAATACTATGAAATGTTATAATGTTTTTGCTAATATTTGTTGCTTGTTTTGCTTTGTTATATGGTTGTGTTACATACTAATATGGTGAATGGATAATTAAAAAATGCTGTATCTGCCTGGTTTACAATCTTAGAAAGAAATTTTGGTTCATTTCATATATTTTTTAAGTTAGCTAGAAGGATGTGCAACGATGACAACGACGTAGGTAATAAAGAAGAAGAAGCCAAATTGAATAAATATTATCTTCCTATTGTACGCTATATTTTTGACAAAGGATAAGTCAAGCGCTATTTACATGTACACATAGAACATCGCCACCCAGCCATGTGTATATTGATGATGTGAGTCTTCTTCTTAAACTAACCGTAGTCGTCATGCATAAGTATATATCATGACTGATGATATATGTATATTCATACCCGTAAGTTAACTGCACATTTACAGTTCTATAAAATAAAATGTTTTCCCTGCATATGCATACAACAACTAGGAGTCAAAGATTTGCTTTAAAAACATGGCATGGGGAATCTCGGCTTTCCGTGTCATAACATGTGCATAACAAGAAAAGGATACACGTATGGAATGAAAAAACAGTGCAGCTCAAAATTGGATCATGTATCTTAATCAAGAAACACATTGACAGTATCACCAAATATGCACATGAGTGCATCGCAAACCGAGAAATAGTTTGGTGACAACAAGAACTATGGGCTAGAGGTGTATTCAACACAGCTCAAGCCATGGAAGGAGCATCCTAAATACTAATATACATCCATGACCACAGTATCCTCAGTAATTTTTCATGCAAATACCGTGTTGCGAGTATACGGAGCGAAAATATGCACAGCTACTTTTGAGTACTCACTCCATTACTTTGAGCTAGATAATTTAACAATGCTACATGGTTAGTACACACTATAAACCGAAAATGACTTTTACATCCACAATCCACATTCATTAATACTTCATTAATACGTCTGAGGAACACGCATCAGGGACTCACCGCTACAAACCGGTGGTTTCTCTTCATAACGTACAGAGAATGAAAAGAAGCTTATATGTAATTATTCAACTATTCATTGGGTAGAGCATTGGAAATGATTTTGCTCGTGCATGTCTTTCCAATTGAGTTTTCCTTCATATGTGCATTTGCATGTCAAAAAACTGCAAGGGATAAGGATTTTGGCATAATGCATGGAAAAGTCTCTTGGAAGGAAGATATAGAACATAGGAAGTACTCCTTATATGCATCCATACAACAAGCAACGCCCATAAAGTAGCACGGTATGATCATTGATGATGTCTATATTTTGATAAAATAATTGTAAGAACTGATTTATATACATATGCATAAGCTTACTGTGCTTTTATCTTACTAGAAGATTCTTTCTTCTGTACACATGCACAATAAATCAGATTGGGTGAATATGGGCGTAGTAGTTTAATTATGCAAAGTCAAGAGTATTATTATAAGAAAATAAAGTTTACATGTATACACGTGAAACATTTTCATTGAAAAAAATTTAAAAGATCGTCTTGAATTGCATGCCTAATCCCGCATTGTGAACCATACATGATATACGTATGATCTGAGGAAATAAACAAGTATGTATCTGACTTAAAATGCCATGCGGGAGCGAGCCTCCAGACAAGAGACCCAAGTACCATTGGAGAAAGCACGTGTTCTGAGCAAAAGCGTGTTGATTTGGTTGGAGTTATAAAATTTTCTTTAGTTCAAAATGATTGAGCCCACGGAATGCACTATAATTCAAGGATTGGCATCACTTGTCTATCATTGCCATAGTTGATTCACTTTGATTTCAAGGTAGAATAACATAAAGTTAAGCTCGAATTGTTTCAAAAGAACCTCAATGATATGTACCTCAATGCTGGAGGAAGAAGACTAACTATATCTACATGTAGTAAGTACACATACTGCCCCATTGATTCTAAGAGAATTGAATTCTGTTTCGCGGTTCAGTAAATCTCCACTTGTAACATTTTATAAGGAATTTATAGGTATATCACGGATATGTATGTATATTTGTACAATTGTAAAAAAATAATAATTTCCAAGGAATTCTTACATAACAATCTCATTTTACTCTGTTCTAATAGATCTTATTCATTCCCCCTTGTAATACTGAAACGTTTATACTGAATGCATATTTTAAGCTATCCAGATGGAAATGAAACATGGAATCAACTTATGCGTAGCAGAAGAGGGTTTCCGTTTTTTCTCGATACTTTGCAAGCAATTAGTGGACAGTATAACATTTCTTCATGCAAGTGTGTAGAGAAAGAGGTGGTTTCTCAAATGGACGAAAAAGCTGGGAGATATTTATTTTCCGATAAATGCCAAGTAACCAACGTCTCTGTTGCGATCTCAGTATGATTTTAAACTTTGGGTGGAAAAATTACAATGTGATTAAAAAGAATGACATTATTTCCATTATGTTGGGACCGAGTAGCATACCATATGATGCAGATGTTTCGTTCCAAATCGAAATTCTTCATGCTATGTTTGTAAGCGGCTTAATACGTGCATCATTGTTTGAAGACAGCCAAAATAATTTCCTTCTATAAAACTACTTTACTTGGCTTTGCGTATGTATACACCACCGACGTAGAATATTCTGTTTTATAATTTATAACAAAAACAAGCCACTTTGACTTTTCCAACTCATATTCGTCAGGATTGACAAAGTAAAGTCAGGATGCAGTTAAGTATATTGTCACTTTGTTAGAGAATAGCAGTGGTGAGCAAGAGATACATATATGACTGCTTTTCATAGCATCTTAATAAAGAAAATCCAGAACCAAAGTGCATTATTTTCTTAAGAATATCTGCCCTTCAAACTATATAATCCACAGAAAATGTCATAAAGGTTCATTTTTGTAATAAAACGTACATAAGCGTTTCAGAGTATTTTCTCTCTCCCCTTTTGCTCTCTCCCAAGTTAAAGCAACAAACCAGCAGCGCAAAAAAATATAAAAATCAACGGAAAACTTTGCTCGGCTATGACAAATTTAGAATGCTTTCCATACCATACCATCGAATTGTCTGGTTTGCAAATATTGTAACTACAAAAAGCTAGAACGTTCATCTACATGAATATCATTAAAAGAGAGCCTCCACTATATGCAAATACATATACATATAAATCAAGACATCTTGTATTTATATAAAAAATCTTTTTTTTCTAACCTTGATCATTGCCGAGAGCTTTTGATTTTCAGGATTGACTCAACATCTCCAATTCAATTCATAGGGGCCTCATTGGACACGCTAAAAATAAGTCAACAACATAGATACATAAATAACTTTTTAAAATATGTTAAGTGAGGAACTAATTCGTTTTTTAAAAAAACGGCTGAAAACTTATAGCTTGAATTTATAACGAAAAGTTACTATACTATATTTTAAAAATTAAACATTCTCAAATGCTTGCATAGATGGATTCATAAAAGAGTTTTATTTATCAACAAATCTAGTAGAAAAGCCAAAAACTCTCAAGTGAGTGCAGAGTGCAATGAGTCAACAACAAACAATGGAAGAGAGAGAGAGAGGGATGAGATGCTGACACAATGTCAAATGAAAAAACTTCATGACACGATTTTTTAATGAATACTATGATCATATTTATAAATGTAAAATGATGAATCGGCGTAAATTACTGGTCAAGTAAAACAAATTGCTAAGCACTAAGAGTGCATGCAACGAGGAGTTCTCTCTTCTCAAATTGTCTCCAAGTAGTTTGATTTTGAATGCAGTTTTTTTTATTATTAATAATATGATATGCAAGATAAAAATTGAAGGGCTTGATTTGCTTGTGATAGACTGGTAGTACAGCACTCAGCTCTCCAAAGGAAAGGTAAGCTTTTAGAATTCAACTGAAAAAAGGAAGGTAGAGGAGAGTAGAGTACGTTGAAAAACAAAGCTGTGGAAACAAGAACTGAGCGAGGGAATGTAAATTGATGAGAATCCTATCAAGGGATGAAGGCTATGATGATGACGATGAGTCGTCAAATTTTTTTCTTTACATGATATGGCCAATAACCACTACATGACACAATAATGACCATATTTAAATGATCACTAATGCACCCAGACTTTGAAAGTATTAACTTGTACGAAAAGCACACGGCTATTTGTTCATGAAAAGGCATCACCAACTACCTACCTTCCCATTATATTAGCCCATTCTTTGAAAAATGTTCCCGTGGACCATTGCTTTCACTCGTAATTATTTTTATAATGCATATCCCCGTCTCATTTAGAATATGTAATTTGCATTGGGTTTGATTTGACAGCATCACCATACACTATCAACATCTAAGCTTGAACTGATGCCTTTAAGGAAAATAAAATAGATAAAAATAAGCCAAGTCAAAAGTCTCGTAATGAACATATATGATGGCCTGCTTTTTTATACTTGATGATGATGATGATGATGTTTATGCAAACTTTGCCACGAGTATTTAATTTAAAAAAACGTTTCCTTACCTTGGCATTTCTTAACAAGTCACTATATAACAAGAATACCAGTTCCAATGGTCACACCCGAACCCTGCAATTTAACGAAAGAATAAGAAGGGAAAAATTAATTAGGGGATTTTAACTGGCTGTGGAACTTTACCAATTTCACTTTTGCACAACACAAGCAGTAACAAGGGTTATCTGGACCACCATTTTATGTATTATAAAAAGATATTATGTCGTTTATTACCACCAATATGTATGTCGTTTCATTAATAGGTAAAGAGTATAAGGCACAGACAACAACAAAAAGTCAGCGCCGTTTGTTAGCTTCCATTTAATAAAAAGGATTGGTTCATTTCTTAAAATTTGAGTATTAAATGTAGCAACTGAATTTAGTTGGTTCTTAGCAAATAATGTTTATATGATATTCTTCAATTCTAAAGTGATGTTAAATATCACTGAAACTTCCAAATTTCCTCGCCCACCAGTCCGTATTGTTTGGACCCGGTGGGCGAGCTACAAGCACTCAACTGAATGGTTCTCCTCTGACTGAGTGATGTGAAGAAAAAGCATGGGCTCATCGTGCTCTTACATTTCTCGTTCGCTTCTTATCCTTCTTCTTCCCTTGTCTTTGTGGAAAGCCAAGAAATCCAGAAGAAGCAACGCGTCCAAAACGGAGCTAACCATATACATGAGGGTATGTCAAGCGAAGGAATTGGGTGGTAAGTGGTGACAAGGTGAAGCGTGTGGAGTGGGGATCTATTCATCCAAAGGACCATGCTAAATGCAGATAATGTACCTCCACTAACACAACCTGTTCAGTAATATTAAAAGTACTGTTCTTACTGCCTCAAGTACATACATACCAAACAAAAGTAAAACATGAATATGACTAATATACACATTTAAACAAGAACAGGATTATAAAGTAAGACATAGACTTCACTGCTACAAAATGGTGGTTAGTTGTCTTTATATTGCACAAGCATTGATAATTTGATTATGTGTGTACTTTCCGTTGTTACTTCATCGCTACTAAATTTTACAACGAAAAATTCCAGCGTTCTTTTACATACAGCAATGCTATGTACATTGATGATGCGAGTGTTTTCTAAAACTAACCGTAGTCGTCATGCATAAGCATATATCATAACTGATGATATATGCATATTCATATCCGTAAATTTCCTGCACATTTACAGTTCTATAAAATAAAATGTCTTCTCTGCACATGCATACAACAACTAGGAGTCAAAGATTTGCTTTAAAAACATTGAATGGAGAATTTCGGCTCTACGTTTTAATATATGTATAACAAAAAAAGTATACATGTATGGAATGAAAAAACAGTGCAGCTCAAAATTGGACCAGAGATCTTAATCAAGAAGCACATAGAAGGTAACACCAAATCTGCACATAATATTTACGTGAGTGTATCGCAAACCGAGAAATGGTTTGGTGATGAGTTCTGACAATATGAATCATGGGCTGGAGGTGTATTCATCACAGCTCAAGCCATGGAAGGAACATCCTAAACACTAACATACCTCCATCCTCAGTAATTTTCCATGCGAATTCCGTGTTGCGAGTATACGGAGCGAAAATATGCACAGCTACTTTTGAGTACTCACTCCATTACTTTGAGCTAGGTAATTTAACAATGCTACATGGTTAGTACACACTATAAACCGAAAATGACTTACTTTTACATCCACATTCATTAATACTTCATTAATACGTCTGAGGAACACGCATCAGGGACTCACCGCTACAAGCCGGTGTTTTTTCTTCATAACGTACAGAGAATGAAAAGAAGCTTATATGTAAGTATTCAACTATTCATTCGGGAGAGCATTGGAAATGATTTTGCTCGTGCATGTCTTTCCAATTAAGTTTTCCTTCATATGTGCATTTGCATGTCAAAAATCTGCAAGGGATAAGGATTTTGGCATAATGCATGGAAAAGTCTCTTGGAAGGAAAATATAGATCATAAGAAGTACTCCTTATATGCATCTATACAACATGCAACGCCCATAAAGTAGCACGGTATGATCATTGATGATGTCTATATTTTGATAAAATAATTGTAAGAACTGATTTATATACATATGCATAAGCTTACTGTGCTTTTATCTTACTAGAAGATTCTTTCTTCTGTACACATGCACAAGAAATCAGATTGGGTGAATACGTAGTAGTTTGATTATGAGAAGTCAAGAGCATTATTATAAGAAAATAAAGTCTACATGTATACACGTGAAACATTTTCATTGAAAAAAATTTAAAAGATCGTCTTGAATTGCATGCCTTATGCCCACATTGTGAACTTTATATGATATACGTATGATCCGAGGAAATAATCAAGTATGTATCTGACTTAAAATGCCATGCGGGAGCGAGCCTCCAGACAAGAGCCCAAGTACCATTGGAGAAAGCACGTGTTCTGAGTAATTTCTAAACGTCTTTAAAACATTTTTAGAAGCATTCTTCAAAAGACTGCAGTCATTCTCCAATACATTCTCACTTTGAAAACTGAGTTGTGTTTAGCATTCTTTTGAAAGTCAGCACGCAATATGATTTCATGCACTGTCTTACAGCATGTTTCATACACCCTTTAAATTAATTTAAAATGCTGCTGATTAAAAGAGTCATTAGGGAGAAGTTGGATACACAGTTTGTACGAAATTTCATTTAATTTTAATTGCAATTACACATACGCATTAATACACTCTGTAAAATCCTAATATTTCTAATGAACTGTAATACTAAATTTACATGTGATATATCGATAACTAAAACATTATCTAAATTGTAAACTTGATAAAGTGCTAGTGTGATGTAATCTTCCCCTTTCTTGATGATATCACTTGTACAAGTAAAATAATCTTGTAATAAGAGCATAGAGCATTGTTATGCAGTATAATTATTGGAAATGCTATCCAAATGGCATATTTAAGAACATTCATTTCATAGAAAATATATGATAAGCTTATGCCTTGTACTTCCTTCATACGTATGCACTTGCATCAAAGCACAATATCAAATCAACTGGTTTGCGAATATTATTACTATAAAAAGCTAGAATGTTCACTTCCATGATTGTATAATCATAAAAAGAGAGCCTCCACTTATGCAAATACATATATAAATCAAGACATCCTGTACACCAAACCTTCCTAAATTTAGACAAATATTATGTTGTTTGGTGACAACTTCTTTTAATATTTACCAAAATGGTAACGCGACGGTGTCCAATTAATCTCTTCTGTGGTATTGCCGTCATATTCCGCATCCTAAAAAGCTAGCATCTTTTTAGTTTTTTTGTGTGTTTTTAAGCCGTCGATATGTTATTTTTATCCTCTTAACATTCAGCCTTTTCATAACATTCATCATTATTGGCCTGACTTAATTCTAAATCAGTTGCACAGGCTTTTATTTCAGTTTCTCATAATCTTCAGAGTTTTTAAGTCAACAAAGCAATAAAAGTCAAGGCTGCTGAAAGTGGAACGGCATCTATGCAATTACATAGTGATCCAAGTTCTATATCTGAGCATTATATACTTCAACGTTTTCACAGAGATATACTATATGAATTCGATAGGATGAGAGTATATGAACAATTCTTGAGTGAGCTTGAGTTATCCACTCTCATCTTCAGTGAAAAATTCTTACAGCAGCAATAAAAATGAACTCAAATGGAGACAGTCACGCCCATTGTTTAACAAGTTCGTTTACAAAGACCTTACATGGTATTCTGTTTTGACTGCGTTAAAACTAAGCAGAGTGAGATAAGTAAAGATATTTGTCCCTTCTCAATATTTATTGTTTCTGGTAGTAGATCATTTGACTGATTCACGCATTATATTGCGTGCACAAATGAACAGCATCAAGCATTTATGTAAGCCTGACATAACAAAGGAGTACCTAAATCGTGTCTGGCAATCATCCGCTCTGATTTCTCCAACCACCTAGTAGTTTCACTAAATAATTGTTATCTCAGCAAATCAATTATTATCTAAAACATGCGCAAACCATTGATTAAAAATTAATTACTGACGTGCTGGAATTCCTAACTACGTCTAACCCAACGGCATGATTGTCTTCTTTTGGGGCACAATGAGACTGGCATGATTTCGTAATGATTCACATGCAGATTTTTTTAAATTGTAGTATTGAACATCTTTACATTTGAGCTATGAGATATCATAGCACGTATTTATGATGATGAATTCATGTCTTCCAGCGTGCCAGATCTTCTGATTTTATGTTATTCTCTCAAGTACATCAAGTACATGTACTTTGTGGATAACATTTATTATTCACAGTAATACGAGGGTTTCATAAAAACTTTGAATGACTTGACAAAAAGAATGGAATATTTAACGCAGAAAGAATGCGTTGATAAGACACGCTAGGTAAATATTGGGAAATAAATTAAATAGTGAACAAATGGACTTTACCTATGGAGTTAAATGTTTTACATGACATCTCGTCAAAATTATTGATTCCAGCGTAGCGGACATTATTGAATAATACAGCACTCGTTACCATTTACCTAGTCATTATTTCCTCACATTTAAAAGATGGAATTCCTCACAGCATTATTCGAGTCAGGATTCCAAACAATGAATGGAATTTTAAAACAGAGCAAAAGAACAATCTGACGACATGGCATCAAGAGGCATAAATATCAATCTTCTTGCATCAGGAAAGTTACATAATAGACGCCTCTTTAAAACCGCATCGCCAGATATTTATTTCATCTACTAAAATCGCCTTTTGTCTTGATGTAACATACAAGCATACATAAACATTTCCCCAGAAAGTATCTAGCATGAAAAGCAGTGAAACGAATGCAGAGGTTTGAAGTTTTTGTCTCATATTAAACGACTTGGCATAATGTTAAAGTACTTACGCAATTTTGCTTTTAATGTGCTCCTATAAAAATATAAGAAAATAACGAAAGGGGCTATGCATTGGAATGCTCAAGTTCTTTTTTTAAATAATAGCTTATCCATTATAATCATACACAACGTCATAAAAAGTATCAACGAAATCCTTTCAAATAGTTTGCTATTGGAGCTGCTCACTCAGAGTTCCAAAGATAGCTGGAGGACTTGTAGGTCTCATTTTTTATTAGTTGCAATCTCCAATGCAAATCTACGTCTTAAAAGGCGAAATTGTTTTTTGTACTACGAAAGAACCAATTAACTGGTCTCATATTGTGATTTGTAATAAATGGTTGACAATTTGGAGTATGAGAGAGGGGCAACAATTACAATTGTTATCAGTTCAGGCAATAACTGAATATTCATTATCGGCAGTTATCGGGTATTGATGTTGGTTGTCAGTCGAGTTGAATTAAACCTTATGTATTTGTTTTTACTGCTGGATACGTATAATAATCCATTAGTAATTGATAAATTCATTGCTACAGTAACCCATTATAATAAACAGTTGAGAGTCATTAAATAGTTTATAGTGTAAATTACTTCATGCATGTGTTGTGTCCGACTCATTCATCATTGCAAAATATATATGTTTGTCCTTGTGCATAAGAAAGAGCCGAGTGTGTAGCGAAACATAGCAAAGCATGTCATCATCACAAATTCAGATGCAACACATGAATCTTTGAACTTACACCAATGCATTCTGCATAAGAATCGGTTTGTTAGGTAGGAGCCAAAACTTCCTTGTGTTGAGCTGCGAACTACCTTTACCAAAAGTCAGTTCAACGAGGAAAGCAGAAGTAGAGTAAACAATCAGATGATTGAACGCTATGTTTTTCATTGATTTAGTCAATTTTGTCGAGTATGAATAATGACATAAAATGTGAAAGCAAAGGACTTTTGATTTCAAAATGTTGGCATTTATATTTTATTTAGTTGCTTTTCTGATTTACTACTTCTTTGGTCGTCCTTTACTAAACAAAGTTGTCACTTACGTCAATAATTTAGTTACAGATTTGTTTTGTCAGTGTCGAAGGTTTTTTGCTGGTGTTTTCTTTGACTATATTTTGGTCCCTGTTCTCAAATGTTGTTTTCACATTTGTTGCATGTTATTTATTATGTTTGTGTTAATACTACGGCACCGAGTTCGACATCTCCTTGGTTAACTATTTTGTGAAAGAACGTGAATTTATAGTGTCAGCTAGAAGTAAACACGAGGTTAAAATATGGTGAGTTACTCACGCCAATTTATTTATTATCTATTGATTTCTCTGTGCAAATTGATTCTTTGTTCATTACTGACTTGCTGGTGTAAATTAGATCTTTGTAAAATCTAATTTTAAGTCCAATTTACAGCCGTTTTCTTATTTTATCTTCAATGTAGACCCAGTGCTTTTGAAAGGGAATGATGAAAGTAGCATTGGCATCACTACTTTATGTCACTTTTATCCAGCATGTATTGACACTTTCAGTTAGCACCCGTTTCCTTTTATGACAACATTACATGTGTGTAAACAGCAACAACAAAAACAACAACAAAGGTCTGGAAGGGCAAGTGGCACGCAGCATATGCATGGGAATCGTTTACATTAATATTTCGTTTGTTGTGAAGCATGTTACCCCTCTTTCGCAACAACCACAAGGGACTGGGGTACATTATTACCATTACCATTACCTTATATTATTGTTTACATCATTCAGATTCAGATCCCAACACTTGAGAATGTTTGAATTGAAATTGATTCTGTAGCGTTATGTGGACGCAAATTCTTATCAGAAGTTAATGTTTTTTATCAGATTAGCCATTCTATTGATTCTATTGAGTCTAAGATTTATATTCGTTTTTAGTTGTAAAAGCAGGAGAGTTTTTCGGAAAACTGGTTAAAACATCAGTGAAATCCTTATGAAACGATCGCTGCAATTCAATTTAAAGGTGGTGGTTAGGTCGAGAGCAGGGGCCGAACTTGGCAAAGCGTATGCGCTTCGGTTTGGAGATCCAGGTGCCTCTGTTGTTGTCAACGACTCAGGAGTAGCATCTCAAGGCGATGGAATCAGTCAAAGGGCAGCTGATTCCGTCATTCAAGAAATCTTGAAGAAAGGTTAGATATTCTTTTGAGATTAATACTTATTGCATTGGTAATATTTAAGGTATATCATGTTTCAATGCTTTAAAAGGGAATCACGGAATGAATGAACAAGGAACTTATCGATGCAATAACTAGCAGTTCGTACTTAACTTATCATTTCAGGAATCCACGCGGCGTTGAAACTCAAACCAGTCGCAACTGATGTGGCTTGCCTCTGCCATGAGAAATGCGATGAAAATGAGATGGAAATTGAAGCAGCCGCTAGATTCGCCGAAAAATGTAAGGAAGGCATTATGTGGAAACTTTTATCTCAGCAACTTGTTTCATCCCTTAATTATATTGATTTTTATGCGCAACTGACAGGTCCGTGGCAGCGGGACGGTGGTACTGCTGATCTTCGTTCACCTCAAAGTGATAACGTGAATGTGGAGATCTACCCCGTTCTATTGAGGGAATCTTTGAGACTTGAAGAAAAACGGCTCAGAGATTTAGAAAATATTTTCAGCGCGAACGTTAGTCAGCTTTCATCCCCAGACATCAAAATCAAGTACAATGTCAACCATACCATTCTCCATGCTCTTGGTTGTAAATTCAGTATTTTACCTATTAATTTTTTCTTTTTCTCCTTACCTTCAATTAATCTAATTCTTACTTTGTTAAATTCGTTTTATTTAACATAATCAAGTGAGAGTCTAACTGATCAGGAAGTAATGAATTATCATTATGAAAGCTCTGACAACTTTCGTGTTCTTCCCACATTTCCCGTTCTACCTGCAATTGTGGACGTGTTGGACAAGATTTCTGGTTGTGTGTACGTTATCAAGGTGAAAGGAGAAGCCGAGCAAGAGCAAGACCCGATATTCATTACCAAATGGCATCTCTTTGAAGTCGGAGTACGAGAATTTGGGGAACAGAGAGACACCACAAAGCTAATCACAAGATCAAGTCCAGCACCCAAACGGGGCTCTGATGCCGTCCTTTCTCTTGCAACTAATGAAACCCACCCTGCCCTATATCGACTTAGCGGGGACGTCTATCGACTCCCCGTTGACCCCAACTTTGCTCAAATGGTAGGGTTTTCCAAACCCTTTATGCACGGCTTATGCACTGACGGTATTGTCGTTAGACTAATACAAACAGTATGCAAACGCCGATCCAAGTCTTTTTGGCTGTGTCAAGGGTCGTTGCTTGAAACCGGTGTACCCCGCCTAGAAGTTGGAGCTGCTTGGAAAGAAAGTTCAGGCATTCCTTTTGAGGTCACAGTTGAAGAATCTGGACAAAGCGTAGCTTCTGGTTAGTATCATTCACAGTTATATATATTTATTTTCTTTATGTTTTAATATCTAGTTAGGCACCACCCTTTCATCTCTCAAAAATTACCTAATAATTAATTTGTTTTCCTTACAGTCCTGGATATGTAGACTGTCTTACTCAAAACTTTGAGGTTCCATCGTCGTCTTCAAATCTAATTGTGATCAGAATCGTGCCAAAGTAAAAACCCTTTTTTATGTGTTCGTTGTTCTTCCGTATAAAATATGTCTATCTTGCCTTTTGAATGAATGATTCGAATCGAATATTTAATATTTTCATGTCACACCAATTTATTATGGATTTTTTTAAATGCAAAAGTCTTTATCACATGATATTTGTAAATGACAGTTTGTGAAACTTGTTGAACATAGCAACACAAATGATTTATATTTATAAGTAATCATAACTTAACAAAACAAGATAACTCTAGACCAAAAAACATTTTTACCACAATAATAATAAACCCCAAGTCACTCGGGAACTTTTTTTAAACTTTAATAACGATTGCACAAGTATCAGTAATTCAAATTCAATCATTTAAGCTCTCAAAAATAAAATGCATTTACAGCCAAAGAGCGTTTGACAGTTTAGCCATTTTCTGGACTGCATTTAAGTTTCTTGGTGCTTAGAACGGCTTCATACGTGGACTTGCTGGATTTCCACAACATTAATGGAGTAAATAAGTGCTGACAAGGACATGATTGCTAGCGCAAAACCAATTCCAAATAAAAATTACTGAAAGTCTATATAAGTTTGCATAAGTCACATTTATTATTACAAACAAGGGTAAAATTCAAGCATTAGAATTAAAACCACACGCAATCCCTGAAGGATGCTATATATCCCTCCCCGAGCTGAGTAACTCTGCAAACTCCGAAAGAACAAATTATTATGAAAATTATATTATTTAAAAGAAAGTAGTTACAAATTAGCAATTGTAATTTTTCCGACTATGACTTCTGACTCATTTGACTCAACCCCGGAAGCGCATGAAACCTGAATCAAGCACTCCGTTATCAGGTAAATTAAAGTTCATATGGATGTTATGTGTCGAGCAAAGTCATTTACCTGATGGGCAAATATTGTGACTGGTGAGTAAAATGGTTCGGCACTCATTACATCTAGTTTCATCAAATGCAATCTGCCATATGTGGCACATAAATAGTCTATTTTTGTTCGAGAAAATTAAAAGTAATTAAATATAGTTGCCTCACAATTCATTTCATACACACGCATATTCATAAAATAAAAAATGATATAATTGGGATGAGAGCTTTTGCTTCACGACGACAAACCTCTAAATATGAGATTTTACACATAATAAAATAAATCTATAAAAGTCCTTTTTTGCCTGAAACAGGGACTGAGCTTGAAAAAAGCATCATGATCATCATCATCATCACGGCACCTGGCAGGTCTGAGGTGTAAATGCTTCTTATGAGTATGCATGCATGATTTATGTCATGATGCGCTTGCAAAAATAAATTCTCAACACGTGGCACATAAACACAATAGAAATAAAATATATTGCTTGTAGTCCTATCGCTAATCATAATCCGAGTATAAGTTATTGTTTTTGTTGCAAATACTTCGATAGACATTTGTTCCTCTTGAAAAGGCACCAAGTTGGTTAAGAATAACAAGAAGCTGTAGATTATGCGTGCGACTTTAAACTTAAATTCACAGCCTTTCTGATGCACAGATGTGTGGTAATTAATCATAATTTAGGATCACAACTGCATTGGTGAGATGAAATCATGGTAAAAATAATGTAAAGCTTTTCAAGCAGCCTGTGGCTTCAGATGTATCCTTTTGTCACAGCTGAATAGTTCAAATGTAAAATAAATACCTATTATGAGCCTAAAATAGAAAATAGTCATTTAACAGGCAAGTGATAATAGTGATGATGATGTAAATGCAATGTGGTAAGTCAATAGATATTCCTATATGAATGGTGATGGCCAAAGTGCAGTCAAAATAATCTATGTTTTTCTATTACAATAAAAACACTGATTCATTCAAGCATTGTTGAAGTTACAAATAAATGTAGCATATTTCAAACAATTTGTATTTTGGCACTAAAACTCAACGGGACACGCTCCCAAGTTAGGTTCGGTTCACTCGTTGCTTTAAATAAGGGAATGCAGTGCTTCTCAGCTTTGAATACTTGACTTCTGGATTACCTGTTTTCCTGATCAGTCCACATTTGAAGAAATGGTAGTGGCTCTCCCAAATTTAATGATGCGCAGCTAGCTCAAGAAAATTAAATTAAATTGAGTAAAATGTAACATGCAGATGCATTTACCAAAAAATGGTTTCATGATAATTGTAATGTAAGACATTCTTGTGATATTCTACATTATGAAATGTTGCCTGCAATGATTCATAACATGGTGTTGACCGGCTCCTGTGTTTCAATATAAAATTCATATCAGCTTAGTTTTTTTAAAGATTTGCGACCTTCCAAGAAACATTGACTTTATATTGTCTTCATCCAAACTAATTACGAAAAAACAAGTATGACGATCAACATAAAAGAACAGTGTTAGTAGTAGTATCCCTTCTAGCAAGCATTTATAGTATTTTACACAACATTTGAGAAGCTTCCACTCTCAAAATTTTGCATGTTTTATAGCGTTTTATTTAATGACGATGACGTTCAACTAATAACCTTTTCTGCTACATAACGTGAGGAAATAGGTAGCAACTTTTTGTTTCCGTTTTCGTGTGAAGGGCATGTCAGTTTGTCACACTTATACCAAGTGGCCATATAATATCATATCAACCCATCAGATGCACCCAGATCTGCATGATTATTCATCAGAAAGCCAGGCCAATAACGTAAGAGTTTCATAAATTTCGCTTTTGACCTGGCCGTGAATTTGTGATTCCTCAATACTTTATGCAAAATAGGAAGGACGGCGAGGTACAATATACGTAATATTTACGTTTCATCAACCTTGCTTTGTTAGACAAGGACCCAGTAAATTTTTTTGCTGGATTCTTGTTACTCGTCTCTCATTCGTAGTCCGGTGCTCGACCTGACCAGAAGCAGAACTAGAAAATTCTTTCTTTTTCCACGAGAAGCATTTCCTTCAGAAAACTTATTTGATTTTTACTAATAAATTTTATCTAGTTCACGAGTCATCCTACCTTCGCCCAGATACATTTTGACGTTTTGGAAGTTTCAAGATCAAACTCGGAAACATTCACGCAGACAAATTCACTGCTGACAGAATTATAAACCGCTTTAACAAGGTGGAAACACAATCAATAATTTAGTTTTGAGAAATGTAAGCATCCAGTTCAAATCTGTATTTTATTAATTTCAGTTTTCAAAAAGTCGGAGCGGGCGTACCTCGAAAATGGACATCAATCAAAACGCCAGAGGGACAAGTTTCCACCAGTTCCCAAAAGAAGAGGAGTTCGATTTTGATTATAGCAATTGCGTTCAGACAACTTGTACAAAGGTACATTTATTAATTATTTTTGTTGTTGTTTCTTATTCAAATTTATATAACCTTTCGACTAACAATTTACGGTGATTTATTTTTTAGGTGCTTGGACACAAAGTAAAAGTGGTTTGGACCTTGAAGGACGTCAACTCATTGATCGATCTGGAGGCATTGGCTAGTGAAGCGGGTTGTGTGGTCCAGACTTATAACGCAAAGGGCAAGGAGATTCTACTTCAATTCTACCTTGACAAGTTTGAAATGGTGACAAAGGACAGCCATCGATCGCGATTCCTCTCCTTATACGTAAAGGTGCTGAATGGAGGAGATCCAAATGAAGGAGGATTATACTTTACAGTAAAAGTTCAGCGATTGACGGAATCGTTGTGGACCCATTTTAACCAAGTGTGGGGTGAGCAAATGAAATAAACCATACCACATCAAATCAAATCAATCAACACGTTTTCTCAAGGTTTCTTAGTTTTTGTATGTGATTTCTTTTATTAATTTCAGAGACAGGCGTTTACATTCGAACTCCAAAAGACCGGGAGGGTAAACTAGTGGAGAAATATTTTCTACCGTATCTACGTTCTTCAATACAAACCACTAATGTTGGAGAGAAAGTAAGCAGCGAGGAATTCCAAGTGGAACCAACTGACAATCTTCACTTTGGAATTATCGTCACCATGATCCATTCCACGTCATCTCAGCGGGAGGCCATCAAAGGTGGGGAGGGAAAACACCAAGAAGCGTCTGCAAAGGAAATTGAAGCATCGTCTTCAATAGTGAAGGAGGGGCCAGCTATTCCATCATCTAAGAATATATCGCCTATTAAACCAAAGGAAGAGATTCCTCTCGGATTTATTTCTGGTGTTGGTCGTGGACGTGGACGGGGCAAACCGAAACAACAATAACAGGATTGGCGTTGGTCGACGTGAACATAAGTTCGTCATATCAAAACGAGTGTAATTTTGTACAGCATCCTAAATGTTTTAGTTTTGAATTTTATGAATTGTTTAAAACTAATTTGGTTTCATCTTTTTTGGTTTCTTATTTGGTTTCTTTTGTATATTCATCAACTTTATAAATGACTTTGATGTGATGACAGTTACACAGTGCTTGAGAAATTAGAATCAAATTTTCATGAATTTAATTAAATGTCACTTTAATTTTAACCTGTTTTATTAATACTTGTCTTATCATTGTAGAATGTTTATTTGAAAAATGAATTGTAATGCAAACTACAATTAGTTGCATTAAGCTGCTCAAGAAGCAACGGTACGCATCACAATCATAATTATTCAACGATTAATCATCCCTTACTTACGAATAATATGTATTGGAAGGCTAATAGATTTTATATCCTTTTGCTTGTTTTATACCACATCGTCTCCTTCCAGCATCCACATCAAATCTTTCAAAAACATTTTGATGAAGCTTCATATACAATGGCTTCGACATTTATTCTTTTGACTTTGCGTTGAGTGTTTCATAATTTCACGTTGAACGTTTCATAATGTGTAAAGTTTTATATAAAGTTGAAAAGAATACGTCTGTTATTTATGTAGATTAACTGAATACACTATATCTGGAAAAACTCCATAGATTACTTCATTAGTGAGTGAAAACATTTTGTTAGGAATTGTATAAACGTTCCTTGTATTTTATATGCTTTAGGCTTTAGCCATAGAGATGAATTTGTATGGTTATTTATGAATGATTGATGTGCGCGTGTAGCACTGATTTGGCTGTCGATAAGGTCGAGAGAGAAACGAAGAGATGCAAGTCCAGTCGATCAGAATTGCGGTCGTGTCTTGACGAGCAGTAGAAAATCAAGTTGATCTTAGTTTTTTGTTCGTTTTTGCTAACGTGTTGGAATAATTGATTCCTTTTTAATTGTGCTGACCATTAATAAATCAAGTGGGGAGTTTTTAGTAGAATATAAAAACCTAACGATTGTTTGATTGATAATATTCATTCATTATTGATTGGCTAGTAAAAGTTGTAAGCTATTTAGCGTAGAATTTGTCATATTTAATTAGGCTGGGATTGGAGGGCATTACTTTGAACGGTTAGTCTTAGTAGTGTCACAACATTTTAGGAGGCCCTGCCCAGATAAGTGGTGGTAGAAGATTAATTGTGTGACAAATAAGATACAAAGTTAATGACGCTTAATTAGTTGCAACCTGGTTTGTTTGGTGCTTTTTACCTTAGTCATATTTTGGTGACTATAATTTGACATTTGAAGGATTCCCGAATTATTAATAGCAATTAAAAATTGTAACCACACCAGAACAGTGTCATCCTTTAGTTTAGAAGCATTTTGAAACAGTTAAAGGTTTGACTGTTGACACTGACAATTGAAAACTCTGGAATTGCAAATAAGATCACAGCAAGTGTGAAGTTTGAGAAGCTCGAGTTGTAGTGAGAGTGCTCGTACATGTAAAATGGAGAAATTGACGCGTGGAAGACGCCCGGTTCGCACCAGGTTCACAAAAATAGTGAAAGACATCGCTGCTGCTTTTGCTGAGGAAGTTCCTGACCATAAGGCCCTGAGAGTGAGTAGTGGATTGCTCGAGAAGACGGTGGCCGAGTTGGAAGTATGGGATAAGAAGGTTCAGGAGCAGTGGTTGGAAGATGGTGCCAATGATGATGTTGTAGACAAGGAGTCAGACGGTATTGAAGAATATAGACGTACTTACCTTGCCACCAAGGCAGACTTGGATGACTTCCTTACAGTTGGAGGTGGATCATCTTATGCTGATGTTACATCTAATGCTGGTGAAAATAAAAAGCGAAAGTTTCATCTGCCGGAAGTTAAGCTCAAGACTTTTGGTGGGGATTTGAAGCATTGGCTTGGTTGGTGGTCTTAGTTCGAGAAATTCCATTGGGATGAAGATCTACATCCTTCAGACAAATTCCAGTGTCTGGCCCAATGCATGGAGGTCGGATCGGAAGCCAAACAGATCGTGGATAGCTACCCGCAAACCGCAGAGAATTATGAGAAAGCTGTGGAAGCCTTGAGGGAGAGGTTTGGTCGGCATGACTTACTCTTACAAGTTTATGTTCGTGAGTTCCTTTCACTGGTGATTGGAAATGTTTCAAGTAAAGAGAAGTTGCCCCTGTCTCAGCTGTATGTTCAACTTGAGTCCCATCTGAGAAGTCTTGCAGAGTTGAACCTGAATAATGCTGATCCTGCAACATGGTTATTTCCAATGGTGGAGTCTTCTCTTTCGGAGGGAACATTACGAGCATGGCAGAGGAGCACCCAATGCAAAACGGATGGTGCGATGTTGGTTCCCCAGAAATCAAGACTCCAGTTGCTTATGGATTTCATGAAAGCTGAGGTGTAGTGTGATCAACAAATATCTTTGGCAAAACAAGGTTTTCATGCCAAACCACCAACCCATTGAACAGGGGAAAACCAAAATTGTTTTATGGAAGAGGTGGAGATGTACCGACTGCTGCAGGCCTGAGTAACCTTCAAGCAAATGGTTGTGGATTTTGTGGAAAGCCTCATGATTCTGATAAGTGCTTTCGAGCTGAGCGAATGACATTGGAGGAGAAGCGAGGCATCATACGTGGAAAGAATTTGTGCTTCCATTGTTTATCATCTGGCCACGTCAGACGGAATTGCAAGATGGTGGTGACATGTGGAACTCCATCATGTGTCCAGTAAGCGAGAAGGCTGGAGTGGAGCGAGAACATGGAGTCTCATCCAACAAGCCGGCTTACAAAAAACGAAGAATTGATGGCCAGTTGCAAGAAGATTTGGTACCATCTCCAAGGACTTTCCATCAGAATAGTAACCAATGTTCCAGAATGGTATTGATGAACACGCTGAAAGTGAAGGTTGCTGATCAGGATGGAAAGCAGTGGATGGTTAGACTGGTTGGGGACAATGAGATTCAACGGAGTTATGTTTCCAGTGACATCATTGAAAAGACCGGATGCACATGGGTGGAAGACGAATGGCTCCAAAACATCTTGTTCGGAGGGAGTGTAACTCCACCACAGAAATTCGCCAGACATGAGCTCACCCTACTTGGATTGAATGGGAATGAGATGAGTTCGGAGCTTTTGGCAAGGAGAAACTGACTGGGCAGATCCAAGAGGTGCCTTCTGGGCGGTGGATAAATGAATTGGGTCGGAACGGAGTGACACTCACTGATATTGGGGATGAGTCGTCAACAGCCGACATTGTTATTGGGTCGGAACGGAGTGACACTCACTGATATTGGGATGAGTCGTCAACAGCCGACATTGTTATTGGGTCGGAACGGAGTGACACTCACTGATATTGGGATGAGTCGTCAACAGCCGACATTGTTATTGGGAACGACTATTGGAGCGCCATCCGTACTGGGCGGATGGTGAAGCTGTCTTGTGGATTGGTAGCTGAGGAAACGGTGTTTGGGTGGACACTTGGTGGTCCTCTTCCTTCCAAATCCTCTAGCATGATGGTTACCACAATGACAGTCAGCCAGCTTAATGTCGAGGACTTGTGGCGTTTTGAAGCCCTTGGGATACAAGATCCGTATGTTATAAAGTCAGCGGAGGAAGCTGAACTTGACGCGGTGGCTCATTTTAGGAGCACAGTGAAGCGTGATCTGGAAGGTCGGTTTGTGGTGTCCCTCCCATGGAGGAGTGGAACAGATAATTTGCCCAACAATAGAATGGTGGCAGAGCAACGGCTCAAAAATACAACTTGGAAACTGCAGAAATGCGGCAAGTTTAGGTCGGTTTTTTGGTGTCCCTCCCATGGAGGAGTGGAACAGATAATTTGCCCAACAAAAGAATGGTGGCAGAGCAACGGCTCAAAAATACAACTTGGAAACTGCAGAAATGCGGCAAGTTTATGGAGTACCACACTATTTTTCGGATGTGGGAAAATGAAGCTCTTATAGCTAGGGTGGATGACACTACAAATGGAGGTCACTATATACCCCATCATCCTGTCTTCAAAGATAGCAAAACCACGCCAGTTCGGCCGGTGTTTGATGCTTCTTGTCGACAAGGGAGGAGAACATCTCTTAATGACTGCCTCCACAAGGGTCCGAACCTGATCGAGTTGATCCCTGCTATGCTTTTGATTTGGTCACAAGATGATTGGGGCGATCGCTGACATTCGGAAGGCGTTCCAGATGCTCAAAGTCAGAGAGGAGGATCAACACTTCTTGAGGTTCCTATGGTGGGAGGATGAGTCATGCTTGAAGCTGGTGATTTACCAGCATTTACGTGTTGTGTTTGGAGCCACTTGCAGCCCATTTTTGCTGGCGGCTGCACTCCAGTTATTGTTTGACGAGGTAGAAGATGAGATGATGGCGAAGAAGTTGAAGGGATCCTTTTACTGTGACAATTTGGTGACATCGGTATCAACAGCAAGCGAGTATGGGCTGTTGAAGGATGTTAGTTTGAAGGTCCTGGCGAGTGCAAAAATGGATTTGCGCCAATGGGCATGCTCTATTGTGGATGTTAGTGAGATGGTTTTACCTGAAACTTGTGAAGAAATGAGTGGAGACATTGAGATGCCTGTGTTGGGACTTATTTGGAACCGACGGGAAGATACCTTGTCATGTATTATAAAGGAGGTCAATTATGAGGCCGTAACGAAGAGAAACATCCTATCCGCCTTGGCTCAGGTGTTTGATCCAATGGGATTCCTGTCACCAGCCCTGATATTACCAAAGCTATTAGTGCAGCAGTCGTGGTCATCAAAATTAGGCTGGGACGATTCGGTGTCTAGCGAAGTGGAGAAGACCTTCTTAAAGTGGAACGTGGATTTGGGTCGTTTGAAGATTGTCAAAGTCCCTCGCTATAACCAGGTACTAAATGCCACAACGAGGGAAGTTCATGTCTTTTGTGACAGCTCTCAAACTGCAATGGCTTCCGTAGCGTTCTTGAAAACTGAAGTAAACGGCGAAGCTGCACTACAATTCTTGCTGGCAAAATCCAGACTGACGCCAGTTAAGAAGCCAACTGTTCCGAGAGCAGAATTAGTTAGCTGCGTGGTGGGAGCACGGGTGGCGGCTTGTATTAAGGAGGCGCTTGAGATAACAGATAATTGTTTTACGTATTGGAGTGACTCTACTACCGCTCTCAGTTGGATTCGGAGGAGCGGTGATTGGGGTGTGTTCGTGAAGAATAGGGTTGATGAGATACTACGCATCACCTCATCCAATCAATGGCGTCATGTCCCAGGGTGTGTGAATCCGGCTGATTTACCTTCACGTGGATGTACGCCGAGTGCTTTGTTGAGATCTAAATGGTGGGAGGGACCAACTTGGCTTCTGAAACCAAGAACGGAGTTCCCTGAAGAGCCAAAACCGGATGAGCAAGAAGTGTTGGGTGAGCTGAAGAAGGTTCCTGTTTCAATGATGATAAGCACTTCCTTTTCAATGCCTTACTTCTCATCGTATCGCAAAAATGTAGCTGTCTGGGGCTGGGTCTTACGTTTTGTGAGCAAAGTGCGCGGAAGGTGCCCCACCAAATAAATGTTCCTGAGTCTGGCTGAAATGAGAAAAACAGAGAAGATTTTGGTGCAAAATATTCAAGCAGAATGTTTTCCTGTAGACTGTTCTGAAGTTGGAGGGATGAGGGTGTTTAAAGATGCAGATGGACTCATCAGAGTGAAAACACGATTGACGAATCGTGACGATACTAATGAATTTATTTACCCCTTGTTGCGGCCTAAGAATCATCCCCTTGTTCAAATGCTGGTCGCTGACATCCACCGTTTGGGGGAGTGCAGTGTCAGCAAGCTTAGAGAAAAATATTGGATCATACAATCTCGTCGTGTTGTTCGAAAGGTGATGTGGAGCTGTGTGGGTTGTCGTCGTCACACTACAAAGAGGATGGAATGTGATCCAGCATCACTGCCCTCTCGGAGAGTTGACGACGCTCAACCGTTTGCTACAACAGGTGTGGACTTGGCTGGTCCTTTAGTTTTGAAAGATGGAGCAAAGGCGTGGATAGTTCTCTATACCTGTGCACTGTATCGAGCAGTACATTTTGATCTTGTGACCAGTTTGTCAACAGAAGCTTTTGTAAGGTCGCTGGAACGCTTCATTTGTCTGTATGGACGCCCCGGTACGAACTTTGTGGGAGCGTAAAATTTATTTAAAACGTTGGACTGGGAGCATATTCAGCAAAGATGTGGAATCCAACAAATTCAGTGGATATTTAATCCTCCAACAGCAGCATGGTGGGGTGGTTTTTGGTGAAGGACCTATTGAAGAGAATGCTGGGGCGTTCTAAGTTATCTTATGATGAGCTGTGTACTTGTTTGGCTGGTGTCAGCTCTACAATCAACGATCGACCATTGACTCTCGTCACAGAGGATAACGATGACTTGGTGCCACTCACCCCAGCGATGTTCCTTAGAGCACCAGTTATTGGGCACTTTCCAGAGCTCAAGTCTGCAGCCAGCTTGCAGAAGAGTTACAGAAAAATGAAAGATGTTCAGCTCCGTCTCCAGTATCGATTTAGAAGAGAATATTTGTCACAGCTAGTCACGAAGGTTGGAAACAAGCAGTGGAGTTCCATAAATCTGGGTGACGTAGTTCTGGTTGGAGCGGATAATAGAAAGAGATTCGAGTGGCCCCTGGGACGTGTGGTTGAATTGATTCCTGGAAAAGATGGCAAGATTCGGGTGGTCCGTGTGAGGACTTCTAATGGTGTTCTGCTTCGTCCCCTCCAGAGGATATATCCTTTGGAATTGTCACGGGAATCGCAGTTACCTGAGAATGATGTTGAACGTGAGCCCTCTTCAAAACCTAGATCCAGTAGTGGTGCGGAGATAACGCGAAGTGGAAGGGAGGTGCGACAACCAGTGCGATATGGGCGTTGGAACCGATAGTATATATATCTCTTAGACTGGGCGAATGCGGTGGGAGCTTCACTCTCACTGGGCCAGGTTTTTTCTAAAATATTTCCTGTTAGTTTTTTCCCTGAGCCCACAGTCATAAGTTGTTTGATTAGTTATTTAGACGTTCTTTTGATGATCCCACAAAAGAGGTGGGAGTGTAAATGTTAGGAATTGTATAAACGTTCCTTGTATTTTATATGCTTTAGGCTTTAGCCATAGAGATGAATTTGTATGGTTATTTATGAATGATTGATGTGCGCGTGTAGCACTGATTTGGCTGTCGATAAGGTCGAGAGAGAAACGAAGAGATGCAAGTCCAGTCGATCAGAATTGCGGTCGTGTCTTGACGAGCAGTAGAAAATCAAGTTGATCTTAGTTTTTTGTTCGTTTTTGCTAACGTGTTGGAATAATTGATTCCTTTTTAATTGTGCTGACCATTAATAAATCAAGTGGGGAGTTTTTAGTAGAATATAAAAACCTAACGATTGTTTGATTGATAATATTCATTCATTATTGATTGGCTAGTAAAAGTTGTAAGCTATTTAGCGTAGAATTTGTCATATTTAATTAGGCTGGGATTGGAGGGCATTACTTTGAACGGTTAGTCTTAGTAGTGTCACAACACATTTATTAAAAAATATATACTGACTTTTGTTTCATATTGCACCTGAATACGTTTTAAACGTTAATAAAGTTTAATTTAAAATATACAATGACTTGTATTACAATATAAATGAAATTCACATTGAGAGTTTTTATTTTCGCCAAAATTCATACTTTGTGTTTAGAGTGTTCGCCATTATGAAAAAGGTTCAATTCGAGCCCTGTTTCTTGTTGCCAAACGTTTAAAATAAGTTTGTTGACAAAACGAGATACAATTTTATTTTTATAGAACTCTCAAGTAATTGTTCTTGCTTATAACTAGTGCAAGTGCTATTCATGGATTTGAAATGGAGGCGGATCCCAAAAACCATTAAGATGATTGATTTTATCCTTGCAATATTTGAAGCGATTTTCATGGTAGCTGTCGGCTTTATTTCTGACAATGAAGTTGAACAAAATATTAATATGCAAAAAATTGTGAACTTACTCCGTTTTGGAAGTTACTATCACTCATAGTCATGATGACTAGTTCATTGTCGTTGCTGCAATTTTTATTCGAATCTTAGCAGCTTAGGGTTATTGAACCGATGAGCCACGAAGAATTTAGACTATCATGACTCATGCTAACCAATAATCTTCTCTTTGTTGGTTCATTATATAGGATTAAAACTGAACTTGGGTAGATTTCAGCATGTATATATTTCGATACAATGTTGAATGTCTCAGCAAGCTTCTCCACGAAAGGATTGAGCAAGGTTATCGAGGTAGAGTATCATACAAGAACTTTGCCCTCCTATTCTCTACATTCTCATAACGAAATCTGGCTATTTAAATGTGCGTAATATATTAAAATATACATATATGAGCTATGTACTTGTACAATCTCCAAAAATTTGTGGGGAATGCTGCTTCTTGTATATTGTTTTTATTATGGTTGGACTTTTATAATGATGAGGATGCAGCAGGTTTTTTAAATCTATTTAATGCAGCTGATAAACATGATATTTTCAACGTAATTTCCATTCTTTTAATCTCACCAAACCAAGTCACTAATGCAAACTAATTTCAGATTCCATTAGAAAAATTGTTAAGTACAACTGTAAGTTATACGTTTTAAAATTATTAGAACTTTGGTAAGTAAATATACACTCTCGGACTTTCTATTAAATTGATTTTTCGTGTTATGTGTTTTTCCCCCAGAAATTAGAGATGGATTTAAAGTGGAGGAAGACTGCCAAAACAATTGGAATTATTGACTTTTCCATTTTGTACTTTATTGTACTACTGGGAGTGGGAAACCAAAACATTGCCTATGACGACCCAACTTTGGGTTATAGGATTGGGATCCCCATCGTAATTGATATTACTAGCCAAGTCGTGGCAGCTATTATACTTGTAAGTTCCGCAGAACTGGAAGAACCTAGAGATGCGATTTCAAGTTTGCGGTTCTGGTTACTTGATCATCTCTTTAGGTAGGAATATTGCATACTTCAAGAATTGATTTTTTGTCATTCATACACATCAAGTATAACATATTTTGAGTTTGTATTTATGACCGTGATAATTTGAATAGTTTCATACGTCTTTATTTCCTACTAGTTCCTGTTCGTGCGTGATTGAAAATGACTCAATTAATCCTAGATGGATATCATGCGTAGTACACATTTTGCCGTAGGTGCGATGCAATTTTGACAGACAATCAGTTTCTTTAACTCAGCAACAACTTGAAGGAATCTTATTATATGTATAGAAACGACCATTCCTGAGGGCAATTTAGCTTTTGCCAAATACCTCACATGGTGTACGTTATTAAGCCATGCTACGCCCACGCACTCCCTTTTTAGGCAACACTCACAAGAAAAGTCCAAACTGTAAATGTTTTTGGGTCATATACTTATTTGCGTTTTGTCCAGTAAAATTCATCAGATAGAGATCAAATTCATCAACTCGCATTGTATCTCGCTAAATACGACTCTAAATCGTTTAGCCTAAACGGTTTTGGTAATGCATTTTTTATCACAGTACATCTCTTTCATTTGATGATAACAACGATGGGGCTACGGAAAAGCATATTATGCTTCCATTCATCTGCTTCGCTTGATATACAAGTGAGATTGGAACCACGTCATGTTATGATGATGGTCTTTTATTCTATGCCAATCTAAATCTTTTCTTGTGTTAATGTCGTTCTTCAAGTCCGCAAATCATCATCATAAATATAGCAGCCGAAATGTGAAGAAACTAAAATTCATAAGCAAAATCCCGTAAAACACTTTAATTCATCATATTCCAATCATTATAAGCATCATCATCAAGTTCTAAAATAATTCTTCATGATTTTACCGCGGACAAATACATTTGCCTTCGTTCACGGATAATCATCATCATTATTAAGCAATATAATTTTAACATTGATTGTGTTGGGTTTAATGTAGGGAAAGTGTGTCATTAGACACTGAACAATAGCCTATTGAATTTTTAGACACTATATCCATGCTATGGTGGCGTGATATGTGAGAGCTAAATACGTCATCCATTCGCCATGACCTAGATTTGGTAAATCTGAAATTTCTTGAGTTTGGGTCTCAAAGCACTGCGTAAATTATTATCATTGCGCATCCAATTTGTATTACACAGCAATTTTAGACTTGTCCCGTTGTACCAGCTAGCTTCCAATTATTCGAACTAGTTATCTTGCGTTATACAACGCCTTTTAAATAATAATGATGATGATGATGATTATCCATGAACGAGGACAAATGTATTTTTCCGTGGTAAAATCATGAAGATTTATTTTAGAACTTGATGATGTTTTTACGGGATTTGCTTATGAATTTTAGTTGTTACACATTTCGGCTGCTATAATTATGATGATGATTTGCGGACTTGAAGAACGACATTCAATCATTAGGCAACAAGCCGGGTCTTGGTACAACCATCAATATTTTTAACACAAAAAAAAGATTTAGATCGGCATAGAATAAGTGACCATCATCATAACATGACGAGGTTCCAATCTCACTTGTGTATCAAGCGAAGCAGATGAATGGAAGCATAATATGCTTTTCCGTAGCCCCATCGTTGTTATCATAAATGAAAAAGATGTAGTGTGATAACAAATGCATTACCAAAACCGTTTAGGCTTAACGATTTAGAGTCGTATTTATCGAGATACATTTCGAATTGATGAATTTGATCTATATCTGATGAATTTTACTGGACAAAACGCAAATAAGGAAGGCGTTGGTCATAGAGTCAAAGTGATTGGTTTCACAGGGAGTTTGTTCCTCAACAAGTTGACACCCCTCAAAGGTGGTTGACATACTGCTTGGATCAGACTGATTTTATGACCTAGCTGTATTTGAGGAATTGATTTCAACTGTCGCATACATTTTGTGAAATAATCCCAAAGCAAAATTTCTGACAATTTATCAAGAACGGAGTGCTGACTGGTCAATCCAACATTTATTGAGCAAGTGGGGACTTTATTGCAAACACGTTCCTCTTAATAGCTTAGCCAACTCAGGCTAATTCATTCCTGAGAAGATTGAATACGTGCATTATTTTGACTGGAAATATTCACAATTCTGTAAAAGGTAGGTATAATCTTGATTTATTGTACTGCACCTTGTTGTTCAGTTGAATGCTGCAAAACATCCTACGGATGATGTTGATGAAGAAAATCTGCTTCATTTACCTAGTTTGTCATAATATTGTACGTAAAAGAGGACTGACATTGAATATGATCGACCGTTACTATTGCTCCGCTCAGCTTAGATGACCTGCAGATACATACGTATATGTAACTATTGATTATTAAGCAATGCAGTGCGTTGCTTCTTAAGGATGAAAATTTTTTTGCTATTCGACAGCTAATCATGAGAGAAGATCATTCATGATATGCGCGCTTATCGTCGATGTGACCTTTAGTGTCAAATGTCATCAGTTTTCTTCTTTAACCCTAAATTGCTAGTTCGTTACACTCCTGTGTTACCAAGTTTATTGCGCAATTGAAAGCAGAAATTAGGTATAAAATTCGATGGAATTTTTTATTACTAATTAGTTATTTAGAAAGTCCTACATTTTTTAACACATTAATTAATTAAAACATAAAGAGACAATGAAAAAATTAATTGATGCCCAATGTCATGCCAATAAAAATGAAGGACTTTTATTGTAGTTTTTGGTAGAACAATACATTGATTTTGTAATGAGGACAGTGAGAGTGAGAGAAACTTCACCATTCAATCTCGTCCTCATATCGCTGAAGCAGCTTTCAATATTCATTCTAAGCTCTCGTAGTTAGCGTTAAAGTGCGTTCCATTTCCTGTAACAATATTTGAATAAATATTTTCCTTGTTTGAAACCCTCAAACCCTGCATTCTAAAACCGAGGATGGGTGATCTAAAGCTAGGTTCTGTTGTGGGATTCGTTCTCATAATATTTCTCGTTGGAGGTAAGCAATAAATACAATAGATTATGTTGGAGTAAATGTTTTAAGCGGATGTAAGTTAACAATTTCTTGTGATTTTCATTGCCGAATTACCGGGTCTAGAGTCGAAGGCTGTTGGCATAGATATCAATGGGGTAGCATCTTTGACCTTCAATGAAGGAGCTCCTTCCGCCGCTATTCAGGTCAGCCCCAAGGAAGTGAAGTCAAAATCCACCGCCGCAGATGCTGTAGCCACCCCTATCAACGCTGCTGTTGCTGCCAACGCTAGTGTGACTGCTCCTGTCGACGACGCTGGCGTGACCACTCCACTGGACGCTGCTGTTGATGTCAATTCTGGTGTAGCCGCCCCTATCAACGATGGTGTGACCATTCCTGTGGACGCTGATGTTGCTGTCAACGCTGTTGCTGCCACGGCCATCAACGCTGCTGTTGATGTCAACTCTGGTGTAGCCACCCCTATCAACGCTGGTGTGACCGCTCCTGTGGACGCTGCTGTTGATGTGAACTATGGTGTAGCCGCCCCTATCAACGCTGGTGTTACTGCTGCTGGTTTGGCTGCCCCTATTAACGCTAAAGTAGGCGAAACACACGTCCATTCCGCGACAGAAAAAGAAACGATCGTAAAAGAATGGAGCCACTTCGAGCAATGCGAGAATTTTGAAACTTACATCCACAAATCCGCGTATCGACCTGTATGCATATATAACAAAACCTGTATGCGTGCATTTATCCAGGTAATTCGAAGTAAAATGATTTAAAATTATTAAACCATGTTCTAACATAACATCATGAAATATTGTGTATTTTCAGGGACCCTGTAAAAAATATGAATGGTTGGTATGCGACTATGAGTCCAAACAAACGAACAGAAAGGGGGTATGCAAACCACGAATATGCCCAGGAAGTGCGGAATCGGACGGAGACGCAAAGTTCCCCCGAATGTGGATTAGTTTTCCAAATGGAACCTGCTTTTGGATAAACGACAACGATTTTAACTTTTGTCCAAGTGTGACAGCAAAGGTATACTTCACCATGATCGACAGAAAGCCTTTTTGCTCAGAAGTCCCCCCCAAACTGGCGCGAGTCGAAAACATAAAACCCATAGGAGGTGGACCGCAAGGAAGAGGTTTGGCCACTTGGTTTGGACGCGTTCTTGGAAAAGTGCCACCAGCACCCCCAAAATCAAAAACGAAAGGGGAATGTTTGGTAAATTCTAATTATTAAAATGACTACCATTCCCCATTTTAAACAACACAATTATGTTATTAAAAACATTTATTGTTTGCAGGAAATAGGTAAACATAAGTACAAATTATGTGACTGAAAAGTTTCATCATAGAAAGGTTAAATTTAATTTTACATTTTTATTATTAACAACGAATTAAATCACTATGAAAATCCTGCATGATTAATAAATTAAAAAATTTATTAACACCCAAATACATAGTCCTTTAATATTACAATGATCAAAGTTTTGATCAAGTTTGGAATATCATCACCACCACACCATTGTATCACTATTGCACATCAAACATGATTGAATGCTGGGCGGTGGCCCTACAACTTATACATATATCTGGAATTACTCTCATCTAGCATATTAACAATAATATTTGGGTTAGTTAAGATGTATTTATGTGCATATTTTTTACACTTTTATAGAAAACAATCAAAATTTGTTTTACTTCAATATTCAAATTGGTTCATGCACCCTGCTTCTCAACACTGCTGTTCTGAGAATCATTTGTAGCCACAAACTTTCATGTTCTGTGTTCCCATTCCTTCCTTTATAAACCAACTTAGCTTTCATAGCTTTGTTCTAGGTTCCATGGCTTTTCAGGTATTTTGTGTTCGAGAACACTTTTTAAGCCTAAAACTAATTGTCACATAATATTCAGAATGGTTCTAACCCAAGTTAATCTGTTAACTACAACCAAGATTGACTTCAATGTCAGACAGCTTCATTACAATTTCTTTATGGCTAATATTTGCTAAAAAATAAGTAGCACTTGCTCCTCCCAACCCGCAGTATACATACTTGTTCAAATTTAGTCACAACCTTTTTATGTGTTTTGCAAATCAAAGACTATACATAGCCTGTAGCAAGTTGTAATATAAACCAAAATGACACTGAGCAATACCACATAGGGTTTATCTTGTTGTGTTTCAACGTTATCAATATGTTCACTCCTTCAAAAGTCAGGATATAAAAACTCATTCCAACTAAAAACTCTTGACATTTACAAAAGTAGAAGGAATAAACGTTTGATTTTTTATTTTGTCGTGTAGTTCATTCGCTTCTACGTCTGACTCATTCATACTTCAACCATCTTATCATTATTCTTTCACAGAAAAAGTCCCTCGAAAAAATGACGATGTTTATGAGATCATACTTGATAATTTAAGCCATTTCAACCGCAATAAATTTTATACAATATTTTTGTCCTTTTTCCAATACCATAAGAGTTAATTTACTCCCATACAGACTTTGTACATAGACAGAAGACAAAAAAGTTAGTGCAAAACAATAATTTCTAACAAATGGATGGTATGGTCATGCATTAGCCCCTAAAGGTCAACGGATCCTGAGTTGGCTAACCCATTAAGAGGAGCGAGTTTGCAATAAAGTCCCCATTTGCTCAATAAATGTTGGATTGACTTGTCAGCACCAGGTCCGCCCAGTTGCTTAACCTTTTCAGTTCCAAAAACACCACAGTGATGCTTCACGTTTCCATGCCGTGAACTCCCAATTACACCACATTGATGCTCACTCAAAATTTTCCCTTGACTCCCAATGTCTCACAGTGACATCAATGTGATGTCATCTTTCCGCACGTATAGATTCACGTATTTGCAAAATGGACTGATTGACAAATGTTTTTTAACCCCAAATCGAAAGAAAATTGCAGGAAAATGACTACCAAAGACAAATAAAAAGATATTTGCCCCGTTCCCATGAAATATATTTTCAATCTAAAGTAAAAATAGCATTTTTGGCCAACTTTTATCACCTTAAAAAATGCTTGTATATATGAAATCTTCTCGGATACTGACATGTCCTGCTTCTTATAAGAACAAGCTAATGGACCTGGATATCCACTTCCAAACAGGACTACAACAACCACTTCATTAAAAACCTATTTTAACAGTGCAATCTTTGCAACTACGCTCATACAACAAAGTGAAGTAATTAATTTATCTACTTTGTACCATTTCTGAGTAATAAAAATAATACTACTATGCATCAAAACTACGGATAATTCGAGCAAGCCTATTTGTGTAAAAAATCTTTAAAGGGAAAAGCTATTGCAGAATGCATGACCTGAACAAAACAGACAAATTCGCCCTCCGATTACTCCAACGCCACAAAAAAATATTCCCGGATCCTGCCATCCTGACAATTAGCTTCTTATCACAGGGTAAAACAACCTTAAGACAACTTACAGTTTCCCTTACGCTATGAGAGAAAAATTCATCCAAAAATCATCGCTACCCAGAACCCCACCGTTCCGCACTCAAATCTTGCTTCCTCTCAAGGCAAAACATTTAAAAGATTATAATCATTACCAGGCCATACTATCAGAAAATACAATTATCCAGCCCCAATGAAAATTTGCTTAACGCTTCTATTTTCTTTCATTACGATCATTATTTTCATTGCATTTTTATATATGCATGCATCTTTCCCATTCTTAAAATAAAAAAGTAGGTTAACACATTAAAAATATTGATGCAAATTGAATTGAAACCTTCAATATTTACACGTGTCACGCTATTTAAATACCGCGAAGAGTAATATAATCAGTGTCAGTACAGGTCAAAACTAGATGTACGTTTTGTTGCCCATAATTACTTCTCCATTTACGATAATTACTTTCGGTATTATTTAAAACATAAGGTTCACTACAAACACTCTGTTCATTTTACATCCCATATCCATCACAAAATTGTGTTAGATAATGTTTGAAAATGGGAGTGCCAGCAACTTGACTTGATAACGGCGTCCCAAACGAGCTACTTGTAACTTGCACTTGCTACCATCTCTTGAAAAGTACATTGCGGAAACTTGGCTTATACCAAAAGTGGCAGTTCATCGTCATCACACATAAGTTCATCATACGTACCCGTATTCATCTAATCGTGATAAGCTTTTGACCAATATATATTTTCTTATCACAAGTTATTTCCATAGTTAAGTTCAAGTTCCCGCACCTTCTCAAATATTCTTCATGACAAAATTAATGAGTAGTCAAGTTCTGCACATCTACCATATCCTGAAGCTATGCATAAAAACAATGAAAAGCAGTAAGCAAAGTAACAATGAACAATATTGCACCAGTCTGTATCAATCAGATTTCAAAAAGAGAATGTTTTTTAAATATACACATTATATCTGCATTTAAACGTAGAAGTTCCGAAAAAACGTTAGCGCAGGGTTTATAGTAAAAAAATACTTTCTGGGACTTTTGTCGGTTCTCTATCTGGTAAACACACGATGACAAAACAAAAAAGTTACAGTGGTACAATCTTAAGTTGCTTGTTTTAAAAATTAAAATGCACAGTGGTTGTGAAAAGCTTGACCGTTGGATTAGAAGTCAAACGCGATAACTAACTTGATATTGGCATTATAATTTTAGGTATGATAATGTTAAAATTCCACACAGCTAGCAACTTAATTTTATATTTTAGCTTTCATATTTTAATTCTATTACAATTTATTCACGAAAAAGACAAATTCATCAAAACAGTTCAATACATCAAATTCATCAAAGAAGTTCAACTACAACAATGAGTAGGTTTAATACAAAATGTTAATGAAAAAACAATTATTCTACTTGCGTAAACCAGCAAATGTTATCCATTTCATGTGAAAATTTCATTAAGAATTACTGTCATATTGTGTGCTCAAGGCACTAAATCATTCCCGCTCAAGATATTGCTTTTATGTTTTATATTTACTCATCAGGTTCTCATTCATATGATCCTTGCCTCCCTCTCCATTCCGTCTACCCATTCTTTTTATTGTTGGAGTTGTTCCCGTTCCCGTTTTTCTTTCTCCTCCTTGTCACGCGCAACCATTTCCTCATGACGCTTCAAATTTGTCTCCCATTTGGGGTTGCCCCATCGACTAAGCATTCTGACTCTTCGTCTCCACTCGTCACCCGGTGCGTCAAGAGTTGGGAAATGAGCTCCAGGAACAGCCTCCACTTGGTTGCTCATTGTCAAGATTTCCAGCAATGAGAAAACGTATCGATTAGCTTGATTTAGAGCACAGGAAGCATCCCCAGCCTGTGAAATAAACAGAAAGAGAATACATGTAATTTAGCGGACTTGCTCACATTCATTGTCGGTTAATACATTAGCTATCAGTATAAAACTCACAATCATGTGACACACGCAATTGAGTTCATTATAATATTTGTAATTGCCACTAGATTTAATAGCATCATCAACATCCTTTTCGGCCCTAAATGTTCCGTAACTCGTCATTGGAAAAGTAGCTGAATAAACAAAACATTTGTTGAAAGGCTCATCCACAGTCCGATTCAGCGATGTTGGAAGAAAGGTTGATGAACCAGCGCTAACATTGGGGCAGAAGCTGTTCATTGGAAAATCGTCCTCTGTAAAGGTGGATCCCGTTGTGGCAGCTTTCGTTTTAGTAAAATAGTCACGATACTTTGGGTCGTTTGCTTTTGAAGCAATATAGGCGTAAAGGCTGAGATCAAGAATTTTCACTGGACAAGGAGATCCTAAAATGGAAACAACAACATACTAACAGAACATTCTTCAAATGCTCAACCCCAACATCTTTGAGAAGCAATGAATAATTTTACCTGCAGCTTCAAAGATCCAGTTTAAACGCTTTGTTGTTAATTCCAGGTCGGTGTTGAATGCAAATACATAAAGTGGCCCATTTTGCAATTCCTCATGATGCTGAAACAAATGGTATTATTATTATAATTATAATTATTATGGAACTCTCATAATGAAACCTAAAATAAAACCATTAAATTATTTACTTACCATTGCAAGGAATCTCTGGATCGTATCCACCAAACCAACGTATTTCTTCTGATTTTCACTGTCTACAATCACTGGAGTCTCAAGAACTCGCTTGTTTGCTGGAATAGAATCATCTGCAAAAAATGATAAACATACAGAATTATTATAATTATCAGGTGAAACGGCGTTAAACAGTTTCTTTGAGATTAGGTGACTTACTTGAGCTAATGAAACTGGCAAAGTTATCCACCACTCCATTTCTCAAAGAGAAAGCAGTCATGCCGATTTCCATTGGGATGCTCCTTTCATTAGCGACTGAATCAGGTTCGAAACATGTTGAAAAGCAGCAAACAACAATTGTCTTGGAAGCCCAATCCTCTGAAGTGAAGATGCGCCGAACGGTTGCTTGAATTTGCGCAGTTTCCACCGTGGCTTCCTGGAATGCTCGTGCTCTATAAAAATGTAGGCGAGTAAAACAAAAGAACATAAATGAAAAATATTCTATGAATTGTGTATTAATTGTAATCAATTTTTTTTATCAATCAATCAATAATGTTTCGTACCTTTTTTGTTCATTGCCTCGCTCGTGTTTGTTCTCGCCTCTCACAAAATGGTTGTAAGCCCGTGCTTTTGCTGAGTACTCCTCCTTTGCTTCAGGCGAAAGTTTCTGAAATGTAAGGAAATAAAAAAAGGAAATAAGACATTAATTAATTCTTTATATGAATTTCTTAAGGAAATCCTTAGAAAAGTTGTGTAATTCTGAATCTGTACCGGCCAGTCTTCCGACAATAGCTGGGAAAGCTCTCTCATTTTCAGCTTGCGGTCAAGAGTCTCCTCTAGAATAGGTTTTCGCTCCTCCATGAACACGTAAAATCCATTTTTCTTTTTCAGCTTTTTTACTTGGGACTCAAAGGATCCAGACGCCATTGTTGTCAGTTGCCAGCTAAAAAAGTTTTTTATAATCGCTTAAGTTCAAGAAACAATTAAACACAAAAACGTTCCAAAATAACTGATGTGAATGAGAGGTCAGAACTCTATTGAATGTGACTCACCAAATCCCCAGACGTGCTCCAAAAAAGTTGGTATACTGAAGTTTCTGCTGAAATTGTCAAAAACATTCAAAAACAATGTTTCTAGAGTTCAATATTCCCGACAACTATTTCCGCTATTGGGAGAGATGATTGGAAGAGACAACTATGTCCAACATAGAACGACAGAATGAGTAAACATTTCGAACGCATCCATCATAGGTGAACATCGCATCCGCATTAACACGCGTGCAGGTGAAAAGGTCACAAGCTCAAAGCTTATTTGCTGTGCTAACAGGACTGTAAACCCATCAGTATAATCTTAGTATATAACCTTCACCTTCAAACTCTACATGCAATCATTAACAAGAGATAAATTGGGCACATAAATGGGAAAATAGGGAGTCTCTGATTGGCTGCCTTCTGCTAAATATTCGATTGAATTCAGTCAACTATTCATTCAAACTCAAGTTTAAAAATTAATGTTTGTTTGATTGTGGTTGATTGAGAATATTTTAAATTCAAAGTACATTCATAATATGCAGAAACATTTGCCTGAATGTATATAGTTTGTGAATGTGAATTGTTTGAATTTGCGGAAAGCCATGCATATATGACTTTTGAAGCTTTATGAGTAATAAAAGATTCAAATTGGTTAACCACAAGGCTCTCCGAATGTATATTAATCCTTTTAGCCAGACGCCAAAGTCTGTTTTAAGCTGTCGGATGTGTTCCAAGTTGTCGGTTATCAGTCGTGTCTTTTAGTAGAAGATGCTGTTGTTTATGTAGGAGCCAAATCTGTTTGTGTTTACGTGGAACTACCTCTACCAAAAGTCAGTCAAACGAGAAAAGCAAAATTTTTATTTGATATCTTTATTCTTCTTGCTTGGGATTAGTTTAATTACTTCAATTTTTGGTTTTCCTACAAGTTTTTATACTATTTGAAGTTTTTGACGAACCAATTGGATTTCTTAGATATTTGATTAATTGATTTAAGATGCGTAATTTATAAGTGGACCGATTTAAAACTAGAAGGTGGTTTTTTAGTGCCAAAACAAATGTTTTGAAAGTGGTCAGTTGTGAATTGTTCTTGTCAATTTGGTATTTAATATTGAGAGGCAATCAGCAATCACAGGTTTTTGGCCATCAACTTTCTTTCAAAATCGAGTAGAAATATCGGCGCAGAACAGGCAAAATGAGAAATATTATTTTACCGTTTGATCTTTCATCATTTATGACTTGGTCTGGTGTATATTCAATAGCAACATTCTTCCCTGGAAAAATCTGCTTTGTAATCATAAGTAAAGCCGTTTCATTATCTCATTTTCGAACTAGTCCCAGATTTTTTGGAAGGGAATACTATACATGAGATTCTAGTCACGAACGTTAATTTAGGACTTTTAGCCAGTTGATACTTTCAGTTAGTTCCCGTTTTCTTTGACAACATTACGCGCATGCATACAAAAAGCAACAACAAAAAAGCAACAAAGGTCTGAAGAGGTCTATCAATCTTTTGTTTGTTGTCGTGCAGCTTACCCCCACTTTTGGAAACGCAGCCCGGCAAACAAGCTCCTAAACATTAGATAAGTTCATTGCATGTGATTATTTTGTCTTATATATTCTCTTGTATCAGATTTAAGCCCAAAAACATGTGAGTTTTAATTTGACATTTGCTTTAGCGTTAAATGTGCTGAAGTGTGTTACTTCGTGTTACTAGAGAAACAAGTTTAGTGTAAAATAGAATATAATCTTGGATTTACCTTCAAACACGAAAATAAGTGTGTGTGTATCAAAATATCAGTGTGACAGCTGACGTTAATGGTTTAAATTACTAATTATTTGCTGAAAGGTACTCTTCTAAAGATGCTTCGTCGTTACATCTCGTCTTCAGCAAGTCGTCCTGCGGGATATGCAAGGAAGACTCTGAAGAAGGCTCACTGGGTAAAAAGAACAACTACATAACATGGCTTTAATTTTACAAGCTGGTTTTAATTAACTGAATGAATTTATGTACACAAACACTTAAATATGCGCTTGTTTTCTGTTTAAATATTTAGGCAGACGAAATTAGGCTGCTCACTAATATTCAACGTGCCCTCAACCACTACGATGACTTTTATGGCAACGTCTTTGGCAAGCAGTGGCCTTCACTGAGACTTGGATTACTCTCTCCTCCCAAATATATGGCAATTCCTAACTCGTTTACGGGAAATATTGACGGTATTGCTGGGAAAATGGAAGAAATGGGTGCCTACAATATTCAACTGTTATGGAACACCTGTCAATCAGCTATTGAGAGTGAGGCAAAAGATCTGGATATGAACAAAGACCTCGGAAGACTTCATCAGTTGGATAGAACGTTGGAAGCAATTGCAGCCACTAAAAGAGCAGCCGAATTGGATGTAATGTACCAAAACGCACCAACTGGTAAGCGACCGGGAGACATCCAGCTTGGAAAGCATGCCATGGGTAGAATCATCAGCGATGTATCGGAAGGTAAGTATATCTCTCTTTAAATTTGTTTTGTAGCTGTTTTATTAAACATAAAAGGAAATGAACGTTTCTTGATCTTAACGAAAATTTATTCATGCTACAGCTGCTGAAGACTTTATTCCCTCTACAAAAATGAAGGGAATGGACGATTTTACTCTGGATTCTGAGTATTTTTCATCCTATTTGAAGAAGCATGATGAGCCCATGGATGGTGAGATGACAACAGAAGACAATGATGACAACGAAATTCTCTTCCTCAAATCCAACGAGTCTCCATTGCAATTTCCAAAGTTTCTGATTCCCTTTTCATTTGAAAATGGATCTGCATTGAGTTTTCCTGCGGCCAGTCGAGATTCTTCTTCAAGTACGCATAAATGGCAAATTCTGTCTTGTTTTTATACTAAATAAGCATAGTTTAGATTAATGTAGCCATAATGCTGCGACTTCAAAATTAAATAATGATAATTTTGATGCTACAGACTTGCGAGAATACATCTGCGTGAATGGAGCATCCATATTACCAGTGATGGCATTAGATCTAAGACCCGGAACTAATTTATTGGATATGTGTGCTGGACCTGGCCCAAAGTCATTAATGGCTTTGATGACAATGTCCCTGGATTCTATAACTTGCAACGATCTGGAAACATCCCGTCTTGCTCGAGTCAAAAACATCCTTTTGGAATTCCTTGGTAATTAAATTTGTTAATTGTCATGCCGTACACGTATAACAATGATTAATTTAGATCAATTATGATAACTTATTGCACCAAACATTGTTTGTATATCACAGGCACTAACACCCCAGATAATGTTTTGTTTACAAAATTCAACTCGAGGGATTATCCAGCCAGAGAAGAATATTCCCGTGTTCTCGTCGATGTTCCATGTCTAAACGATCGCGTCTCATGCACTGTGGTCGATAACAATATTTTTAAGCCAAAAAGAACGAAAGAAAGGCTGACCCTTGTGAAAACCCAAAAGGAGATTTTACTTTCTGGACTCAGAGCAGTGGACAAAAAGGATGGGAGCGCAGTTGTGTATTCGACTTGTACTTTAAGTCCTATTGAAAACGATGGAGTAGTTATGAATGCCCTTAAAGAGTCTGAGGTTTCAAATTTGTACATAGATTTAGTAGGAATTATGAAAATGGTTGCTCCTTTTGAAAGGGCTGGTGTGTTTCGTGTTACACGAACCCGATGTGGTATTCTAGTCATGCCAAATACTATCTGTAATTTCGGACCTATGTACGTATCCCGCATTGTAGTCAAACCGTAACCTTCTCTTATTAACTCATTGTCATTAAGCTTGTCAACTGGTTGTAAGCCATACAGTTTGTATTGAATTTCTTAAATAAAGAATAGAAAAATAAAAATGACGGTATATTCACACAGTGCCTTATTTTTAAGTAGGAACTCGATTTCTTGTGAAAGAACCAAGTATTTTTGCCTACGTATGGAGTTCACGTATTATATAGTTTTACGTATAATCTGGAGTTTATGTAGAACTTTTAAATCTCTCTAGTCATTTTTCTTTTAGTATTTAATTTTATTAGAAGTTTATATGGAAATTTCAAGACTCACTTAAGCTTTGTAACATGGAAAATATAAGTACCCACTGTATTTTGATTGTTGCATATAAAATTACGGTTTACCATTTATGGAAAAGGTACTATTTATTTGCTTATTTTTTATAATAATAAACTTTTTGTTGCTACATGTTTTTAAATAAATCGCATAAATTTATAGTAAGATCACCTACAGTAGCCTTGACGCAAGCAAATCTAACCATGCTTGTCAACGTTGGTTCTCCTCCTTATTGGAAGGATGGCTTACATATCTTATCAAGTTAATAATAAAACATCATATGTAAAAGTTATTGAACTTCAACTTCATTGAAATGGAGAAGCATAGATACTAGCGGAAATGAAAGTATTAAAATTAAGGGAATTAATTTAAGACCATGAAAATCTACTTAAGTGTTGCATATTTGACTAATATTTCTTGGAATTTGTATCATTGCTCACATAATTCGGATGTCCAATTGCGAGCTAAACAAGCCATTTGGAAAGTTGAACCGCTGGGGAGAACGTACACATGTTCACAATACCTCTTTCCAAGTAATTGAAGTGGGATTGGAACCGAAGCTTATTTCTTTGTACATCAATGTTCCTTCGCTCGCTGAGAGTTCTGCACGATAGATGGATGTTCCATGTAGCTCGTCAAGAATAATGTTTCGGACGCTACTTCAACCCAGTAACACTGAAAGTTGCAACCTTCTAGTAAGGATGATAAAAAAATTGGGATTGCATACATTGTTTGAATGCATTTTCGTTTAAATTATATAACTCTTCCTAAAGCTTTATATATAGACCTAATAAATCCAAAGCATTCGATGTACGATATTTTGTGTTTGTGTATCACATATCATATTATATGATGAATCGAATTTAGTTCTGTAATGACCAAATTCATTATCCACCATCAACAATGTATTTATTACGTAGCTGAAGCGATAGTATTCAACAAGTAATGCTTTTACTACTTTGGGAGAGGATCGAAGAGGTGGGTATAGAGAGAGAGAGAGGTGGTGGAGGAGATATGGTGGACATGGGAGGAGGCGGTTTGGAGGTGATCACTCAACGCCTTCTTCAGCTACGTCTCTGGGTCTGCTTACTAGCAATTTATTTTACTTATACAGATCTATTCTGAAAAACGGAATAAACTGTAAAAAAATGATAATGGGCACATTGGTTACCTTACTTGAAGCAGTGATTCCGACTTACAATAAAAATCCTGTTGAACTGAATTTCCTTTGGACAACATTTCTTAGGATTTCACCAATTAACTTGGAAGGCTATATAACAAAAATAGATTGCTGCAATTGGATAATTACTATACTTTTTATGTAAGACTGGCCACCTATAAGTTTGTTCTCATACATTGCTCCAACTGCCATGCCAAACGTTATAATTTTGTCATCCGATGTGCTATTGGATCCAAAGCTGAAAGCATATCATTGAATAATATTTCTAACAAATCGCAGACTTTTACAAACACTTAAATAATATGGAAGTGAATACAATGTTTTCGACAACAGTATAGAAAAGTCAATGCAAGCTTATTTCTTCAAACTATAACTTCAAACTTAAATAAACTGCTAGTAAGCAGGCCAGTGACGTAGCTGAAGAAGGCGTTTAGTGATCACCTCCAAACGCGCTTCCCCCATGACCACCAAATCTCCTCCACTACCTCTCTCTCTCTAAACCCACCTCCGCGCTCCTCTACCAACGTAGTAAAAGCATTACTTGTATAATACCATTACGGATTCTGGATTTATGTACAAGCACATGATTCCAGATGTATGCACAAGCTTATGTACACAGATGCTATGCTATTCTTATGTATACGTATGCATTTCAGCCAAATCGATGAGTTTCTGAACTTTCGAGCCTATAACTTTCGAACCGTTTGACCGATTTGGCTGAAAAGTATTCCCAGAGGTCCTCTTGAGTAGTACTACCTGTGTACCAAATTTGGTCCAAATCGGTCAATGTATGTGACCAGGAGAGTGCGCACAGACAGACAGACGGACAGACAGACGAACTTAGTAAAACCATTACTTCGCTGAATGCTTCAGCTACGTAATAACTGTGACTTATTACGTAGCTGAAGCGAGAGCATTCAGCGAAGTAATGGTTTTACTCAAACTGTCTGTCCGTCTGTCTGTGCGCACTCTCCTGGTCACATACATTGACCGATTTGGCTCAAAGCTGGTACACAGGTAGTACCACTCAAGAGGACCTCTGGGAATACTTTTCAGCCAAATCGGTTGGAAAGTTATAGGCTCGAAAGTTCAGAAACTCATCGATTTGGCTGAAACGTATACGTATACGTAAGAATAGCATAGCATCCGTGTGCATGAGCTTGTGCATAAATCCAGAATCCGGAATGGTATTATGCGTTTACTTCGTTGGGAGAGGGTCGCGGAGATGTTTAGAGAGAGAGGTGGTGGAGGAGATTTGGTGGACATGGGGGGAGGGGGTTGGAGGAGATAACTCAACGCCTTCTTCAGCTACGTCTCTGGCCTGCTTACTAGCAGTTTATTTTCAGTGTTTTATATGAGCCTATACCTCATGACCTAAATATGATTGCATTTGCTTAGTTTTCAAAAATATTATTATTGCTTGGACAACTCCGCAAATGCAATCATATCTAGGTCAACAAACTTATGAGTGCAAACAACATCATTTAGCATGTATGTATTCAGCTATAATTACAGGGAAGTAAAGAACCGTCTGAATACCAAACTATCTTGTTCTGCCTTCGTGCAACGGCTTGACATTAACTAGGATTGAATGGGTTGAGTTTTTTCATTGAATTAAACGTTATGCATAAAACGAGTTTGATGATAAGAGAAGATTGAAACGTCAAATTAATCCTTGATCTCTGACCACTCAAACGTAACTGGGAATGATGCTTTGCAAAATTCTCTTCTATTAATAGCTTCATGTTGTAAAGACATAAACAAAACTTAGTGAAGATAAATAAAACGAAAGGTGTACAGACTTTTACTAGTTCGATGAGGGCAGAGCTAACAGACTTTGAATTAAAATGCAAACAAGACATTACCCATACCTCCATGAAAAGCCACGAATGTTGCCTTCTTTCTAGCCTAGGTTTTATCGATGCGAGATTGATACTGAATAAAATAGCAAGTGACTATTAATGTGGGAGATTGTACTCTCTTAAAATTTAAAATTGAACTTTCTCATTAGTTGTACCATCTTATTTATTAGTTGATTTATTGCTATGATTGCTTAATTTTATTTTTATCCGCTGTCATTTGGCGTTTTTCACATTGATGATAATATTTCGAAACAGCCAATTGAGAAAACATAAATACGCTTTTTGTACTGGACCCAGAATTCCTTCAATTGTGTTACATTTATTATTATTTTAGATAAAAACTCAGGCATATTAGGCATAAACGAAGTGAAAATGTCATATAAAAAAATATTTTCAAAGTAACATAATTCAATGGATGGCTCTTACTTTGCAGCTCAACTCATGAAAGTAAAAAGTATTATAGTGACCATTCCAAAGAAATCAAACCAATTCAAATGAAAAGGTGTAATAGATTTGTATCTGTAAATCTTAATTTATTTGTTAATCGCAATGCCAAAAGTTTAGTGAGGTTTGAATAAAATAAAGTTCTGAATAAAACATTTAAGTACAATATACGGGACAGCGTTATGATGATCAATAACCATCAATTGAACTTAATTGAACTTATCAAGCTTCGCAATTCTAACCGTACAAAAACACATCTCTTTAGTTAGACATAGTCGAAATGGAGCAGTCATTTATACAGTAAGAAGTAGTTCTGACGTCATACCATATGAATTTTTATTGGACGAGTAATTCAACTGGCATATAATTATGGTCAAATGACATCATCACACAATATAGTTTGGAATGGATGGGTCGGTCGGTCATAGTAATGAGTGCTCGAGTTTGGTGGAAGGTTCATAAAATTTTTGTATCGATACAATGGAATTCTTTCATGACTCTCTGACTGAACTGAAACCGCCTCACTATTATACTAACTCTACAAAAACGTCGAGTTGGTTTGGTTGGCTGTTCGCATAGTTAGTGAGAGGCGAAAAGGAAAGGGGTACTTTAAAGATTACATACAAAAAGCAAGTTAGGACTAGGTACACAAAGCACACACACTTCCAACTCACATTTTGCAAACTTTCCCAGTGTTATCAACCAAAGATACCTTGTATGTTGTATATATCCTAGCTTAAGTTTCATATAGATGTGATGTGATGCACACAGCCCGAGAGTTGTTCAAATGGGGAAAATAACACAGGGAAAAGTATCCCTCCGTCATCCAACTCTGTTCAGTTAGTTGGAGAGCTTCGCGTTGAAACGTTCCATCTTTACTTGAGCACAAGCAAGCAAGACACACAAAAAACAACGACATTCTTTGCATTACATTGAGAATTTACACAATATTATCTTCTTCGTACATGAAGGTAAATTTTGTTTGAGGGGTGACCAAAAGTTTGTCATTATCAGTTGTAGTCTGCGTGTTGTATGCACCACACACACAAAAAGCACTTGCTCCTGTTTTCCAATTGTTGTTGCCAAGAATACATGGTTCTGTCACCATAAAGTATATACGTACAAAAAAAACACTCTACAAGGCTAATTTTTCTTGTTTTTGGCCAAGCACTAGACCGCTCCTGCTGAATCTGATCTTCTGGGACTTTTTGTGAATAAAGAACATCCGAGTGCTTTCTCCCTTTCCTCCTCCGAGGTTTGTCAACTGTAACAAAAAAAAGTACATGTGAATCTTTTTAAGCAAGTGATATTGTTTTCTTGCACGAAATGTTTGTGCCCTTATTTATTTGATGGTTTATCATTGCATCCAAGCTTATCTTTGGGAAACCTCAGTTATTCTCTGTGACAAGGGTGTATTTCACACAAGTAGATAAACTTGGTCTTCACTGAAACCCAGAAGAGGCGAGAAAAAAAGTCAAGTGTAAATCAACAATATTGTTTACAAAACGGAGTCAGATATTGAAATACATTGGATTCCTTTGGGCGGTGAGAACAAGTTTCATGAGCCCAGGAGAAAGTCCTTCCACTTGAATAATACAAGAGAATTTCATTCGACCAAGAACCCAAGCTTCAACACCGTACGTTGTTAAGAAGTCCGCAGGAAAAAAAGAAGAAAAATAGCTTAAAGAGAAGTTCTTTTTTTTCGTTCGCCTAAACTCTTTATCGACTGAGCATAAACATCTCATCGAAATGGCTTTTAAAGGAGTAACCGTGAATGCTGGCACCGTCTCCCTCTTCGTCTTCTGCACTGGTAAGTACATAAATGACTTTGAGCTGTAGATATGATATTCCGGTAGAGAGTCATTATTATTTAGCTATATTGCAACTACTAAATGATAATACCTAACGATATTTATAGTAGCATGGGGAAAGAAGATACTGAGTGTCTTGGAGAAAAATGAACCTAGAATTTTAAATCAAGACTATGTATTCAATGAAGTTCTGACGCATTTGCGTTTCATCCATATTTTGTGAAGATGCTGGCATACAACAAGCTCATTTTCATACGGCCAAAAATCCTTCCATGTGTATGAAAATTCCATAATAATGTACGACACATATAGGTATCTCTCTATCTTAGCAAAAAAACAAAAGCAAATGCAAATAATATTGAAAGCTTTTATTGACAGGAATGCAATAAGCTATATTTTGTTCCAATCGGAAGTAAACTCGACAGGGTAAACATGTCATATTTCCCCATTCTAGAATTTTTCTATATATCCATTTATGCTAGAAACGAAAGTGTATTGTTGAGTAGTTTCAATTGAGTTTGGTGAAGTGTGAAGCTGACGAAAAATGATTTATTGAATGCCATCAAAAGTATTGACAGTGGAATGGAAAGCAACCGGGGGAAAAGTAAAAGGATTATTAGAACGAAACAAAATGAGAATGAGTGAGGACGGGTAAAGAATCAGCAAGACACGTTTCTCACTTCCGGCAAAGCATCTTTGATACAGGGGAGTCGAACAATGGCATGGAGCTCCCTTTTGTTTCCATAATACTATTATTGTTGTATCAAACTTTTTTTTTATCGGACTATCATTCTTACCTTACGTAAACCTTGATACTTTTCCTGTATAGCAAACAAAGGGAAACTTAGGCAAACAATGCTTGTCATTGAAACATGTCCTTAGATAGGTTGTGGATCACCAACCAGGTGCATATTTCCTGCCTACATAGGAGCATGATAGTTAAGAAATAATGGGTAAATCTGGTTAAGTTACAAGCTTTAATGGAAAATGATAGACGAGAAGAAAAGGTATACTATAATAGGTACAATTTTCCGGAAGTCAGTGTCACGAACATGTTAACAACTTGGTCATTGACGATTAGCTATATACATGTAATAATGAGGATTTTTAATTCTGTTAAGCAGCTACTCGTTGTTTTCCTTGTAAGCCAACCCAATGGAACAATGATTTTTGTGCAGTGGTAAAGCAGAGTAAATGCTTTTGATAGAAATAGGATTAGGTTATTTAGGCGTACAAATTTGTTCCGGTGTCTTTCTGCCTGTTGACGTACTCGAGTTGAATCAATTACGTACAGAAATCTGGTCTCCTAACATTGCCTAGTGGTTAATTAAAATAAATGAGCCGACAAACAACGTAGCATGTCTTCGCACACCATACATATGTGATATATATACCTAATCTATAGTTTACTTTTAAGATAACAAAAACTTCATTTTGATTAAGTCACAATCATACGACAGCTAACGACTTCCTGGCTATACCCATTAGTTTAGTTTGTTAAAACGGTGAAGGATCAGCAATCCTCTAAATGAGTTTCACACGGTTGGGTACGTCTAGAATGCAACGGTTTATTTACTCACTACGTCTCAAGTAGTCGACAAACAACGCCCACCGAATGATATGAAGAGAAAGCGGAAACATAATATACTTTATGCGGGTTGGACTTGGACGTCATAATATTATGGAAGTTAATTGGATTTGGGTCTGAGAGCAAAACAAATGTGAGAATATCAAAAGCAAGAAGGGGAGCTGGTCATTTATTTGCTGCGTCGCAAACACAACGTGTTATATGGCAGATGGTGGATATCGCTGGCTGTTTGTTTGTTTTCACTCAAAACACTTTTCATCTCAGGATGCATGTACCGTTTTGATGGCCCCATTAAGGGCACATGATAAGCAGTATCATATGTTATGTTTAGGATTGCGGCTATTTAGTTTCACACTTTCGCTAGAGCATTAGTACAAAATCCATTGTTCCTTCATTCAATCGCTAGTGTTAATAAATCTGGCTAAGAGTTCATATAGATAGTAATGTATTAGTTGTCCGGTTGCCAAATTTTTATCATCAATTCGCATAAAAGCATTGCACACATATGCCATGCAAAAGCCCCCAAAAAGTCGTTTTTCTGTTTTTTATTTACGAAGAAGTGCGCGTATACCTAATTTAGAACGAAGTGCAGTGATTGGTCAAATATGCAAGCCCTCATTTGCGGAACTCTGTTTTGTACTTCAATTATCTTTATTGCATTTGCCAAAGACAGCTGAATTTTTCATGGTATTTGGGTACAAAAGTTTTGGTAGTCGGACTCGTGCTTTATGCGTCATCACGTTAAGGAAATGGGGCTTTCAAGTTATGATAATTTTTCATACACTATACATACATACTCTATCGGAAATCGGAACCAACAACAAATTTAATGTAAATATGTACATGTGTCAAAGAAGAAGTAAACATCGTTGCTGTGATTTGATGTGGAGCTCTTGAAGTTTTTTTGGGGTAACTTTTCTGCCAAAATGACATCCATTCTGCTTACTTTGTTGTAATAGTAGCACTTTTTTCACCCATGTTGTTACTACTGCTACAAGTTGCACATTTTTACATCAAAACTACGTTGGAAACTTACATTGGCGTACTTCCATGTATAATATTTCACTTTTCCCTAAAATGCATTGTTTGATGCCCGTTATGTGTGCTGTTTCATCTTAGAAATTGTAGACGCTTCGTTTTTCACCATTTGTGCTACTACCAGCTGAATATAATGTGCATAGGTGCGAAATAAATGTAGATACATAATGTAAATTCACGTTTCTCCCAAAAATAGAATGGATGGAATGAAGGCACAAATTGACTTTTTAAAGTACAAGTTGAAATGATGTTTTTAGGAGGGGAAAGTAAGGGATTCGTATTTGCATCAGCTTCATACGTCAAAATGTCATAGTAAGGTACCACCACACATTTGTATACACACACACAGTCTCCAAAGTCTAGTAGCAAGACGGTAGTTATTAACTTTCCACCAATATTCATAGTATTCTCTCAAAAGAAAGAATTCTTAGATCTTTTCTTATACTTTGTCATTTTTTTCTCGAGTGCTCTGCTCACTCCATTATACTCGGAGGCATGCATAAAGCAGGACGTGATCAACAAACCGAATGGATACAAAGAATAAAAAGTGTGCTTGCTCACTCGTTTTTGCCGACTTATGGTTACAAGCACGAAATCCTGAATGTTTCCCACTCCCATCTCCTCTCTCTCTTTCTCTCTCTCTCTCTTGAGGAAGTAGTAGAGAGGGAAAAAGTGAAAACCCATTCACATCATGAGTTACAGGGTTTTGCTCCCAAGTTTTTCTCATATCTTTATGCCCCGCCATCCATACATCTATTCTTCACTCTCATTCTTTTTTGGACACATTTATGAATTCACATAGTATGTATGTATGTGTGAGCGGAGCGTACTTATTGTATGGAATTATAGCAGCCGGCCTAGAAGATGGCACTAAAGATAGAATCCCTACTTTTCCTTAACTTGCCAGTTTCGATTTTAAATTAGCATTTACTAGTGGGTAAGCATAAAAAAATAGGAAGCCAAAGCGACCAAGCTAAGTTTTTACAAAGAGAACGGATAATGGTGTAATTACCTAACTATGCGAATGTGAGAATGATTTTATATGAGCAACTTAAAAGTATGAAAATGCTGTGTTAAAACTTTTAATCTGGCTACTTCCTGACTTTGCTAATTTCAACGTCTTATGCTTTCCTGAGCTGACCCCTTCTTTGCCAACAAATCCGGGAAAAAATACAATTTTTTTAAGTTGCAGTTTAACAAGATTGAAGACGTCAGAGGTCCCTATCTGACAAGACATTGGTATAATGTGCTGCTGCTAATGTAGTTTTTGGGAAAGTGGTTCGGTTCAAGGAGTGTAGTGTATTTACGAAACAAATGGTACATTTGTGCACGTGCATTATGCGAGTGAAGACTAAGCGTATGTATGCATGCATGAAGGGAGAAGTAGAGAAGTTAGGTTAAGCGGTCTCAGCAACAGAGGTAGTAATGAGAAGAGAGTGGTCCACGCCCCGACTATCTAACTGAGCGTAACGATGAGCAAGTACTGTTTGAAAGACGGTGAAACAGCCGAAAGAATCTTATTTAAGTTTCTTGCTTCCACATTATTTGAAATGAGAAAGGGATAGTCAGATAGCGTCACTCCCAGGAGGGAAGACAGAGAGAAATGTGAAGGAGCGTAGGACATCCCTCACTATACTCCTCAAAAAGTACTTTCACTCCTTCATTTAGTGACTGGTTGAGGAAACCAGTCAATCGTACTTTCCCCTCTTTACTTCTGCTTTGTAATTTCTTTCGAACCGAAATATTACTGATGCCTTTCCTTTTACTTTTACAGCCTCCCTCGGTTTCCTCGTGTGAGGTTGAGTGTCCTTTACTTTTACCACCACTTTCTTTCCCTACGTATTTACACAAACACCAAATAAGTATACATGCGAATATGATTATGTACTTACTTACCTTACCTATTTACACAAATAATATATGTGTAGCTGTGTACATTTGCACAAAATGGACGGCAAGACGTTCCTCATTTCTACTTTACTTTATGGCAACAACACAGATACTTATTATTTAGTATTTACTCAAACTCAAGCATTCACATGTGCACATTTGTATCAGTTGACTTCAGCGTTTTCTATTAAAAGCTTGTGTGAATATTGCATAGATACATAAAGTGTGGCTACTGCCTGGCAGGTATTGACACGACGATGCATATCTAGAGAAGTTGGTTAGACGATCATGAGGTAATGTGGGGCTGAGAGGTAATGGACTAGCAGCTTTAAATTATTGGTAGGTAATTCATCCATGAAAATAAAGATGAGTTTCCTGCAACTAACACAGATTACAAAAAAATTGAACTGACTCAGGAGAAAGTTGAGAACGTTAGCAAACATGATGCAGGCACATGCATACATACACACATATACATATTTACGATTAGTCAAGAATGCCTTACATAAATTTGAAAGTGTAGCAAAAAAAGTTGCGTTGTTTAGAAGGAATTGGTCTGGTCTATAACAGTGCGACTCTTGATTTCCTTCTACTTTCTTTTGAACGTAAGGAAAAAATGTGTGATGGCATGTCATGGTACGATATCATTGCATAGGTAAAAGATGGTTTAGGTTGGTTCTTAGTTGTCTACTATGCTTAGACATCCATTTTCCATTCATTCCTATAAAGTAGCCAGCTCAACTGCTCAACCTTCAGTCAGAATGTTTTCTGGTGTGGAGTACATACCATATCAAATAATTTGACTTTAAACAAGGGAATACGGAACGTGGAGTAGTGGAAGCAGTATCCAACAAGAAACTTTTGCTATTTTCTCAACTTCCTTTATGGATGCTGGATCCACTTCCACCAGCGCGCTCCTTTTTTTCGTTTGAGGCTTTTGGATGTTAATGCTCTCAACATGCGTTAAATAGCCAACCATTTTATGGTATACCCCGTCAACGTTTTAAAGAAATTACCTGAGCCTTTACCTTCGCTTCCCGAGTTTTGGGGTTTCACGTGCCTTCCTGTTTGTCATTTCGTGGTAAATATAATACCTATTTGAGTAACTGGATTTTTTTGAGGGACCCCCAAAAACAGCGTAAACTTCAGTATTTATGAAAATGATCAAGTTTCAAGGCACCGGAGACGGGGAGCAGAGCACGAGGCACAGTAGTACGATGGAGTTTTCTCATTACACTGAATTTGAGTGAAAGGTTTCATGAATGATAAATGTAGAGGGAGGTCGAGGGTAGGTAGAGCTCGATGCAAAGTTTTGCACGAGTAAGCAAAGAGTGCTCCTGATAGTAAAGATTTTTTGTTAGTTGGATGGAGCCGGTTCATCACCGTAACATTTTTCATATTCATATGCATAATATTTCTTAGCTTATTCAATTGAATACATAACCTTACCAGGTCTATCCTTGGAAAAACAGTCAGGAAAGATTAATTTCAGGGTATTCGTAATCATCGGGTTAAATATGCACGTGCAATTGTTAGGAAATGGATACATCATGTTTTTTTGCATGTTGAACCACTGTTTTTTACTTGAAGTTACTTGAAGTTTTACTATGCAATACATGCTTGAAGAAATTTGTAACCTAATCCTTATTGTGATTATGGGCACGTGTGTAACTTTGACAAACTTTTTGAAGTACTTAGAATGTAAGTGATTTCATAGTATTGCGAAAACTAATCCTTTGCATAACCTATTTAATTAATTAAGTTACACAACCACCCAAATTTTCCTTGCACATATTCATTGCATTTCTTATGTAATTTCATGAATACTTACGTGTATCGCAAATGCCTTATCTGCACGAGATGAGCAAACCCGCCAACAAGATTGAAATTTTAGAACAACATTATTTAAATAATTATATTAACAGTAGAAGCATGACCCACAAGCTTTTGTAATAAATTCCCAGGTCCTTTGTCATATTATGGAGCGACAAAAAATACACGTGAAGTTGGGCCAGTGTAGTTTTACATGAAATATGATCAAATGTAGTCCACCAAGTTCACAAACTGGTGAGTTGCTCAACGAGAGAAAAAATTGTGCTCATTTGCTAATGAGGTCATTTGAGTATCATAATGTAAGTAATCCCCAAGTCTTTTCCTTGCCGAAGCCTTAGGTCTAGAGTTTTTTGCAAAATTCTAGTTTTTAATGATTTTATGTGTGCCTTTGAAAGCAAACCTATTAGTATGCCACGTCTTAAGTTACCTTACGTAAAGAAACGCAGTACCAGTAATTTTTTGCTTCTGCTCTCTTATTTGGTATTAGTAACGACATTACCTACCTTGATTCAAATAATTTGGTAGAAAATATACGTCACTGTTTGAAAAGTAATTCGAGACGCATAATTTGTGTAGGTATCCGGTTTTCAATCAGTATCAGTATTGACAATGAATCCTGTGTGCTGTATGCTATGGTATGAAATTCAAGCTCTGAATATTAAACAGCACATCATCACTCATACATTAGGAATGAACTAAAAAAACGTTAAGCATCATGAACTGGCGCTGGAATCCAGCATTGAAAAAGCTATTCCCAGAAAAGTACAAGCAAAAAACTACCTTGTAGTAAATCAGCATGATTATGATTGTAATGGTAGTGACATTGCATAAAAAGAGAGAAGGGAAAAGCTGCAGAGACAATTTTTTCTCTTTTGAACACACTAATGAAATTCAAATCAAATGAGCATTCTGCCTTCCTTTGTGTCTTGGCACTTGAGAGAAGGCCAGAGAAAAAAACAGTTCCTCCTTTCATTTACATTCATTGAATGCAAATAATGATAAAAGCTGTCTCTTATAATTTGAGGCTATGCATTTTCGTACTATACAAAATCTGCTTTGCCATTAACATGCGTAGTCTCACCATGCCATGCCATGCCATGCCACCACACCACCATCAGCATCCAACTGCTTTCCCCAGTCTCCAGGTATTCACCTAGTTTAAGTATATGTATGCACGCTCGTTCGTTCATAGCATTCTCCCCAAAAAAATCCCCACTATATGAAGGGGTTGTTAATGATCACCTCAGTAGGAATCGGTTGATATCAACAACATAACTCGCGCTTTGCACACACAATCATCAATTGCATTGTTAGCTCCACCACCATTTATTTACAAACGATATGAAAACCTCTTTGTTGGCATTTGCAGCGTAACCAAACTGAACTGTTAGAGTTCAGATACCAGCCTCTAAAATTAATTCCTAAATTCTTACCAAGAATGCTGCTTTGGTACTACAACTCATTCCTATACTATGTAAATTTGAATGAAGCAAAAAACTGGAAAACGTTTTACATGTATAACTTACCTAGGTGTTTATCATCATCTCCTGCTGCAAAAGATCTTTGACCATTATAATATATGCAGCAATGTCTTTTATTTTACATTCCATTATAACAAACATGAGTGCCTCTTGTGATGCATATTCAAGGAAGGGATCCGTTAGTAGTTGTAAGTTAGTATGGATTTGACAAGCCACAAAACTAACATGATACCTAAGTACATAGCTACCTAAACAAGAAAACTAAATATTCAAATGCTTTGAAAGGAAATCTATCTCGTCATGCTTTCTCATGTAAATACATGTAAGTTGCCAAGGTAAATATAAGTAATGCTGTAGGTAACGCAATTATACTCGTACAAAAAGTATGGCGTTGAGTTACTTTGATCATCCATTTGCTTCCCTACTTCAATTTCAATAAGAGTAGTTTTGCGTGTAAATTCATTATGAAGGATAGGTATGAAAGACTAGACTAGAGAAAGAGAGAGAGAGGAAAACGATTAATAATACAGATTCTCTGTCATTCCATTTTAATTCAATGCAGCTGGGACAACCAGTAATAGTAATAGGACACACGAAACAGTAGGAAAAAGACGATATATGCATACTTCTGCATGAACGATGTCGTTTGACTCAAAATGTTCTCGAATTCATTCAAGTCAATATGTTTCTTAAAACATGCCATCAAAGCGATAATACTTGGTGTGTATTGAACTGTACTTGCAAAAAATACATAAAACGTTTCAAGTTAAAAAAAAGTTGGAGATGGAGACAAAAAAGTACAATATAAAAGTAGGCGCGTTATATGGGAATTTATACGTTTAAGTATACTGTACTTTTTAGTAGGCTGTGTAATTCGATACATGGCCACATTTCAAATCAAGCACACACTCACACTCCACAAAAAAAGGAAACTGGATGGGGATGAGGTACCTCAAAGAAATGGAGAAGACCCAGTATCACTCTTAATAAAAAAAATGCACTGGAGACATACACATAGATGCATACATACAACATATAATATGCCTAACTGACATACATACTTTTATTCCCTCTTTCTTAAAAATGAACTCAAGAAGCCTCAAGGCAATGGCAGTCAAGGATCAGCGTGCTAATTAGCACTCCAAAACGAGCTAAGAGTGCGGAATAGCACTCCTTCGACGAGTGCTAATTAGCACCCGTAAGAGTGCTAATCAGCACTCTCAGCTGCTTTTGGAGTGCTAATTAGCACTCCATGTTAATGGGATACTAATTAGCACTCGTAAGGGTGCCGATTAGCACTCCTGCGACTTAAATTTGTTCCTAAAAATTAAAATTTGAATACAAACCATAAAAAATTCACTTCAGGTGTGACATTCAATGAAAAATGTTGAATTCAATGAATAAAAGAATGAATTTGAGTACAAATAAAACCGTAAGTGTACGAAGATACACAAGCAATGAAATTGTAATTTGCGAGTTAAACTAACTTGATTCAACACGAAAAATAACTTAAAGATATCGAGTTTCATTTAAATCGATTTTTTAAATTTTTTCGCAAAAACTTTCGAAATTTGCATTGAATTTAAAATGTAATAGTACCACTTGATTCACCATGAAAAACAACCTTTAGATTCTGAGTTTCAACTGAATCGATTGATGTTTTAAAATTTTGCTGATGACACTTCATCATAATGATGACACCTCACGTACACTCTACAAGCCCCCCAAATGACAAAATTTTCATCATAATTATGACACCTCACATACACTGTACAAGCCCCCCATATGAAAAAAATTTCATTATGATTATGACACCTCACGTACACTCTACAAGCCCCCCATATGAAAAAATTTCATTATGATTATGACACCTCCCGTACGTCCTACAAGCCCCCCGAGAAGAGAAATTTTTCATTCTTAAAAAGCAATTTCATTGCTTAATAAAGTTGAAACAATAGAAGGCCAAATGCATGAATCATGTAATGTGTTGTTGTTTTTTCGAAAGAGAAACACTAATATTTATGAAATTGAGTTTTTAAACCTGTTTAATCAGCTAATCGGACACCCCAAAAATATTGGAGTGCTAATTAGCACTCTGAATTATATTTAGAGTGCTGATTCGCACTCCTAGGAGTGCGAATTAGCACTCGTTTTACAAATTATCCCTCAAAAATCACAAAATTTAGTTATAAATTTTTGAAACTACACACAATAATTTGCAACTTTATTTAGGTATTTTTAGTGAAGCTATTAAAATTTTAGCTTTTACCATTCATTTTAAATTCAATTTCGAGTAATTACAACCTTTAAAATTCATTTTCTCAATTTTGCCACGATGAAAAAAAAATCGCCACGGTGTAAAAATCCTAATTATCGTCTGGATTCATAAACTGATTTTTAATTTCATGAGCACTTAAGTATATGCATGAGCAAAAAATATCATTTTTTCCATGAAAACAGGAGTGCTAATTAGCACTCATAAAATAGCTAAGAGTGCTGATTAGCACTCATAAAATAGGTAAGAGTGCTAATCAGCACTCCAAAAAAAACTAGGAGTGCTGATTAGCACTCTTTTGACGAGTGCTAATCGGCACCCGTAAGAGTGCTAATTAGCACGCTGATCCTTGACTGAATGGAGAGTGAAAAGCTTAATATTAAATCTAGCATTCTTCTTCATTCTAGTTTAGGAATTCATCCTCCTTATTTTTCCCTTGGCAGAGAGACCAAACTGAGACTACTACTGGTATGTATTATGTCTACCCCTTCAGCCGTTGAATTTCAACTTACATTAAAAGCATACTCAAGTAGCATTAGTCATTTAAACCCTTTTCTCGACTTTAGACTCCTTTGTGTTCCATCCATATACCTTGAAAAAGAGTTGTATTCCAACACCAGTACTTCACATTATTGCCAGTACTTTGTTGAACTGACGTCTGTCATCCAGACGAGACTTGCAGACGCATAAATGAGACACTCTGTACTTCACTGGATAACATTGGCTCACAACTATATAGCACTTTTACGACAATAGCTTCGCGTCAGGATTCCTTTCTGTTGCATAAAGTTAAATAACTTTTTTGGTGTTGCACCCAAACGTACATAAAAAGGATATGTATGTACCTTAATCTGGAGAACCTAAAATGTATATGTTAACTTTACACAACGCAACAACACAACACAACAGAACATAATATGGCATAAGTAATAGACAGGTAAGGATCACTTGCGCTATCATCTCTTTCCATTTTTATTTCATTAACGTCAATCGATATACACTTGTCTAAAACAACGACAAGGACTACGGCAAAAGTGAAAAGAGGGAGAGAGACAGAGAGAAGAAGGGAAAAAGGTAGAAATAGAAAACACTTTGGAGTGCCATCAAACCTAAAGAGAAAAGTTGGCAATGGGAGGATTGCTGGGTGAAGATGGAAAGCGTTTTTTCCTCCAGAAAATAAATATGGGCTCATAAAAAAGTCAACTTTTTACTTTTACCATTGAAACCACAAGATAAATTTCGACAGTCCTTGAGCTGCTTAAAGTGGGAGAGAATTGCAAGTGGCAAAAATGAGCATAATACATTACATATCACTGGGATAAAAAGGAGTATTTGATTAGAAACCCATTGCAAATATTTCCAAGAGGGTGCGTCACTTTCCGACAGAGGAAGCAAATGAAGTTTTCACATAAAGTACTCCGTTTCCTGCACCAGCAACTGCTGACTCTTCTCTAATTACAATGAAGCCAACGGAACACTCAATACTGACTGAAGGTTTAGTATATTTGTCGTCCACGTCGATATTGATCATAATGTAATGGTTATGGGGATGAATGGTCTTCATTTTGGGGTGGGGGGAGGGAGATTAGCAACGGGGTCTTCTTGGCCACACACACTCTTGCATATATTTCTAGCTTGTGTCCTCTGTGTCAGATCCAATTGAATAGCGAAGGAAAAATAAATATGCTCTCTTTCTGAGGTAAAGTCGCCCGTGTTAGCGCGCCTCGTAATTCCATGGTTCATAAAGCCTGTTTTCCATCACTTTCCAATCCCCGCAGTAAATTCTCATCCAGTGAGAGCAAATCTCTGCGAAAAGTCTGCTTCCGTCCTACTTTTTTGTGTACGAAAGAATGAAAAAAAGAGAGAATGAAGATAGTGGGCGATTACTCCTTGCAGAGGAAGTAGGAACAATCGGTTGAGAAAGAAGAAGAAGAGTAAGTTACAAATGTAAGTATGTATACATGTATTTTTTTAGGATTTGCCAGAATTATGTATTAAACTAAACATAGTAAGGTTATGGACTGTATCAAATGGGATAAGGGAAAGAGAAAGGGACCTCCTAACGTGAGCATAACTTTTACTGATATGATCTTAGCTCTCCTGAGCCATTCCTTGTGATAAATCTTTCTCCTTCAGTTTGAGTCCACTAAAGGGCTTCATTTTGTTTCGATCATTGTCACTTCTTCGTTCTGCGTGACTTGTCCCACAGATACCTTATACTGGCCCGTTTTCTCATACATCAGGTAGCGTGTACTGGCAGCCAGACTACCTTCAAAGAATCGACCAGCCGCTTAGGCTTAGTTAACTCTACATAATAATGCTATATCTTTCTATCATTCTTCTCAAACGCTATGCTTGTATATATACATATATATTTATACAAAAGAGTAAAGATTGCTCAATGCTCAGCCACCTAAAGTTGTGTGTGAAACTCCCAATCAGCACACAGAAGAATTTTGGGATAAAGGGCTTAAGAAGCCGGATGAGATATCGCATGATGCGTCAAGTAGGGAATAAAGTGTTCCTCCGATTTTTCCCCTTTCTCCTCTCTATTTTATGACCTTCCGTAAAACCTTTCATACTTTTGATTTTTCCTTGAAGATGGTCTTATCAAACAAATATTGGACATGGGGAAAGGAAGGGTAAACTTATTGCGCCATTGTCCAAAACTCTTATATTTTAACAAAGATTCCTTGGTTTGCATGCAATTTCCCTTTTTTAACTTTATTTTGTGGTGTCCCATAATATTATAGTGGACGAGCAAATGGGAAAATTTAAGCCTTCAAATGTTACAAACCTTAAAATAAAATGAATGGACCTGTTGTTACATAATAGTATTCATTTTCCACATACACATATCTTTTACATCCTTTGCATTCACAGCCCGTCTTTTGTTCTCCACAACGGAAACTGAAGGAATGGCATGACACAACTTGGGCGAGCTCACAGTTAGTTGGTGTGATTTTATGATTTCCACAGTTGCTCCCTGTTTTGAGGAGAAAGTTACATGGACAAGAACATATCTTTGAAAGGCTCCAATCCAAACTTTCAACTACTTGCTGATAAAAATGAGGTCGATTTCAATTCCGTTTCATACACATTTCCTCCTTTCAAAGCTGAAAAGTAACATTTACATATACGTATCTTAACTACTACTGTATGTATAAAGTTATGAGCTCAATTTCAGCCCTGCGACAAACTATCATTGAGCCAAAAATGAGATTCTTAAGGCGCAAAGCAATTTCCAAAGAAATTGAATTACTTACCATACAAATTTATTTCCATACGGAGGAACAAGAAACCATCACATCACAGGACCCAAAACCACTTGGTTGATAAAAGTGTCAAGGTTATGTGCATAATAATGTGTGTATGCACATATTATGTTGCATTCATTTCCAAAAGTAAAAGTTTCGAATGGATGCAAAATGCGAGCACACATTAGAAACTATAGAAAATCATTTGGGTTTTGTTGGCCAAGTTTTCAAGTCCAAAATTACATATGGTGAGTTAAACTTTGGATTCAATTAACATTATAAAATCATAGGAGTAAATGTAGCATAAATAAACGCCACCAAAAAGATATGACTGCTGCTGCTGCTGCTATCTTCTTTTTTGCTGCACTGTAAAATTTGCGACAAAATGCCTACTTACATTGTCGGCTTAGTAATAAAAGTAAGTACCATTTACCAGCACCACACCATACTACTACCCTGCTTCCTTTCCATTGTACAGGGTTATTCCAAAGTTGTTCTCAAGTAAAAGTGATGAAGTACTGCTGGCTAGTCAGTCGCAAAGCAATATCTAATCAATCAGATAGATACTTTCATTTATGCTCCAGTTATGTTTCCCAGTTACCATAAAGCTTATGCTATAAAAAGATAAGAGATAAATAGTAAAAATGAACAAAGCGTTTACATTAGAGTTGGACAATTTCACGAGAAAAAAATGTTGGTTGCTGTTATGTTATCAAGTGAAAATGGTACACCACAAAATGGGGAAGTGGATAAAATTTTTACTATAAAAGGAAACGCCTATTACATCTCTAGGAAAGCACGGCATGGCAATAAAATTAGAAGATGACATGGGCCATCTTCATGACTCTCCCTGTACTCAAACTGACTGAGGGAGAGAGCAAGTAAAATTGGGAAAGTAAATAGCCAGTGTGTGTCTGTGTGTATTTACACTTGACACAGCCAAAATCCAAAATGATCGGTCATGAAGTTAGATAAAAGGGTGAAGGAGGAAGAGTAGGAAAGGAAAGAGTGAAGTAGTCATTGTGTCATTTTAAAATGACACTCAGATCCCTCAGAATGTTCCACTGTTTTACCAAACAGTTGAGCTGACTCTCTCCCATGTTGTTGAGGGACTAGGTTAGTTGAACGAGAAAGTAGAGGCAAAGCAAGGAAGAGGATAGTATTGCAAGTTTCTCTGCTTCATTTTGTGTTAGGGAAACACTGGAAACTACGAAACAAAGATGGTGTGAAGGAAGGTGAATTCTTGTGTGAAACTTGAAATGCAATAAAATGGAAGAAGTATTATTGGCCAAGTGCAGGGACAAAAGTATGGATGGACTGTTGTTCAAGAATATTATGGATTTGACAAAACTTCATGGAACCAAGCTGGAAAACCTTAGCTAGGCGACGTACCAGTGACGGAAGATGGGATGCGTTGAGGAAAAAGGAGTTTGATACAATGTGTATTCTGACTTGAAGCCAAGAAGCGCTATAAAGCCAAGCGGATTCTCAAACAAATGGGGTTCATACATGTTATATGGCTATAATGTAAAGTAGTATAATGATATATGGCTCATATTCCATCAGAATTATTGTCTAGTATGTGTTAAAGAACTGCCATTGCGACCGCTGCCACACCATCATTATAACTACTTCAATTCTATTACCAACAAAACTGCTACTTGAGATTCGTACTCGTGGTTGAATGAAAGAGGAGCTTGGGTTGGAGAAGGAGCAAAAAGGGAATGGAATCGCTTTTGCTCATTCGAGAAGCGACATTTATTGTCTCCAAATCAGACATTCTTTATAGGTTGACATTGTGAACTAACATTTGTACGCGATTTTGTCATCCAAGCACTTTACATGACTTCCTCCCTTTCTGATTCTCCGTGTCCCACTTTAACTTTCTTTTTCTGGAGCATTTTAACTACCTACTCACATACATATACCATACCACTACACTCTTACTTTCCATTGGGATGATGATGAACTTGAGCACCAAAAACTTTTCACTCGAACAAGTGGTTAACTTAAAATTTATTGTCATTCATTATTTAACGTGTATCATCCACCGTGTGCACTGAACCTGGAATAGAACCCTCTCACACAATAATCATAATCAAAAACACAATATCATCGTGTACCTACTTAATAAACTTGCTGTAGTTCTTATTATCCTTTCTCTTTTGTTCCCATCACTTCCTACCCAATTCCATTCTGGTAGTCTGGTGTAAAACAAAACAAAACATTTTAACAAGATGTGCATGAGCTGTCCCAAGTAAAATACTTGAACATTCATACATGTCTGAGTAGGTTTTGTACCCGATTTTCTGAGCTACTCTATAGTATAGAGTCTATACACACAAAAAGTGAATGCCTTTACAGCCCTCTGATGAAACGCCTACGTTAATGGGCTCAATTAATCAATGTAGACACAGTGTAGCAACTCACTGTTCACAAGTGAACAGTAGAGCCAAGGCATGCAGACCAAAAGATTTATGGTGGAATATAAGCAACTAATGTCATTCTTACTTATTCTCCGAGAAAATTAGAAAAACTGAAAAAATATGAGTTAAGTTGAAAACTAATGTTTTAAAATGCTCAAGTGTCACTCACATTATTAAAAAACTGCAGAGTTTCTGAAGAATTTGCGTCAGTCAAACTAACGTAATGCACTCTTTTTTAATTACTAACGCGTCTCATCTGACAACAAGACAGTTGCATTTTTTAATAAATGCAAAATTTCCAAATAAGTAAAACCCATTTTAATATTAGTTTTAGAAATGGGATCGCGCATAGCGTATTATACAGAATGTGTGGTGAGGAGGAGAATCAGTTAAAAGCGAATAGAACTTTGTAAAACACATCAATTATTTACTTTGTCGATGTTGCCCATTGAGATAATTCCTAGCTTTCATCACTTTCTTTTCGAAGACGATGGTCTCAATGCGGAGTCCCTTGAAAATAATATATTGGTGGAGTTGGATTATAGATGTAGATCTAGTATCAAAGAAGGACTTATTAGAGATTACACTAAGCTTCCATAAACATGTCAATGTCGATTACCAAAAGACTTTTTGGAGGTTGGCTATAAAGTCCTTTGAGAATGTTTCACACGTGTCCAGAAGGCATTAAACGATGTTCAAGCCAATTTATTTGGCTAACAAGAAATCGGCCATTGAGTGGTGATATTTTCTACGCCTTCTTGAAGTTTTCTCAAAATAATAAAACTCACTTACAAATATATTGAGGGAGGAAACTTTTACTTCCAACTCATAGAAAGGATCTCGCCATAAATGCCTAGTAGCTACGTCAATGTTTTCCAAAGTTTGGCTGTATGTTTTTGTTCCCCACCAAAAAAACATTTTGTGTAGCGTAATAGCAAAGCATTTAAGGCTTGAGTTCGAGGAAATGATGTCCACTGTAACAATAAAAGTAACATATTGTTTGTTCAGCAATATCTACAATAATTGACATTGACAAAATATAATATTTTTCAAAGACAGCAAACGATTTTCGTTTAGGAAGGGTCCACTAGGTACAAAGTGCAAAGATGTTCACCAAGGCAATTTAAAGAAAGTCATAAATCTTCACATTACACATGCACCACTGATTATCCAATCTGATCTTCTAAAACAAGTCTCACATGCTGACTTCAGTTTTTATCATCGTTATCAGAATAATATCTCCATGTGATTTTTTACACGTACCTATAATTTGACTGCCTTGCCGCGCCCAGTTTCCTTCACGATGGAATTTGCAATGTAAAAAGTAGTTGTAGTAACACAATGTATGGAAAAAATACTGTCTAAAAAAGTCAAAATGATTGCAGGAAATAATCCTTGATTTATTAAGCTATGATAAATCCTCATGGGATGCAGAAAGGTTTGGTGAAATGCACCCAATAATTCAACCCAAATGTGGGTTATGCAGAGCTGGGGGACCGGGACAGTTCCGGTACTCGGTACCGGTCCTCGGTACTTTTTCTAGCATGATCCGGTACTCGGTACCGGTCCCCGGTACTTTTTCTAGCATGATCCGGTACTCGGTACCGGTACCCGGTACTTTTCGTACCATGAGCCGGTACCCGGTACCGGTCCTCGGTACTTTTTCTAGCATGAGCCGGTACTCGGTACCGGTCCCGGTCCTCGCTACTTTTATGTTATAAGCGGGTCCTCTGTACATTTCTGTCATAGTTAGATGCTCAGCAACATGACACCTTTAAAAGTCTAATAATAATAGACTACAACTAATCAGTTTCGAGAATTGAAACATTTGCATGCAATCGTATTTCCACATGCAGCCCTTGAATGTAATTTATATATTAATGCTAGTGGAAGTTTGTCAGTGTGTGACCAGGAGAGTGCACTAGAAGAGTGCAAACCGAGAGACAAACAAACTTAGTTGAAAAATGTATAAATGTCATTCAGCCATGTAGTAAAATACAGGAAGCGAATATTAAAAACTGAAAATTATTCATAAACATTGGGAGACCGGGACACTTCCGGTACTCGGTACCGGTCCTCGGTACTTTTCCTAACATTAACCGGTACTCGGTACCGGTCCTCGGTACTTTTCCTACCATGAGCCGGTACCCGGTACCGGTCCTCGGTACTTTTTCTAGCATGCGCCGGTACTCGGTACAGGTACCGGTCCAGGACCGGTACCTGTACCGGGACCGGACCGGACTGGAAAGTACCGCAGGTCCCCCAGCTCTGGGGTTATGCTACCAAAGCAATTCATCCCAGATTTTTTGCAATAATTATAAATTATCAAATGATGTACATTATTTCCCATAAAATGAATCCGATAATGATATAAAGCAATGTTTAACCTTTTGGGTAGAACACTACATCACTCCATCTTACAAGGTGAAATACAGAATGGAATATATATAGTGCTTTCAACTATATTTGGTTTCGTCATGTATTTGTTCAGGGGAGGATAGAAAAGTAGATATATTTTACCCGAAATCCTTCACTTTCACCGGAAGCGAATAACCATGTTACTCTTTTCCGGTAGTGATAGATAGTGTAGGATATGAATAAATTTTGCTCAAAGCATTTTTTCTACAACATACATGTGTACATAGTAGTGAATAATAACATGTAACATTTCCTTTCCAATTCATAAAAGTGGAACAAAGTTTCAGTTGTGAAAATTTGTCGGTTTGGATTGAACGTGTTCATCTATAAGAGTGATGGGATAGTCATATAATTTGCGGAATATGATGAGTCATAATGTATTTTTGAGCTGATACACAAAAGGATTTATGACCTATTACCAATATCTAAACACGAAATAAAATGGAAAAGAAATTATACGACATGTTATCGAGATTCATGAGGTCTGTTACCAGTGAAGTCCGTTCAAATGCAGACGTCTAGTACAAATATTGTAGTTCTACATCAATATTTTTGATATATGAGACGAAACGAACATAATTTCTTGAGACAGCAACATATATTTATAATAAAAGTATGAAACATGGACCCATCTCATCTATAATTTCTCGCCAGTGGTAAAAGACCAACTGGTTATGATCATAGTTTGTAATGTACATGAGGCACGGTTAGCTGAAAACATTTATGAATTTGGCTTTTATGTTAATTCCCAAATAGGATACAGCTTGCACAGAATAATGAAATGGAAAGTAGCTTTAGAAAGCTCTAAACTACCTACGTGTCAATGTCAAATTATTACTTGTAGAAATGTTTTGAAGCATAAACATAAACGATCCTCCTGCTCCCTATAAACTGCCATCTTTCAAGTACCCAAGGTTTAGTCCTTTTCTCTATCAAATCCAAATGCATATTTTTATACTCAAAGTTTGCAAATACAAGTAAAGTGGCTTGTTAGTATAGTGCTCATAGCCTCAAGTCATTATGGTGTTTTGGAAGCTGTTGATAAGCTGAAAATATATGCTCATTACGACAATAAATTTTAATGCTCGTGGTAGCACCAGCAGCATCAGCATTGACTCATAGACAGAGGCAGAGAGTTGAAGTGAGAGAAGAAGTGGAAAAAGTATTCATGTATGTATCAAGAGCATCATCAGCACATAAAACATGCATAATACAACGATAAAACAAAGAATTTAGCCTTCAGCCTAGTTTTTCATTATGCATGTTATACCCCCTGTTTTTGACAGTTTACTATGTTACTACTTGCACAAAACGGGGGATAACTATAAACCGAAATAGAGATTAAACTCACTTGCTTCTGAATCCTTATGCAACTACCATTGCATGCGAGTTCATGCATGTCTGCACATGAGAAGAAACAGAGGAAACGGCATGGTGAACAGGAATCATATGAAAAATGGAATCATACAAAGATTTATGTATGTAACTTATATAGAAGTCAACTCTCCGAAAAAAATGTTTTGCTTGGACAAGCCAATCAGCCAAAGCGAAAGAAAAAAAATGCTTGAGTGAACTGTTCAGGCAGGGAAAACCCCTGGAGAATAAGTTGTTTGTCCATTTCTTTATGTATTTCTTCTCATCTTTGTAGAGACCTGGACATGGACCTCATACAAAACTTGCTTTCTCTCCAAGGGTTCACTACTTCTACTACCACTCTGTAGATATGTTATGAGTCCACTCAAACTAACGGGATGTTACCGTCCGAATGACTAAATAAGTATGGAGGGTGAAAGATTTCACGAGCGTTTCATTACCTTCCTCACGGACAACGAATATTCATACATTTTAAAGGTTACTAGTAGACAGAAATCTTGTCAGACAATATTGCCTATGACTGCGTAGCGTAGGGATGGGCTACACTAGACACAAAGATGATGTGCAGTCATGAGAAATTAGGATATAATGGACACTCGTTTCTACTGTCAATAAAGATGGTTCCACACCAAACTTGAAGATGCATAAAAATTGAACGACTAAGCGAAACTAAAATACGTCATGTATCAATCACAATGGTTTGCTGATATTCTGTTGACTGTGTATTTTCTACAACACATCAATTTATTTCCTTACCTCGTGTGGGCGTCACGCAGTTATTCAAACGTACATTTATTTCATGATTCCAAAAAGTTCCAATAAAGTCGTGCTATGGTTGAGCTAAGCTTTCACCAGTTGAAAAGCTCTCGGTTCACATGCTTGAAAGATTAAATTTCAAACCAAGCTTGACATACAATCTCCCCTTTGGACATAAAACCAGCTGTCCTCTCATCTTTTCCCAACCGTTGTCCTTCGTCAGCTGGATTTCACGCACATATGTATTTTGAGAAAATTTACAACTATTTCGAGACTGCAGATCCATGAAACTGGAATCTGATTTGGTTTAAAATAACTGCGCACTACGTGTTTTATTTGGAACTACAAGTTCCTGTAATTTAGGAGCAGCAATATGCATATTCATTCAAGGAAAATTCAGTGTTTTGAAATATTTGCATACCAAACTTAGAAAATGAATGCAGTCTCATTTGCCTATTGCACAAGATGGGCAAAGTTGGTTGTTGACACACAGAGAACTCCCCATTTTCTATGACTCCATAATTGAAACCATGATGATGATCCTGAATGGCAGAGAATAGAAATAATACGGTTGGCCAATTCCGACAAGCAGTGGGGATTCAAAGAAGAAAGTTTAGTGTGTGCTTACGTGAGATAGATGTAGTGTGTAGAAGAAGTCGATGACGACGATGTTGATGATGCTAGTAAAAAACAATAGAAGCCAGGAAAACGATACTTACTACCACATTCCCTTTTCGTTCAGCTATAAAGATCCAATCAGTGCTGGAGTCTTGCCGAGATATTCTTTTCGTTTTCATTCACAAGAAAGCAAAGGGAAATTTAAGTTCTTCAGTGGTGGTGGTGGTAAACGAATACGTTGAAGTAGCGAAACTTTTTGCGTTTTGTTTTTCATATAAACTTTTGTTGTAAGCTCCATGCTCCGACTTTGGTATGTAAATAATCATCATGAAATAAAGAAACATACGAAAAATTCTCATCCTCATTTTTTCTAAAATGAGGATACGACGGACATCCGGCGACATTCTATAAAGTTGATTTCTCCACTCTACAGTTGTCTTAGACTTGTGTATAGGAAAGAGTCAAGTAGATAAAGATATATAATCTAGTGGAGATTCTTATTATAATGCAACATATTGAAAAACTCACAGCCCCCTAATACACTCTCCTACTCTAGGTAGGTACACGACACGACAAGGAGAAAATATGAAGGAGTCGTTTATCTCCCGCACACTTGAATACTAGAATCAAATAGCAAACGCAACTCCTAGAAGATGGATCCGACTTGAATGAAGACAAAAGGGGACTTTTTCGCAAAGAAAATTTCTTGATCAAGAAATAAGATTCAAATGGTTTTTAGGGGCTCTAGATTTCTACCAAGTCAACCTACAGCAATTTAGCGAGGAGAGCTTACTCGTTATGTCACTTCACTACCACCACTATTCCAACTTTACTGTACATCCAATTTTTTTTAAAGAGAAACATTTTCCCTTCCGACCTACAAGAGGTTGATGGTTGGATAAGCATGAGAAAGGATTCTCTCTTGAAATTGTGAGGTTTCTTAGTTTCTCTTCAGAATAGGGGGGAGATAACAAAGTATTGTTCCGTCAGTATTGTTTCCGTTTTTCCAGTTACTAATAATACAAAAAAATACATATACTGGGCGGCAACACATAAACACATACTCCATTTGCTGTAGCAAGGGAACGTATTTGAATTTTGAGCTGAACTGATGACGATGGTACTAACATACACATGATAATTAAGTAAATGAAATGAAAGCGGTAGAAAGTGAATTTTCCGTCATTCCCAGTAATCACCAACCACATGCGCTATGACACAGCACAGCAGCATTAAGTATGGTTTATCCGTTATAATAAGTCAGTTCATTTAACTGGATTGATGTTTTTTTGTATTATCGTCATCAAATCGCACCCCATCCCATCACTTGTTATGTACCTACGTAAAGTATGTATTTCAAGCTGATTTTTCCACGGCACCATTTCCCTTTTCCCATCGTAAAACTGGGGGAAGGAAGAATCATTTTGATAGCCTTTAGTTAGGTCACATTACATAATACGTAAAGTACCTAGCAAACGTTTTTAACTCTGTTGCGTAGCACGGGGTTTTTCACTCCGCCTCCATTGGAACAGTAGAGAACGTCAGATGGTTTGTATTCGAAATGGGAAAAGTCATTCTTAGTCACAGTAGTCATTCGCATGAACACAGAGTGTGCAGGTTTTTATGTAGTGATGTGATGTAACATTACCTTCCAAGCGATAACTTCTCACTAGCGGTAGAAACGACGAAGGGAAAAAGGGAAAAAGTTGGATATGAATCTTTTGCGATACATGGGAAGGGCAAAGAGCATGGAGCATTGGAGGAAGAGATGCGTTTACACAGACAATAGGAGAAAACTAGAAACCATTAGAGAATAACAGCTTGTGTGTTCTTTCTCACCAACTCAATTTTTTCCTCCTTTTTCCAACATTTTTTTCGGCTTCTTCCTCCCTTTCTCTCGCACTGGTTCTGGTATTTTTTTTGTGATAGTACATAGCATCACCAGTCAACAGCAGAGCTATCAGTGTAGCACAACAGAAAAGTGAGACCATGAGAAAAAATAAATCCCATCTTATTCGATCAACATTATCGACCTTCATCAATTGATCTTAGCAAGAAGGAAGCCTATTTGTCCATCATTTCACGCTAAAGTGGACCAACATTCTTCTTCTTCGCCGTCTTCCTTTTTTATGTTTCGGCTGATGTCTTTTCTTCTCATTGCATTTCTCGGTGTGATGTATATCATATAGTTAGTTTCGGCTTCTTTTGAAACTGTAGGAATTCTAAATACTGCTAGGCGAGTTGGGCTCCTGCTATTATCTGCTGTTGTTGTATTATAGACAACAGCTTGTCTGGCTGGGCTGCTCCGTTTTTTTGTCACCAATGATGTATTTTCCCCGTTATTTGTCAGCTGGACAGTTATATACATTTTGTGTACGATGGTTTATCCAAGGATGCACGATCATAATTGAAATCAAGAACTCGTTCTGCTTTTCTCGCATGTGAAGTCCCACAGGTTTTATCTTCGATGTCAAGAGGTTAGAAAATCTAGGTTAGTTTGATGGTATAGGCAGGCATACATAGATTTGCTCTTTGTTTGATGGCAGTTTTCTTGTTACGTATCAACTTTTTTTGCTTCAGTACCATTTTTTATCTGCGAAAGAAATGAGCATGATGATGCACGAGTTGGTTTTTCTTAGAAGGCTTCAGAACACATTTCATTAGCTATAAGAACTAAGGAAACAACCAAACCGGACCAAACTTCAAACTAAAATGTCAATCTAGGCTTTAAATTTATCGGAATTGTTGAATTTGAATGCCACAATAGACGTCAGAGTTTGGTGGTGGTGTACCTGGCTTACAACAAAATTGTAAACTCATTTGTCTCAAGTTACCCCCACAAATCGTTACGAATGTATAAAGAAGTTCGTAACATTAATAATGATTGTACGCAGTCTAATGGAATCCTCGACTTCACTATATTCCATTAAACTTTATAGGAAATAAAAGAAAAACGAAAATGTAAACGTTTCTCTCCCATATTCCATGGTTTGCCTTGATCTTCCCATTGTTTTTTTTATTCCTGGGAGTCCAAATCATACATTAATGTAGCCGTACAAAGGGACAATTGTAATTGCACGTATTTTTATCAGACCAGGAAATCGAACATTCTATTTGTTTCACTTAGCGATGTACAACCAACCAAATGTTTTAACTTTCAAGTTTTACCACAAGCTCCGTCAAACTAATCGTATTGGCGCGGCTTTGAGACTGCTAATCTGTAATTTTTCATGCATGACTGTGGCTAAAAATCCATGTCGTGAGAGCCAAACCACTCGATAGCGCACTGGGATTAGCTGACACTTCCAAAGTTCCAAATCCAATTTTCTTTTCGTAGCAAAGCTATCTATTTTATATACTCTCTGTCCTGGTGTTTCTGACTCAACATCTCTGTTTCCGTCCCTCCCAAATGAGAAAGCGTGTTGTTGAGTGAGTCTATATTTATAAGAAGAAGCATACTACTTACAACTATAGTTTCCTTTCCAAGTTATTTGATATGTATTCGTGACACGGAGCCCGTGAAAAATATTTGTCGACAATGATATTACCACTTACTGTTCTTTCAGTCTCTGTAGGCATCCTCTCAACAGTAACAGTTGGTGTGGGGGTATACGGGTTATTAAAGAACTTGTATTTGCTCAGGCCTCTTGTTCCCCAATACAGAGAGACTCCAAGGAAATACATAAATGGAAGACGCGTTTCGAATGAAATGGATGCACCGAGAAAAAAAATAAATGTCATTGATGACAATACAATATTATTAGTCACTACCGAATGAATCCGAAGGATGCAATCCTGTACATGCTGGCATTTATATGAATATAAGTGGGTTCCACACACTAAAAACCAATTTTGAAACATATTTTACCTCGGAGACTAAATTAAAAACAGTTAAAATCAGACCTACATGCAGTTATAGGAGTTGGCTCTGGAGTATGAGCAGGAAGCTGGTGTTTAGCCTTTAGTAAACGCAAATAAAGAGTGAAATTGTTGGGGAGGAAAATAATGCAGTGGAAACCTGCAAATGAGATGCTGTATAACTGTCTCCCTTGTAATATTTGGGCCATAAAATGATAAATATATGAGTGTCACTAAGCCAAAAAACTATCATCCTGTTATTGCATTGCATTCCGGTTTCCATCCAATGCAGATTCCTTCCCTTGCAGAAAATCCTTGAAAGTTTTATGCTTAGCAAAAAAAATGGTTTGTGTTTGTAGCAACAGATAAAATTCTTATAAAGTGAGTCTGGCTGGCGAATCTGAATGAGTGGGAATCTTTAACCATTTAAGGTGATAAGTGGTGATGGAAAAAACACCCGTGAGCAAAGAGAAAGAGAGGAAAAGTAAGTGTGACACCGTTCAACCGTTGTTTCCAGCTTTCACCTGAGCTTTGCATAAAGGCTATTATTAACACACAAACTCGTTTCATCCACAGACTACATTTTCAAATATGAATGAGCCTCTCCACGAATACGTTTCCCAATTCTCTGCTAAGGATCTATGAAACTTAGCTTGAATAGTGGAGCTAAAATTGCTCCGGTGTTTGTATGAGGTAAATATACATGCATTTTGTCATACTATCCTTCATATCTGCTGGCGAAAAAGGGGAGAAAGTTGAGAATAAGAAGAAGAAGAAAGATGTTCCAACTTCTTCCTCTTCCTTTCAATAGTAAGATACTTGTTACAAATGAGACCCGTAATCAAGTTTCCAGGTGTATGACGATGACGCTCAACTAAGGAAGAATCAGCGACTGCTGCTGTTGATGTGATGTGACTGTTTTCCAACAATTCAATTGGTTGCAGTGACACTGAAGAGTGTGCATGTTGTTCATCTTCTTCCTTCATGGTGAAAGTGGAAGAGCTTCTTCCTTTCTGCTTACTAGTAACGCCTTCCAGCAAAAGCCAAATATGAGATGGATTCCTCGTGTATGAGTGAAGCAAGGTGGAATGGGTGACAGCTGATGGGATTCCTTTTTCTGTTTGCTGTGGGCCTTAGGCTTTTCCTCTTTCTATTTTCTTCGTCTTTCACCTCTCCACTCCACAAGGAAGTAAGGATGTATGAACTTATGACTATATCGATTCATATTATCCAGTTTGTTAGAGGTGACGTGAGCGCATGCAAAGTACCGTATTAATATGAACATTTGTAGTAACAAAAGCGGACTTAGTTGCAATCTAATTTTAAAATATGCTGGTCTCTTCCCTTTTTCTTACTTTTGCAAAAACCTTCCAACACTGCTCTATTTGCATATAGTCTTTACCAACGACAATGACTTGGAAGGATGCAAATTTTGAACATTACATTATATATTATATCAACGTACATAATATGTATGTGTATACATGTTGCCGTCACACATACAAACATTCTCTACTACATCCCCACTATCATTGGGAATAGTTATGAGTAACGACCCAACTTTTTGTATGCCTCGAGTATGATTTCTTACACAAGTGTTGATCATAGATTAGCATATAAGCTGTCTAGATGTCCGCTTTCTTTACTTGGTTGGTGCTGTAGCTGGCTTGGCTGGCATATGAACTGCCACTAAAAAAACTCTGTGTATGCACCACGTCACTCTCTTCACAGTCAAAGAAGCCCGAGTCTCAAGCATATGTATACTATGAAGACACACATGGTAACAAAGCTGTGGAGTTGGAAAGTGAGTTGTTGGGTTTTAAACCATACACACAATCAACGGTTAGTCTGTACCAAGCACTTCAAAAAAGAGAGTTCGGTTCGAAGCATTTACACAGTAGACTTTTCTCTCTACTAGAGATACTACACACACACTGCCATAACCATCATCAACACAATCATAGCTATCAGAAGCATCATCAACATCAACATCATCATCATCCCAGGCTGGAAGACCTATGCTTGATTTTTCAAGTAGAATCTCAACTCAACTCCTGCTAAATTTCAAAGGAAGTAGCATTAGTGGCATCAGGAAAGAGTGAGTCAAAGTAACAGTTGCTCCTCTTTCTCTTCTCAAGCTTTTCACTGACACTCAAATCTGGAAGCATTACTCGACCCTAAAGCCTAGTTGTGACTGTATCTTGACTCCGTGACAAAAAATTCTTTCTTCCTCACTTGTTCCTCCTGTTCTGTATCTTGCTGAGAGGAAAAGTCAACTCCTGTTCCTATAAACTTTGGCCCAAACAAGCTTGCCTCCCTATGCATGCAAGCATATGCATGCATGCATGCATACTTACTACCTCTCACCATTTTTTCATATCATCTGTGACTCTGGCTACTATGTCATAGCTTGAACATATTATGGTGAGGGTTATACAATGTATATATAGGTTTTTGGGTGCATGAATATATTAAACAATGTTTACGGATCGTCTAGATTTTCTCAACACTTTACTTATGCACACATACATACATGCTTAAGAAAGGGGGAATGCATAGCAGTGATAACATGACAAAATGCTAAGAATACTTTTGAGAACTGGAGCGAGGAGAGATGTAAAGGAGCGTAAGCCATATGGTTATGGGTTGAGATAGGGACATGATATTTTGGCATGAACATATAATGTGCATGTACCTACATCTGAATGCGCTGGCAATTCAATAAATGTTGGTGGTTGGTGCTGATATCACCGAGAAAGAAAATGCATACATAAAATTGGTTATAGGAACACCTCTTCAAACCAAATGCCATGTCGTTGGCTCCTGTCGACCGCTGCTGATGGAAGGATAGAGAAATGCGGATTTTGTCTGTGTGTCTATGTGTGTGAGTGTGACGGAATGTCGGTTAAATTGTTCTCTTGCCTCCGCCCTCACTCACAATGTCGAAAAGGAAGACAATTACTCCTGTTTCTCTGACATTTTAAATATATGCAGTAAAATGGCAGTGACACATCTAAACGAGGGGGAAAGATCCCAAACTGACTTTGCGGTTAGGATGTTAAATGGTATAATTTTTAGGGGCTTTCTCCCCACCAACTCTTTTATATCTGAGCTTGCTTATCTTATTGTATACTATAATGGGTTGGTGGATAGAATGGATCTCACTTTTACTCTCTCCTTTCATCAGCATTGCAACACGTTTCCTCATGCGGTAAGTAGGAAACTGGAATGACATATGGCATTGGAATTAGCACGTCGTGACTTTTTGGCTTTGAGTCGCACATGCAAAACCAAATTCATCTCTGCACCAAGCTTTGCTTAATGCTCGTGCTGGTTGGAAACTTTTTGGTGACATTGCACCAGGGTTGGAAAGATACCAATAGCTTCACATTCTATGCCATCCTCCACATTTTATGCAAAGATATGAAGTGATCATCACATGGGGCAAACCAAAGTAAGTTTGATGAAAGTCATACTTTCATCCAACGCAAAAAAAATTTTTTTTTGTATACACCTATGCAGTTGTTTGCCAAAAAAATGGGAGATTTTGGGCTTCTTTTGACAGAGACAACGACATGAACATTTCATCATTTTTCCATGAGTTCATTCTATTTAAATAAAAACAGACGGAATAATTTCGGCGCAAGGTAGACTTAAAAATTTTCCCCTACAAACTATAAGGACAGGGCTCTAAACACATATAATAATCGACCGAATAATACATTATCAATTATATGAGTGTTTGAAAGCAGCCTTAATATATTGTTCCTCCGTCTCATTCATTCAAAATTCCATTATGAATTGGATTAGTTGGAAAAGAGTATGGCTAGAAGTTTTTAATTGCTCCTTGAGTTATTTCTCCTAGTTTCTACAGCCACACACACACACACACAAGCTCTAAAGTCTAAACTAATGTATGTTAGGGATTACACTTTCTATCCATGACCAATGATGCTAAGCATACACACAAACGCTCTTGTGTGGAAAGGAATGCATGCTCCATTTTACAGTCTGTCAATAAATCAGCTAGCATTTCATCTCTTCTTCGTCGACTGAGCTCAGGCTGCTTTTGCATTCCTTTCATAAAACTTGCTTAGAACAACGAAAACGCAGTAGACTTCAAATGATTTTCCATCCTTTGAAATGGATATCCCCGTTGTTTGTTTTACACCGAATACTAATAGGTGGTGGTTGGTTGCTAGCATAAACTAAGAGAAAGTATTGGATTGGGTGCACCAGACCTATCAACTTTCTCTCAATAGCATCATGGCCAAAGCTTAACTCACAAATTTTGAGTTTGGTCATGCTTCAAAGAAAACTCCAGGCACAAGGACGACCATATAGTCATTTGACCTATTTTATAGATACATTACGCACAATTCAAAAAAAAAATTCTCTGGAGAAGTATCTTATGTACGTATGTACAAGTGATGTCAAAGCCATGAAATTAAGCACCATTTCTTTCCCAATAAAACACAAATGAGATAATGATGGCAGTCATTAATATCAGGTAACATAAAAGTAACATTAGAAAAGACAGTGAATTTTAACGCCACTAGTTGCTAGATGAAAGTTGAGTTTTGGTGCTTACTTACCATAATTATCTGCTACCATTACTACGGGCCACCAATATTAATAATGATGTGCGTGAAAAGGGAAGGTTTGGCTTCTTAAGAATTGTAGCTCATTGTTATTTTTTATGTTTTTGTTTCACATCTAAAGTTACAAAACTAAGATTCGGATAACAACATAGAAAACTTAAGAGAGGATGTTGAAAGGGATCTGTTTTGTTTACGACACAGCAAACAGCCCAGGACTTAGAGGTTGAATGGATATAGCTAGAGTGAAAACTGTTTTCACAATTACTGCCACGCTCGAATAATTCATTGCAGACATACAGAGAGAGGGGGGTGCATTGGTAGGCATCGTATACAACACTTTATATGCATTTGTATTCTGTATCATTGCTAATTTTACTACCATTCATTTCCTTTTCACTTTCACTCATTAAACTTCTCCATTTCTTTCCAGTAGCATGGTTATATGTGTACATGATGCTAAAACTCGTGTACAAACAGGCTCCACAAGAGAGAGAAAGCAGTGGCAGCCAGATCGGTGGTGGTGTGGTAGTATCTCGTTTAAACTGTCTTGTTGCCATTATTCACTTAAGATATCCACAGGCATGACTATCAACTAAGCACACTAGCATTTCTCTTACTGTCTTTGTATTTTAATGAAAGATGGTATTTTATATAGCCTTTCTTTCGTCTTCCCATCTCTATCTTTTAAGCTGTTGGAAGGGTATGCATGCAAATATCGTATTTCACAACAAGCAGTGATATCATAATAAATGAACAAAGTTTATACGATACTTTACAGTTATTGCCATTTAGAAAACGTCTGCAATGTACAGCCCTAGAATACTTACACACATGCGACATACCTACTCTCCCTCTCTTTGAGTTTCCCAACGCACGTAATTTTCCTGGCAATAACATCATTTTGAGAGATTGTTACGATAATATCATGGCTATTTTATGAAGTTTTTAATGTTGTAACCTAAATCAAATAAAGGGGTAACATATTTCTCGACCCAATTATGTATATTGAATATATACAGAGTAAGATGTAGTATGAAAGTAATAATTTTCTCAACTGTAATGAATTATATTTCATGACTTTGAGACAGTGCAAGTCTGGACCAAATTTTACCCAAGTGAAAAAAAACTGAGTGAGTGAACATGCATTATTTTGCATAAATATGCATGGGTGATGCCGATAAGATAGAGAGGGAAAAGGTATTATTTATTCATTTAAAAAATATAGATATTTATGTATTGATGATGCAGTTCATGGTGATGCCGGATTATATAAAAGATTCGGAAATGGGCTCACCAGATTGTGTGAAAATGGTGTAGATACATGAACCGCAAACCTTCTTTCCCCCCAACTAACATCTGTACTTTCAAACTTTTTAGCCATGTAGTTAAAACCATTATATCATTTCATTCTGGGCCACATTTGCATACCTACTTTTCCTTTCAAAGTATGAACGAGCATTTTCCGAATGCCACCGCACAACACACAATACTACAGACAAGGACCAAAAGTAGAGGAAGGACTTTCAAAACTTTTCCTATATTTCTTTTCCATATTATACGCAAGGGAGTTCAAAAACTTGCTGCTGGTATCGTGGTGGTGGTGGTGTATGGTAGTTGGTAGTGTGGTAACTTCGGGAAAAATACTGCTTATTACTAATTCTATTCTGGAAAGACGGTTTTAGCTATCCACTTTTAAGTTTTCTGCAAAAAAAATACTTTCATTTTCCAACTTGCTTCCCTTCTGTTCAATTTCCCTTTCTCTGTAATGACGGAACAATCTGAGAGATTGGCAAATATATATATATATATATAGTATTTTTCCTTTGTTATCGCAAGGAAATAGAGTTGTAGTTGCAATTCTGCTCGTTGCTCAACAAATATTTGTGCTCGTATGTGTGTGCTATACTTGAATGCTGACTGGGAAATAGGAGGAAAAGGAAAGACTTTCCTCTTCTATCAGAAAAGTGAATGCCACCAGCGAGTAGCAAAGGGAAGTTCTCCATTGAGAAAGGATATTTGAGCAAATATATCAGGTATACATGTGGGGAAAGTGTTGGAAAATATTAGTCGGATTCGAGTGTGTATGTTTGTCTTTCAAACAACAAAGGAAAACATGAAAAGACGGCTTTGTTTTTCAACACGCCAAAATAGAAAGAAGAGGCCTCTTGTGTGTCTGTGAAGCTCCCTTCAAAAAATAGACTAATAACATGCACAAAACGTGCAAGCATCTAGATATAATTTGTGTGCATAAAGCAACTGGAAATTGTAAACTATAGCTCACCGTCTAGCAAATGGGGTTTTCCTTAAAGAATAGACGAGGCTTATAAACCATATTATTTCCAATAGCGAGAGACAACCGGAGGAATCATGAATTTCGATTAAACTTGCTAAAGCCAGAGAGCTTCGTATCCGTGACTTTCCATAGCAAATTGCTGTTTAGTTTTTATGGCGGATTTTTTGATTAGACGTAGGTAGCTTTGTAGTACTTTATATTAAAATGGTGGATGAGGTTTCAACGTAAAAAAAAGCCCTCAATTATTCGTCTAACATATCTTTTTAAGCACTCGTCTACTTTCAATATATCCTTTAATGCACAAACGAGGAAAAATGGAAAGGCAGAGTTTATTTTACTTTAACTCCTTTTTGATTCCTGTTCAATCTACCTATGAAATAGCATCAGCAGCATATAAAGTTGCTTTGTGTTGTATAATGGGAAGAAAGGATGTTGCTGGAGCAAGTGCATGAATATGGCATGATATGATACGCTATTCATTAACGGAGCACTTGAAATGTTCAAGGATTTCCCTCCTCTTACTTACTCTCTCCCCTTCCTTTCTGCCATTTATATCATATTCAGTCCATATACTCGTCAATTTCATCACTCAGAGTAGTAAGTCCTTCACAATAAAGTAAAGCTTTGGAGACCCATGTTAACGGTCAAGTTGGCACAAATAGTGTATAGAAATGAAACAATGCGGCATAAAAAATTTATCCAAAATATCCTCGACTCTAATATCCACAGTTTATGTCGACTCTGGAATATATCGTCGCATTCAAAAGGCTCTTGCACAAAGCATCAAAGCTTAAATTCTGTAGCGTACTTAATCCTCATATGATTGGTACTCCAGTTTCCTCTTCCTTTTTGCGTTGACAAATTATCTGTTTGTAGTGCATATGCAACCATAATATTTATATGGGCATGCGTTCATACATAAGTACATTTATAATGGCCTGAGAGTTCTCACAAAGCCTTCCTCTCCAGCAAATGAAATAGATTAACTAATTGAACATAGAGAGCCGTTTCTACTAGAATTATGGTCAAGCATTCTTTATTCTTCATGAGCATGCATTTTTGATAAATACATCGCATAGCATATCAAGTTCCATCAAACTATTTGGATTGCACTAGCCCTTTAACTTGCATCTAAGCATTTCTAACTGCCGAATAATGTTGGGACCGACGAGCGACTGTTTACTAGGCTGCCATGTCCCTGACAAAACCCCAAAAATTGGGTTTTGGAGGTATGTGTTGTATGATATAAGATTTTCTCCTTTTTATTTATATGGGAAAAACAAGTTTGTGACCAAAAGTCGTAAAATGGTGTATAAATTATTAATACATGGTGGTTGTAAAGAAACGACACTCCATGTTTAGCACTGTATTTTTCTCGACTGATTCCTTTATGATATAAGGGGAAGACTTGTGGGTTCGTCTTTTTTGTGTGATAGTGAAAATGGGCAAGAAAAGTGATGAGAAAAATACCATCTATTTCCACATTCATTCACCTACAGTTTCTCTGGCACGAAGGCTTGCCGCCGGCATATAATAAGGAATTTTCAGATCAGTACACAAAGTTCCACATGGGAAAGTGTGCGTAGGGAAAGGAGGCAAGGCAAGGGAAGGATTCCAAAAAAACGACCGTTGTAAATGTAAGTAATAACGGATAGTTTGTAGATTATGTACATTCAAGTGCCATTCACGCAGGGTTTCTGTCAGATGTGCGCCCTTTCTCCCTCTCAAAAAAATGGAAGAAAAGCTTTCTCTCGCCTGCAACACTATATCAAAAACCGGTACTTCTAGAGCTTTTACTTGTCATGCCATACTCTATCTACTTTCTTTGATTTATAACTCGGCTGGATTGTGTACATAGGTTTCCCATTCATTTTATTTCATCAATAAAAAAGATTGAAACATAGTGGAAAGCCGAAGAACTTGGTGAACTTTCTCTCTCTTCTTCCCCTTTTTCTGCTTTTTCAACTCATGAATGGAAGAATGCAAACAAAATCACTTTAGGAAATCAGCTGAAACTCTTTTTCAGCGAATTTTCACAAGTACTACTAACACAGACTGTTTGGCGTGTGGTGGGCTGGGTTTGTGATGTGATGAGCAAGTGAGAAAAGAAACATGACCAGTTGAGGCACTATCACTATATATTTTCACTCTTAATGTCTCTTCAATTACAATTCCATGGAAGGAGGAATCGAAAATAATTATAGTTTATAACCATTTTCTTGAAACCGCTGTGTTGTGCTTTTTTGTAATCCTTAATGATGATGCCTACATTACCAAAAAATATATAAAAAAGTAACTACTCAGCCAAAAAAGGAATGAAAATCATACACATACACACACTCTCTGTATATAGCAGAATTTTTCCAATAAGAAATTTTTGGGTGACTTGTGAAATGAAAACAATTTTAACCAAGTGTTTGTTCAGAACTCTTTCAAGTTTGCACGGGATGAGTTTTCCTACTTTATTTTTCTCTCATCACCGTGTTACCTTCGAGTCTATGATGTTTGATGGTGTCGACTTTTTCTCACTTCTTGTCGACCACCAAAACTGAACCACTCAACTTGCTTTTTCACACTTGAAAAACATTTATTCTTTGTAGTAAAGATAGGAAGGCATTCATCCCCAAATATCTATTGCCCTTTGGAAAACTCTTCCCGTATAATGAATACGACGTCAGTCGTCTCAAAGTATTTTTTCTTGTTGCATTTATCATCACTTATGAAAACTGAGGGGTTGGAGAAAGCATGTGATTTCTCCACCATTTATTTTTTATTGTTGGATTATACCACCGAAAATATCTATTTGAGTTGAAAGATTTTAATTGGATTGATGTTGTTTCTACTGCAAGCTTCATCGAACAATAATATTATTTTAGTCACCTCTCTCAACTCTCAGCTCGCCCTTCTCTGTTTTCTCTTTTTGGAAGAAGCTAAAGTTTGAAGGAAAGAAAAGAAAATTAATGACAATTCAGTCAACGCAAGATACTATAATGTCAGAGCTTCCTTCAAGAAGAACTTATTTCCTTTTCGTCAATTTCATTATTATACACATTCAGTTGGTTGCCATATTACATGGTGTTAAGCCTTTTATGCTGTGTCATTTTATAAGAGATTGTAATACGGTTTTAAGAGAAAATAGTAAGACATGACTAAATATATGTATGTATCATGATGTGTTATATATTATAGTCGCCGTTGGTTTGTTAGAATGTAAATTTCGCTGAAAACATTTATATCTTCAAGTCATTCCAGACGGCTTTGTGTTTTGGCTAGTCACACTGTAAACAATTTTGTTACACTCTCATTCGCATTCCCATGTTCTCAGCGCGCGGTATCTGGTTGTTAATCAATTTAGTATTTTCAATGTAGTCGACTCCTAATTGTGGCATACGAAAAATATGAGGAGTTTGATACATGTGCAATTTAAAAATGATGGTTTACTTGGGTTTGCAGATGGAGTTTATTAGACTTATTCTCTTTATAATAGCTGATTCTAGTAGTACGTATTTATGGAGCGGAGTACATAATGCAATAATGTTGGCAAAGGTTTTTTATAGTTGGTTCGTAACAAAAACAAGTTTGGTATGACTTGGTGAAAGAAAGATGGGACAAAAACTATTTTCTCGAGTTGTTCTTTCAAGAAGCAATTTCTCTTTCTTCTTGTAGTTCCAACTTTCTTTTAGTAATATAACCGTTCATAGGAAATGCCTGTAAAAGTAATATTAGCAGGGTCCTATGTGTTCGAACATCAAATTTCTAAACTTCCAATGAACCAATTTTCTTTTTATCCCTTTCTCAGATAATATGGATGAATAAATGCTAGAGGTGAAAATAAAGTACCCATGTGTATGGAAAAATATGATATGAAGAAACAACTATCCTATATTATTGCCGAGTCTGATTGGAAGTGGAAATATAGATATAAGTTTTTTTTGTAGTGTAACCACCCACTTTCCTGTGTCTGGGCTCAAATAAAAAATTACATTTTATCATTCTGAGCAAGGAAAACTGATTATCGAAGAAATGCATGGTCTTTCGTTCAAGGGTAGACTCGGCCGGGAATTTAAGTGCCTTATCACGAAGAAATCGATATTGGGAAGAATAGAAATGGGTGTGAGTTTTATATTAATATATTTTTTCTTAGAATGTGAGAACTGTACGTATCATTGTTCAAGTAACAATTTAACGTTCTCCACTAAAATTTTGCCGTTTGTTGAAAGAAAACAAAGCTGTTGATGCAAACTTGGTGAACAAATTATATTTTGCAATTTAAGAAAGGCAGGTTTTTTTTGCTTAATTAAAGTTTTTTTTTACAAATCTATTCAATGAAATTTCCATTGAAAAAATGAATAATTTTTACTAAGGTATTATTTCCATTACTTTCAGTTTCAGTATAATTTTGATTACTAAAGGTCAAATTTATTTTGACAGAAGCTAAGTAATTTTAAACGAGGTGGGTATCATGTTTTAAGCTTTTAGTACTACCTATTTAACCTTAAAAAATGCAAGTAGATCTAGATCTAATAGAAGTCTCAAAATCCTGAGTGGCTTTTCATACAAGAAACCCGGAGCAGTGTGTTTGAGCTCATTTAGGGACGAATGTTTGTAAGTCTGGAAAACTAGATTAGAAGTAATTTATACAGACGACAAGCACGTGCTTGAATTCTTGAATAATTTATTCAACTCATAGATTCAACTTAATGACCTCTGCCATTAGGACGGTTTTACAAATGTTATCGTAATTTCATACATACGTGGGAAAGGAATTATGTAGGTTGGTTGCATCGCATCTTTAATTACAGTACAGTTGAATCACTTTATCACAATTCAGTTCAGAACGTCAACATCACATCGCATTCCAGGACATATCGTACGTTTAATGTCAAGTCTTGTGGGACAAGCATTTTTTATACAAATTCCATTGTTGTTACACCTACTTGAATAACCAAATTATATTCTAAGAAGTGTTTCCGTGGCTCAATAAATTAGTTGTACCTTAATTAATGTTGCTATTGCATCCGGAGTCGTAAATATCCAACTGATTTACAACATATTTTTAACGTGCCTTGGACACCTACAATTATTTATGTCTTGTCGTCTTGAGTAAATCTTTGGAGATTCTTCTAATTGTCTGAAAACGCATGTAAACTCACAATCTAAGTGCTGTCTAAGCTTGCCTACATCAAATCCTTGACTTTCATCTCCTGAAGACCCTTTAACCTTTCTGTTTTTGTGTATAGAAACGGCATAACAGTTATACATATATACTTTTGCCATGTTCATATTATATAATATATTTATGTCTAGTTAACTTCATAAAAATCCAAGTAATATGGCTGGAAGCTAGACTTCAATGAATTTAAATCTCTGGTTACCTTTGTTAACAAAGGGTGAAGTGACTTTGCAAAGAAAAAGTTTTTGACGATTCCAGCGTGTCATCCAATCACAAACTTTTTCATCGTCTGAGAAAATTTGGGAATTATTTTCACTGGATTGTGACCACATTTGTTTAAAATTTGTAATCAAATAATCGAAAACTAAAAGCTTAGGTTTAAAAAAGAAAATATCTGTTAATTGAAACCCTATTGTATTCCAATGAAGCTTCGTATAGAATGCAAATTCTTTCTCCGAAAAGAGAAAATTTAGTCTCGTAAATCTATTTTATGACACTTTTTTCCCAACTCCAATTTCAATTGGTATGGATAGCATGGTTTTCATTTACTTTTTTGTACATGTTTGAATAGAACATCATGATCATTATTATTTGGTCGATGAAATTATAAGTAAAGTCAGCTGGCAGCTGATAATTAAAAAAGTTAAGAAAGTATGATAGTTTTGTCTTGTTTGAAAGGGAGTATAAAAGTTTCCTTTACTATCAAGCAGAACGCTAGAGCTCAAGCAGCCTCCCTCTCTTACTTTTCCCTACTCCCTACTTTCTCTCTTTCCCTACATACATCTATCTCCTATTCTCTGTTCTGTACACAATTCGCGTAGTTTGCCGCTTCTTATTACTTTCTCCAAAAGAAAAGCTGGGATGAAGGGGGGAACAAATGTAGGAATGTTGGAGAAAGGAAAGTAGAAAAGAAGTGGTCTCACAAAAAATGTGCCACTCACAAGTTTATATTTTCCATGACTCGATTATTATTATATCATTATTATTACCCCAAAAAAACTCCAAAAGAACTTGTCTCACAAACAGAAGGGCTGCGTACGTCCATCCATTTATGAAGTCAGGGAAGACAGTGACTCAACTGAAGACTACCGTCTAAACGACTGAGAGCGACAATGACGAGAAAGAGGGAAAAACTAAATGCCACTACTATTTACGTTGTGGTAGCAATGACGAGGTTGGTCGGCGGTGGGATATAAAGAAAAAGATAAAAACAAGCGTCTTGTCATCCTCTCTCGTGAGTGCATCTTTTGCTTGTCTTTGCGTGATAATTCTTCCCCTCAACCGTGAAGTGTATGGTATGAAAAAGTCTACAGAGAGGAGGGAGTCTAATGACGATGTTGTGTTTTATATATGGTTTTCATGACGACTGTTATTTTTTTCTGTAAAATATATGACGCGCATAGTTTCACATAATCATCGTTGTGCGGTTAGTTTCTCTCCTTACATAGGAGAAAGTTTGTACTCCTAACTCTATTTATGCTTCTCTCCTTACTCGCATTGCTGCTGATTATGATGATGATGACGACTAACATCGAGAGAAAAGTATTTCATGATGGTTTTATTCTTTCAACGACTCCAAACTTCCGTTTCTTTCCCTTCCCTTCATTTTTTCTCGTTGAAGTAAGTACTATACAAATCGTATTGTTATATGTATTGGTTAATGTTGCAAAAATTTGGAATTCAACCATTACATTAAACTCACATACTACAATAACTCCCACTCAATACGTTTGTATAGTACTTGAAAAACGGAGCTGCAACGTTTTTCTTTTTGAATGAACGGGCAGACGGGCAGTCGCGCTATGATATCCAGTTGTTGTGTCGTCTTGTCCGAATCTTTTCAGTTAAGTGTGTTTTTGTGGCTTTTCTCTATAACTTTTATTACATGCCAATTAAGATTACCGTACTAACGTTAGACATGATCAGCAAGGAGTGGCGTAGAAACATTAAGAAAAAAAATGTACTTGCTATCCAAACTAGACACCAGACAAGTTTGATGATGAATGATAATCATCACTGAAATAAAATATAACAATGTAATTTTATGTATGAATGCTGCCAAGTCCAACATTTTACATAATCTTGGAACATGTTCCTGAAATGGCGGACTGTTAAAAATAACAACTGCCACTCATAGAATCAAGTTTCACCAACAGCAGAATTTACTTGAGTTTTATGTGAATGCCATTTAAATTTATAAGACTTTAGTGAGTGTAATCGCTAGTTAATGCAAATGTGTAGACTTATTTGAATCGGTGTAGTCAAATTAGATACATCTTCTTTTCTGCTGCCACAAAGTGTTTCTGTCTGTCTCGCTTTCAATTTCAATCTAAATCTTTGGAGGAAAATTGTTAAGACGGCTACGATGCTGATGCTATTAGTTATGTACGGAATGTCGAATGACATTGCAGAACACATCTTCATCAGAGTTTAGGAGAAGCTATTAGAATTTGTATTTCGGGAGTATGCAACTCGAATCGATTCAGCATGCATCTTTCAATATCTATTGGCTACATTTACATATCGATCCAATAGAAATATACACATAATACGAGGTTACACGCCAGTTCGTTTGCTCATTCGACCTTTAACAATCTATTTTGTTCGCTTTCTCGAGATGATAGCACACAAGATGTTATTCACGTGTTGAAGTAAGATAAAAAAGAGTAATGTAATTATGCTTACTCGCAAGCTACTGTGAAAGTAAGATCTATTACTATCACCGAATACAGTAAAAGTTATTACACATAAAAAGTAAAATAGAAAGTCTATGAAAATTTTGTTTTCAACAATGGCGAAATAGACTATAATAAATGGATGTAAAGACCATGATAAAGGCCGCATGAATATTTTAATTTTGCCTACAACACATAATGATTGTACTATGAGCTAAAAACTCAATGCTTCTTAATGATTTTTATCTAATAATTTTTTTAAACAAGCGACGGCTAGATGAAGATGAGTAGTACACTTCATACAGAAAGTAAAAAAATTACTTTATAAAGATACTTCTTCAGGGAATTCAAATATTATTTAACCAGTCTAATTCGTGATGAACATTCCTAAATTTCAAAAACTGTATTTAGGAATACTGCAGATAGATAGAAAACTGAAGGTAGGTGTATAGCCAATTGACAGATTGTGTCAACTTTCTTTGCGAAAAATTTATCGCTTCCCCGTTCATCTACTATATAATATCGTGAAGATTCACTTGCGTGAAGTGTCCCAAGATGAAGATACGCAAGGAAATCCGAGTGAAAAAGTCTGTAATATGAAATAAAAGCGAGATTCAAGTGTAACTGATTTAGTCTGCTACTTGGCTACTGTCTGTAACCCATGCAGATACATTGTATAAAAGTCCTGGAAAATAGCACTACGTTTGCATTATACAAGTGACTCTAGATGAGTTCCAAACTTTTTTTCTTTTTTCAATTAGCTGTACGTGTACCTATTTCACGGATACCTTTATTCATTTTGGCCTTTCCAGAGTTTTATACATGCTTTCCCAAGGGATTCCTTGAGTGGGTACCCTTTATTTCTTTCATATTGTGAACTGGGTTGGAGTAGGAGAAGGTCCCTAAAGTATATCATCCATGGATAGCTTTGAAAACAGATATTGAGTATAGGAATGTGCGTATGGTGGTAAAATGAGCTAGATACATATCATTTGATATGTATTGCACACTGGCCTGACTCCCATTCTTTTCTTTAGAAAGTGTCTTCTCTGCCACCACTTTGTTTTCCTTTCACGTTCAGCAAAAGAAATTGAATTTACAGTGATTTTAAGTGGATCTGCTCTATACGTGCTGATGATATTACAGAGCACAAACTTACCATTATGTATATGCCATTGAGCTGCACAAGGCACCAAAAAAAGTTCGTCGTGAGAAAACGAAGGGCGTGACGAGTCGATTTTCAGCGAAATATGTACATGTATCTCCAAGTCTGAGGCCATTAAGTATATATATATACATATATATTATTGAGAAGGTGAAAAGAATGCTGCAAATCTCATTTTCAACAATTAAAAGATTATGAAAGGAAACTGATTTCGAGGAAAACAAAATTTTAGCTATAGAGCTAAACTTAGTATATATAATATTACGACTTGCGAATCAATCTTAGGGAACTTTTATTTATTTATGTAGTATTAAACATGCTATTTGACTTAACTAATTTGCATTTCCATGGTTACATAGCGCAAATAGAAAGTCGTTGAGCGTAAATCTTAAAATTTAATCGTAAAGTGAAATAAAGGCAATTATAAAGCAATCCATTTAATTATTCTTCCGATTGATAGAGGTTCCATATGTATGTAAATGTAGGAGGCTCCTACTGAATATGAGCTGAATGAAAACTATTGCATTGTAAACTTCATAACTTTTTGTCATTGTCGTAATGTAAAATGGAAGCTGAGTAAACTTTCTGAACAACAAAATGAGTAGGAAAGGACTTAAAAAGTGTTGAAAATGAGGTTCCATTTGTAGGTAGGCATTGTACTCCCTGAAAATAAGCTGTTTTGCAGATTCAACTGTTTCTGTTGCTGTTGTCTATCACATCACATCACATCAGGCCCTAGATAACTTTTACGATATTTTTGTGCAATAAATCAAATGGAAAAGACAAAATGTGCTGGGGTAATATAATACGTGGTAATATTTGATGATATGCAGGTGTGCTTAGCTTTGCGTGCAGTCAGCACAGAATGTACTCAGTCAGGAGTTAGTTGTAAGCTTGAGCTCTGTACACATGATGTTCTCTTATATGATCTTATGTTAATAAAGTCGTTATTAGACATAATCGATCTCGTGGCTTATCAGTGATTAAGCATAGAATAGGTTGTAGATAAGTAGTATCTAACACCGCGTTAAGGCATAACGTTACATGGTGACAGAAGTTAGCTAGTTTTTCAGTGAAAAATAGCAGTTTTTTCTTTCGGAATCGAGATGAGTACTCAACATGCTACGTTGCAGGCTCCAGAGCCTTTCAGTTTTCAGCCAAGGGACTGGCAGAAGTGGAAAGGAAGATTTGATCTCTACCACCGTCTTGCTAACTTGCAGAAAAAGGACGAGGAGTATCAAGTCGCTGCTTTATTATATACCATGGGGGTTAAAGCAGAGGAGGTTCTGGCGACGTTGGCGGTTGCTGACGCTGACAAGAAGATTTATGACAAGGTCATGGGAGCGTTCGACACTCACTTCGTTGGAAAGAGGAACATCGTGTATGAGCGAGCAGTGTTTGGCTCAAGATGCCAGAAGGAGGGAGAGTCCGTTGAAGATTTCGTCACGGAGCTACACCGCCTTTCAGAACACTGCAATTATGGACTTTTGAGGGAGGAGCTAGTTCGAGACCGAATAGTCCTTGGTGTGCAGAACCGAAAGCTGTCAGAGAAGTTGATGCTCATGGATGCGTTGACCCTGAGCAAAGCGATTGAGGTGGCACGCCAGTGGGAGACCGTCAAGAAGGAACAGGCTGAGCTGCAGGGGGACAGTTCCAAAAGCGTGGATCTGGTCGGGAAACCTCAAGGCAGTAACTCTCAAAGTCAAAATCGGCGAAGGAGACGCCGTGGAAGAAACCAAAATCAACAGCAAACTAAAGAGGAGAATCCTCCACCGACAGGAAGGGTGTGTTTTAACTGTGGATTGGAAGGACATTTTGCGAAGGATAGTTCCAAGTGTCCAGCTAGTAATGCCAGTTGCAACAAGTGCAAAGCCACAGGGCATTACGCCAAGATGTGTCGCCAGAAGGATGTGAAGGAGGTCACAGTATCGACACAGGAGAAATTTGCTTTTGCAGTAACGTCCGAGGAAGCTCGTAGGAAACGTTGGCAAGCAAATGTTTTGGTTGATGGAGTGTCTGTTGAGTTCAAGTTGGATCCAGGCGCCGATGTAACCATCATCCCATATTGGTTGTGGAAACAGAGGTTTCCAAAGAAGAAACTTCAGCGACCAAAGTCAAGGCTATCAGGGCCCAATGGATCCAGTTTGGAGACTGTTGGAGTGTACAGAGCGGAGCTGTCTTACAGGAGCAGTAAGAAGCAAGAAGATATTTTTGTGGTGAAGAATGCCACAAGTACGCTCTTGGGAATCGAGCCATGCGAGGACCTTGGACTAGTGAAGCAAGTGGGAGAGATCACGGACGAGAAACTGACGGAGGTGGAACCTACGAAGGAGTTCCCTCGTCTGTTTGAAGATTTGGGAAGACTGGAACGTGAGTATCACATCAAGATTAAGGACGATGCGAAGCCGTATTCAGTTCCATGCTCTCGTCGTGTCCCACTGCCACTAATGAAGAAGCTGAAGACAGAACTGGAAGACATGGTTTCGAAGGGAGTCATTGAGCCAGTTGATGAGCCAACTCCGTGGTGTGCTCCGATGGTAATCGTGAGAAAATCCAACGGCAATATTCGAATTTGTGTTGACCTACAGAAGCTGAACGAGTCAGTGGAGCGTGAGCGCCATATGTTGCCTGTTGTGGAACACGAGTTGGCGAAGCTGAGTGAAGCGAAGTATTTTAGCAAATTGGATGCCAACAGCGGGTTCTGGCAGATTCCACTCAGTGAGGATAGTGCAAAGCTCACAACGTTTATCACCCCGTTTGGAAGGTACTTCTTCAGACGTCTTCCATTTGGGATAACCTCAGCGCCGGAGCATTTCCAGAAGCGGATGTGTGAAGTTCTGAGGGGGCTGGATGGCGTTGTTTGTCTCATGGATGACATTTTAGTTCATGGAAGAACGAAAAAGGAGTATGACTATCGCTTGAGGAAAGTGTTAAAGAGACTGGAGGACAGCGGTATCACCCTCAACTCCAGTAAAAGCCAGTTTGGCGTAAAAAGGGTGAAGTTCCTGGGACACATCGTGGATGAAGAGGGAATCCATCCAGATGACGAAAAGGTGAAGGCTATATCCAGCGTACCGGAACATACGAATGTGAAGGAGGTTCGCGAGTTTTTGGGAATGGTGAACTACATGGGAAAGTTCATTCCTGACCTGTCGACGATAGCTCACCCACTGAATGCGCTCAGGAAATCAAACACGAATTGGACATGGGAGGAACCTCAGCGGACAGCGTTTATGAAACTGAAGGAGGCTCTCATCGAGAATCCAGTGTTGGCTCCTTATGACACTAATCGGGAGACGATAGTGTCCTCTGATGCTTCATCGTTTGGGATTGGAAGCGTCATGAAACAGAAGCAGCCTGATGGAACCTGGAGACCTGTTGAAAAGGAAGCGTTGGCCATAGTTTGGGCGTGTGACAGATACAGAGATTTTCTGATCGGAAAGGAGTTCCAGGTGGAGACAGACCACAAACCCCTTCTTGCTGTGTTCAAGACGAAGGACTTGAACGAGCTGTCACCCCGTTTGCAGCGTTTCAGGATGAGAATGATGAATTACAGTTTTCACATTTTCTATACTCCAGGGAAGCAGTTGGTAGCAGCAGATTACCTTTCCCGTCATCCCCAGCGTCGTGAAGAGAAATATGACATGGAGGAGGAGGCGGAGGAATACGTCAGACTTGTAGTGGAGTCGCTGCCTACAACTGATGAGCGAATGCAAGATTTAGCTATTGCTCAGTCGAAGGATGCCATACTTCAGAAGATAGAAGGCTTTGTGAAGACGGGTTGGCCAGAGAAAAAACTACTGAAAGGGGAACTAAGACAGTTTTACGTCGTGCGTGATGAGATCACAAACTGTGGAGGTTTGTGGATGAGAGGATCTCGACTCATCATTCCTTCCGTGCAGCGGAAAGAAGTGCTCTCCAGGATCCATGAGGGACATTTTGGAATAGAAAAGTGCAGAGCACGAGCACGAGAGTCAGTATGGTGGCCAGGTTTATCAACGGAAATTGCAGAGATGGTGCATCGATGTGAGATTTGTGCGCAGGAGCGCCCAGCACGACATCAGCCGTTGATGCCAAGTGAATTTCCTACCCGTCCATGGCAGAAATTAGGGATGGATCTTTTCCATTATGATGGAAATTGGTATCTAGTGGTCTGTGATTTTTATTCGAGATACCCGGAAATGGCTGCGTTGAGTCGACTTACCAGCGAGGTAGTCGTGAAGCATCTCCGAGCTATTTTTGGACGTCATGGGGTGCCGGAAGAAGTGTATAGTGACAACGGGACGCAGTTCAGTTACCGAGAGTCGTCCGTGTTCCAGAAATTCGCAATAGAGTACGGATTTACACATACCACCTCCAGCCCAAGGTTCCCGCAAAGTAATGGATTTGCGGAGGCAGCTGTCAAAACAGTAAAGTCAGCTATGAAGAAAAATGCAGACCCAGTAAAAGCACTGATGGAGTATCGTGCTACTCCATTAAGCAATGGATTTTCTCCAGCAGAGTTGCTGTTTGGGAGGAAAATCCGTACAGCCCTACCTTGTGCACCAGAAAATCTTCAGCCGAAGCTCGTGGATCCTGAAGCTTTAAGAAGCAAGGAAGACAAACGACGTAACAAGCAGAAGGCCAATTACGATCGTCACCACGGAGCAGTTGAGAAGGAGATCTCAGAAGGGGAGAAGGTGTGGGTGCGTGATAGGAGGGAGTGGGGCGTTGTTGAAGAGAAAGCCAACAAGCCGAGATCGTACTGGGTGCGAACAAACACTGGAAAGTTCAGGAGGAATGCTTTCCATCTGGAACCAATTGGCGTCATGGAGGACGAGACATTTGGACCGGACCTGGAGGTGGATGAAGAAAATGAGCCTCAGGTTGAAGCGGAAGTAGTTCCAGAGCAGCAGGCACAGCCGCCACGTTCGAGGGATCGTAGCCGATACGGGAGACAGTACCGGAAGCCGCAGCGTCTTCAGTATACTTAAATATCTTTGAGGGGAGATGTGCTGGGGTAATATAATACGTGGTAATATTTGATGATATGCAGGTGTGCTTAGCTTTGCGTGCAGTCAGCACAGAATGTACTCAGTCAGGAGTTAGTTGTAAGCTTGAGCTCTGTACACATGATGTTCTCTTATATGATCTTATGTTAATAAAGTCGTTATTAGACATAATCGATCTCGTGGCTTATCAGTGATTAAGCATAGAATAGGTTGTAGATAAGTAGTATCTAACACCGCGTTAAGGCATAACGTTACACAAAATCTTTAGTAGCAACCCATTTTGGATTGACGACTGTTTATCTGATCAATTTACTATGAAGTTTTAAGTACATGTGGAATGAAAGACACCGCAACAGATTGGCATAATCAGGCAAAGGATTTTACACCGAGGAAATAGGATAAGGCACACCTGGATTGATTTCTGAAAAGAAGTTGCACACTAACATCCATCCACCCAATCCGCTCGGAGATTGTAATCCTGTTCTCAAGTTTGGGGAAAGCGTGGAGGTATTCCATATGTTTTCCTCCTTTTTATCTTTCCCTCTTTTAATAAAGCCTATTATTTAAGTAAGTTTACTGGGAAGCCCTACGAAACAACTTCAATTTTCCCTGCATTGGCTTACTTCCATTTGAGTGGGAGTGTACTAAATCTAAATAGAAACCGATAAATTCAACATAAAACTTGGAGTGAGTAGTTTGGTGAAAACGAAAGTTTTCTTCAAGTCTTTCCATTTTGAATCAGTTATGGTTGACAAAGTTTATACAGATCTTTCAATGGGAATGAGGATGCAGCCCGTTTCACCTAATAGTTTTTGAGAGAAAGAGATTGGAAAGTAAACAAACCGGCTTTATTTCCGTTCTAGTTCCAACTTTCATCCAACTGCATGAAGGAATTGAACAACAACATAAAAAGCAATACTCTTCAAACCCCTTTAAAATTTTACACTGTGGAGGCATGCATTTTACATACATCCATAATAGATATAAATTGCATACAATATACTTTCTAAAGTTTAAAGAAGAAAAGGGGACTGCTTTGAAATTTACTAACCAGAGTTATTTCAACTCAGCGTCCTCAAATAAAAGGAAGGAAAGTGGAAAAGTTAACAAGGAGGCCAATTATCAACTCAAATTTAAATTATACCACAAGCAATCGCATTGCTAATTTGATTACGTCATACGTGGTTACAAATGCCTCATGTGTTTATGTTTTCAAGGTAATTAATAATTAAAAGGACTGGCTCAGTAAGCTTACTTAAGATTAGGGCAAGGTTATGTCGTGTATCCGAAACTGGAAAGTTGTTGAATTTAATTTGTTAAATTGATGTTTGTTTATTCGTTTACTTTGATACTTGGAAAGAGCACTAACTTCCGCAACACTTTGGTGAGGATTCCTATTATAATTATGGCACTTTGTTCAAAACAGAGCTTGGTAGCATCTTATAACTTAGTTTAGTGAGATAATGGGTGGTGAAATCCTTCAACGTCCCTCTACAAATTCCAACATTCTCTAACGACATTCAAAGTTTGAGACATGGTCCATTTCCTAAACATTTTTGTGGCCTTCTGTGACATTTTCGTTCATCCTTTGAAACAAACTCCTGCTGACTTTTTTTGTTACTGCACCATATTACCTACATATATGTATTATGTACACATGTGAATTAAACCATATTTCAAAGTTTCATCGAGGTAAAACTCTTCTCAAACTTATACTTAACGACACTTATGTACATTGACAAAAAAAGGAATTCTGTTGTCTAAATGTGTGTGGTGAAAAATTATGTTCGCATCTGGAATTCCATAAAGTTGATTAAGTTTCCACAAAACCATACCATCATCGTGTATCGCAGGCAGACATACAAAATTCCGTTTTCTTACTTTGATCAGAAAATAAAATATAAGTTAAGTTTTTAGGAGTAAACAAAGCTCGTTACTTGGACACGAGGTAGGACGATAGTGCGATACCAAAACCATGTCATATATATTCAGTCCTATTGTTCATACTTTAACCAATTATTAGGTACATTGGTTACGACATACTACCTATTAAGAAAGCTTTAGACAGTTCAGCACAGCTATATTAGTTCGATGCCTACGCAATCTCTCTAGCTCTTTCCTTCGGAATGAACCTAAGGGTATGATGAACAATAGTTGCTGGAACTTTCAAACGGCCGTAGTTAACATGTCAGAAACTTTAAATCAACTAAAATTCATTTAAAGTATGGCTTAAATCGCACTGATTAAACAGTATTTCTAAGTATATACGCATTCAAATCTTTTCATTTTCCAAGCTGGGTTTCCCTCTGGGGTCTTCAAAAGTCTGGAGGTAGATACTGTACAATTACTAGACTCACACAGGTTCATTGTAGGGATTGCATTGGTGTGGAGTGTGCTTGTGTGTGCACTCCAAAAAGGCAAGTGTCAAGAAGTACCTACGACGCATTAAAAATAGCCCTTTATAGTGAGCAAGTCCTCAAAGCATAAGTTACATTTCTGCGTCGTGGAAAGAAAGTGAAAGCAGCAGGGCTTTGCTTTGCTAAAAAGGCAAGTTTTCTCTCACGTCCCTACTTTATGTTTTTTGTTTGCATTGGATACCTATATATATGTATTAATACTACTGTTCCTCCACACAGTCGCATCATGCTGATGCTGATCCAAGTGTGTGAACTGGAGAGAGGGCCTCTCATCTCTCCTATTTGAAATGTCGTTGTGTTATTTAACTTTGTACAGAATAAAAACTTCGACCTTACGTATCCTAAAGTTTTACTATTTTTACAGTTATCCGAGTTGACTTGAACTTGGGAGATTGGAAAAGTCCAGAACTGTTTTTCTTCCTTTCAAGTGCAGCAGCTCTTACTTTTCCATTTTCTTCAGTTTATTCGTTCCCTGTATATACACAAACACATAGTAATCAACTGTTTTCATTTCGCAACAATCCAAGTTTCCGTTCGTTTTCTCTTTTCCTCTCAAAATCAGTTTTGCTTTTTAATTCAGACGGCAAAGAATACAACTCACTTTCATACAATATGGATGTGAGTAAATAAAAGGGCACAGTGTTGTTCCAAAGCATACAGATTCTGCAAAGTAGATCCATCTACAAATATAGTAGTACCCCACAGTTGCAAAGTACTATGCCAGCGGTGATTTTATAGTTTTAGGAAAGATGTAGCGGAATTTTATAGCAGTAGCGGCATTTTAATCCTATAGCATGAAATCAAACAAGCTGACATGAACTAAGGCGGAAAGTCAACCAGTAAAAATAGGTATATCATGAATAAATACGTTGATTGTTAGCTAATGACGAAAAACAGTCAATGGCGTCTATTTGTTAGCAGAACCAGGTATTGTAAACGGACTTAATAGTAGCCAACTAATAAACATTGATTAAATTGTTTTCATGGCAATTCAAACGATCAGTTAGCACCAAACTATGTCATTTTGGTTCGTTCTGCTCACTACAAAATGGTAACCTCTGCATGGACTCATAACACGGTCTATTCGAAATTTGAATGCTGGGGCTTTATTGAAAACGGTCCATCGCCTCGTCCTTCACTGAAGTGGCTAGTTTAGGTATACGTCAATGTATTCAATAGTAAATTCGTTAAATTTTTAGTAATAGAACGTATTTGCATTTGCTCAAGAGCACAAATATTGTCTTTGGCCGTCCAACGATTGCTTTGTATCGGTTACCATCCCTTGTTCTTCTTTCTACTCTAGATCATTCAATTACAACATGTTCATATATGACTCCCGCTAATTCATTTCTTCTTTCTTCGGCTTTCCCAAGTAAAGAGAACACAATCAACTTTACTTGATTGTATTCTACTTGGTTGCTCTAATGCTCCGGGTGAAAAGAGATATAAGTTGCACCTACCTTCTATTTATCTACCATTTCCGTGCTCCATTGATTGTATCAATACTTTTCTTCTGGTAGGCACTTTGAACTGCCTGTTATAATGATACACCACATCAAATACGCAATATAAAATGGACGTATGTATCATATCGTAACATGAGGTGGACCTAACATAAAAGTATCTATCTCTCTGTAAAAGCAAGTACTCGATGATTTTAGGAAATAGCAGAGAAAATTATAGGTTCGCTTGACTTTTTGACTCTAACAACATTCAACACAAGTAACTAGGAGGTTGTAGCTTCATTGCTACACTGTGATGGATAGATAGAAAAAACTGGAGGTGCCACAACGGATCCAAAGAAAACTGAGAATCATTAAAACTGTTATTACGGTAACAACGCCTCTATCAGTCAGTGTAAGCTCTGGTACCCTCTGGCCTAGCTTCAGCTCAATGATGACAGTGTTTCTCTCCTGCCACTAGTGACTGTGTGTTGGTTGCGGTAGGGAAAACGAGGAAGCAGTTTTTCACTTTCTACTATTCCACCCCATTTTTACCTCGACTCAACTCAACTGATCCTGATGTGATCCTCAGTTCTTGCCGTTGCAAGAAACCTATATATATTTTTTTCGTGGATAGGTTGTAGGTACGAATGAAATAGAAGATGGAATGGAAAGGTTGACTAGGACTCAAAATGGCAAACAGTGAAAATACTTTTTTGCTACTAACAGAAAAAGTAAATGACTAGAGAAATAGAAATCAAGAGCTCTTTCCCCTTGCTCATAGGTGTATAATATAGTGCTTTCATTCACAATGGATATTAGGCATAGTATAAAGGAGCACGGCCCGTGCTCTCTGCAAACGTAATTCTTCCCGTGTACAGTTTCCCATTCACTTCAGCTTCAGATAAATTTTGTGGTTTATCGTCCGATCCAGCTCTCTCTCTCTCATTTCTCCCTTTTCCCTCACTTTCCCGTTTCTGTTCTGGACCAATTTTCTTTTGAAAATCGCAACATTCAGCCTATGCTTACTTTATATATCTTTTCCCTCGTCGTGATGCTTGATACCTTCTCTTTCCCATGATGTTCTTTGAAGTTGCTTGGTCGTACTCCGACCATTGTGGTTAATCATTACCAGTCAGTCAAACAGAAAGAGAGGAAAAGGGTGAAGAAGACAGAGACTAGCAAACATTGCATTGGGAAAAGACTTTTTGCATAGTTGATGCGGATATCATTTGAGTTAGTTTCTCATGTAACGTAAGTATATGCTACAAAGTATATATGCTCATGCAAATATTTGGTTGCTGACACAACCACTTCATGTACGCTAAACAGACGTACATATAATAAATACGGAGTATTGCTTCATAATCAACCCAAAAACTGTAGTCATTGCACCGTTACGCTGACTCTGCAAGTCGGCTCTGCAGCTTCAAATTTCTCTTTAGTCCATGCTTTCATAAAAAGTGCCGCCATCAAAACGAGCAGCGCACCATTATTCTACCATAAAGGCTAGGTACGTATAAATGCTTCCCTGGTGCAAGAATCATTGCTTATTCTCTGCAGATTATGTCTCTTGCTTGTATAAAAACTAACCGAGCCTTGAACAGATAGACACACACACAGCATCAATTTTCATCGCTCAATAATTCGCCTCCGATCGCAACTGAAATCTGTAGGCTTTGAAATGCCTTTTTATTCCAAATGAGGTTTCCCATGGAAAATTCAACGAACCCACTGAATTTTTAATAGGACATTGAACGTTATGGGATGCTAAAAAGCAAATATATATACTGGTGACTAGAAGCCGCTTTTACACTCGTTGACTTTGCCACATTTCCAAAGCGTGGAATACTGTACCAAAGCATAGTATTGTGGGAGTAGCACGGTCGCTGTACACATTAGCGAACTTTCACCAGGAGTATCTGCATTTAAGAAGAGCTTCCAGAAAGACGAAATGAGATTCCCAGAAATGAATACATAAATACTTTAAAATGGTTCCAATCTATTTACCTCCTCACAAGGCATCACTCTGACATTTGAAGTTGATTGAAGTCAAGAACAGTTTTTAACATCTCCTTCATTTTAGCAACAAATAAAGAACATACTCCATTTTTATGTGAAGGACAAAATTTCGTAAAGAAACGGTTTAAAAGTATGATTGAAATGTTGACATGAGCACAAGTACAACTGTCAAATTTCCGCTTTGAAGGAAAGTAATAATTTGAAACAGATTGTCTATGTTGAAATGCATTCATGTTTCATAAACATCTTTATTCCAGCTTGTGTCAACACCACCCACTCCTCACTCAAAGTACTTTTTGAACGTATATATACAATATGTACTTTCTCATTTGTAAACACTCTTTCAATTTTTTATAGTGAAAGCTATATACATGTAAAACAGGAAATAATAGTAATGACATACATAAAAATGTTCTTTATGCTCATTTTAGTGTAATTGCTGACGGTTTGAGTCATCCAATATAGGCATCATAGAATGAGTACAATGCTTTCCAGCACTAGTTGAAACAGCAGATATATATATTTCTACCAAGTATTGTTGCGTTTGGGACGCTTTCTCTTTATATATGTAGTTGAAACCATCATTACGCTGTTGTATGTGGTTGACAACGATGCCCCAAAAATAAAAAAAAATCCTAATGGATATCCTTTTTCTCTCGGCTTACTAACATCATCATTTCCTGGCAAAATTGTGAGCCCTAGCGCTGTCATCACTTTTTAGAACTAATATTTTCTCTTCGTTTATGAGGGCAAATCTAAGTGGATTATTTCCGGTGAATTCTACTGCAAATAGCGTGCTGAGTGACAGTAGTGGCTAGGCTGACTCCGTCAAAATGAATAACATTTTGAGCAAGTTTTTTTAAAAAAAAAATCTTGTTCCAGAAATATGTAATACCTAAAATTCTACCTTTTTCCTCTCTGCAAGTTGGTTGAGGAAACGGAAATTGCATGAAATCTCAGTCCCTTACTTTTTTCCATCTCATGGGATGATAGCAAAGGATAAAAACATTTTGATGATGATTATGATTATGTTCATCATGATTATTACTACTATTATCATGGCATCAGCCATTACCATTATGCTCACAGAATAACTTTGGAAATAGTCGTTGCAACGACTTATGCAACAACCGTTTCAGTCTGACTGACTGCTGTACTGTTATCATATCATAACATAATATCCATACCTACTTTATACAGTTTCCCTATATTTGACTTCCAAAAATAATATTTGGATGATAAAACTTTAACACAATTACCTAGATCCCTACTACCCATTTCGCTGAATGTGTGGAGATCCACTTATATGAATGTATTATGCATGCAAGAAGTGATGAAGAAACAGGATTTACCATTTCAGCTTCCTTCATAATCTTGAAAAATTTCATCGCTAATCCTTGTCGACATCCATTTCATAAGTAAAGTAGATTTTATAGGACTACTAAATACGTATATTAGACTGGTACTTTCTTTCCTAATTGTTGCTAATTAAAGAAGATCTTATTCAGCAGATGAACCTTTGAAATGCAAGTTTCTTGGAGCCAAACTATGCCATTTATCTGGTTCGGATGGTTCTTATATCACCCCAGTGAAAGTATTAAGGTATTTTTCCTCGTATTTCAACCCTCGTAATGGGTCATTATTAATGACCACGCGTCCACAATAATTGAATGAGTGTATGGTTTAATATAATACAATGGTTTAAAAGAAAGGGGAATTTGTAGGAAATCTAGCGTGTGGTATTATCGCTACATGTTTATCATGAACATATATGATTATTATAAAATTTAGTTTAAAAAATATCCATAAGTTGTAGCAGTTTCATAATTACAAATTTTACTTTGTTTTTTAACAGTGATGACAGTAAGTATGGTGCAGGGACTCGTGTGCAACCAGTGTGGGACATATATACCAACATCGGTAACACCATGTCTAAATTTGACAAAAAATAGTCTTCAGGAATGTCCTCCTGAAAGCACTCATTGTGCAAAGTATGTGTCTCCCGCAATGGTTGTCTATGATTGTGCCAAAGACTGTGAAGAAAGAGGTAAGCTTGTTTACTTTTTCGTTAGTGATAACATGTATCGGCATGAAAATGGCGCATGCGTTTGTAAAAAACTTTAACAAGGTGTAAAATAAGATGTATGCACGTTGGAAGTTATTAACTTCGTATCGTTTTTCTTTGAACCTTTAATTTCAGCCCAATGGTCGTTTGACATCCACTGCTGCAGCACTGACCAATGTAATGGAGCTAGCTCATTGACAAACAGCATCCCCATTTACTTCATGTGGACCGTCAGTGCCGCCATCAGCCTGTCGTTTGGAGGCTTTTTCCATCATCTCCGGAATGCATTCTGTAGCATCGAACACAACAACGTCGCCTAGATCTTATCATCTTTACAACATCTGCAACTTTCCTTCATAACACTTTTAGTCGTTCCCCAGCAGCCATTAAAACGTAATGTTGAATGCAATATCTTCAAGTGTGCTGAGAGTGCACTTCTACAGCCAAACTCCTTCCTTTATGCAGACCTTGTCAGCAAATTTTGTAGATGACCACAACGTTAAATTCAAATTGGTGATTGCTTTCAACATCTAACAATGTGTATAATAAAGGCATTTCTTACTAACTCTCTGCCAGCAGCTGAAAGCTACCAACTAAAAGGTTTGAGCAGTTCTGTTATGAATAAAAAAAAAACAACATTTGTCTGTCTATAATAGAAATATATGGCAATGTGCAGTAGCTTATGGAAAAAGGCAAACCAACATACATTTCTCTTTTCAATTTATTAAATTTGTCAAGTCAAATGTGAATATTTTTCTCGGATGTCGAGCATTAACTGTTCATAATATTATTACAACTTAAACAAGCAAAAATCACAAGCACTCTCAAAAGATATGTTTATTAAAATATGTGGAATCACAAAACGGAACGAGTTTGGTTAAAGAAGGGATGTAAATGAATAATTCCTCAATTTTTACAAACACGAAAAGGAACATAATATATGCTATCATAAAGACCGACCGTATATATAACAATAGCATCTTTATGTATACATACATCACACACATCATACTGCACACATTTAAAAGGCGAGAAATGGCAGATAAATGAAAAAACAATTACAAAAAAATGGTAAGTGAAAACTACTTATTACTATTACATTAATTTATAACTCTATATTGTAAATCCGCCTTGTGACTTGTAAGCATGGAGTAGTAGTGGATCAACGTGTTAGCAAATGTAATTTATGTACATCACTGCCTTTCGTTTCTCTTGGTTTGTTATCAAAGTAGCTTTTAGAGTGTATCTGGGAAAAAATTAGTTTACTTCATCTTTTGTTTAATCTTTCCCCAACCACTAAGCATGATGAATATATGAATATTCATCTTACTTCATCTTATTTATTATCTAATTATTATTTATCATTAATCCCATTTTTATTCGATTTTTTTCTTCAATAAATGGAAAATGTTTATTTATTTTCCGAATCGCATTCAACAAATCATTGTGACAAATGAAGTTTTTTGAAAAAATTGTTTAGTAAATATGTTCAGTGTTCTTTGAATTAATTCTTACAATATTACAAAAAAAATATCATGATAATCATCATCTCACCTAAGATGCTAGCTACTTTAAATTCCTTGGAAACTTAACACATAATATTTAGATTGTAATACATACAAAAACTAGGAAACAGTCGTCTATAATTATCGATTTAGATCTAGATAGTAACAACGGTGCTTGTTAACCATTAGAATGCTATATAGAAAGATTTTCTGAAAGAGAATCAATTAGAATCCTCTAAATCCGTAATGAATCACTTTTCCTCGAAAATAGTGTTTCTACCACTGTGAAATTCGTTTCTAGAAAAGTAGGATAATCGAAAATTTAAAATTGCACTCCTTTCATTTAACTTACATAGTTTGACACAATATGATAGTGAGCCTCGATTGTTCAAATTCACACCAAACAAGAATAATTGACTATCATGATATATATATCTATCTATCTACATGATGATCAGATCAGTGATGACGAGAGTATATTATGCAGGCATGCATGAATATAAATACAAAAAAACTATATAATTTGTATATACATAATATATTATATAGTATTCAAATATAATACAAAAAGAAAAAAATGTATGTAGGGTTACTCATTCTGAACAAATTGTGCTTCCCAACTTCCGTTAGCGTGTAAAAAACCATGTGCGATGTATAAAACGACACATAATCATAGAACCAAAAAAACACCTATACATTACTAACTTGATTACATTACAAGCATAACAAAGCATTACATTACATTACATACATACATGTGCGATAAATGTTAAGATTAATACATGATTACTAAAGATTAAATTAACCATAAATTCTTTAAGTGTAGATTTAGCGTACATTTAACTAAAGCGTATGAAAACAGTCGTCTTAATTTAACAAATCTTAATCTTATTTAAAGGTATTTACTCTCTACTAAATAAACCGTACTAAATAAATCCATAAGAAATAACGTTAAAAAATCAGTCTACCTAATTTCACAATATACACTACCGTCGTTTAGTTAGTGTTACATTTCTACTAATGTTCCTCACTTTTTAACTTTTGAATTGTCTGTAAGTAATGTAGAATTATGGGGTGCTTACTTTGGATACGATCTTTACTCAACAGTTAGATCATAAATGTCACTTGATTCTACCTCGCTGTAGCAATGAAATAGCTACTTGAATTTTTCCAACAATACAAGTGTTCAATTGTTCGATTGGTTTTATTTTTTTTACTTATGCAGTACTACTGCTAACGTGAATATTCAGTTGGATTTTACTAAGGAACGTGCTCTCCTAAGTTTATGCATTGTTAATATTTTACAGTAACCATATTTGTGTATATTTGAGCTGAGTTTGTTTTATTTCAAATTCATGACAAGTGGCCCCTCCTTAAACATACCTGCTACTATTCAAAGTAAGCCAACACTGCACTAAAAAAATATTAATTGTCAATTCTACCAGGGATTTTGAAATTTTCTCACATTTAGATTTACACATTACTTCACTCACATTTGACACAATATGAAACCTAAGACGAACAGATTCGTGTGCTGCTGCTAAAGTATTGTTTTCAATGAATTGCTTCTGATTTCCTACTTATGAAACAGGTTACTGCTTGGGAATGAGTCTTGGTAACGAATGCTTTGATATATATCACATCGAATCACAATATTTGTCATCTACTTTTCCACAATATATAAATGTAAAAATGGTAATCACACACAATACGATTGTACGTAAATTAATATACTGATTAATTATAAATGCGCCTCCTAAGTATCCATATGAAAATAATGTGAATGAATGATACCAAACTAAAAATTCAGTAGATGAGTGTAAGAGGTGCGCATTCATTAATTGTAACAATTGTTTTCATTAGTGTTTCTGATGCAACTTCTGCGGTAGGAAGCCTAAGCTTGCTATGTACTGTAAGTGAAAGTTATACTCAATGAGTCCTTGTTTACACCCAACTTTTGTTCACTTTTTGGTTTCGGATAACACCTGGCTACACTGCACGTGCACCTTCTCACCTGTCTGTAAACACAATAAATTGGACTACAGTGCAGTGATCACTTTTTTTGCTGCTAAACTGCAAATCATGTACTCAATTTGCAAGAACATAAACATTTATTTCTTGTTTTAAACCCTTTCAAAATATGAATGACTTTTCTGCCTTACTTTAATCTTATTGGGTGTATCCTGCACAATAAATCAGAGAAATTTTATTTGGTGTTTTCATTTTGTTTAGTGTATCAATAACATGCAATTTAATGATTAAAAAACTACTTTCCCATTTTACAATCAGCGTATATGTTTATTAAGTTCAACTTCAAACTTGCGAAAATGTCAGGATAGTTCCTCTACTCATTAATTAAATATGTAAGTGCACACATCCTGAATAAATGTATTAAGACGGTTTTTCTATATGTAATGTGCAGCAGTTCTTTACGTTTGATTATTTCAGGTAAAGTAAAAGAACATTTCTCGTTACTCGATCCTAAAAATGCATTTATGACCGATTAATGTTGTAATTTAATATAAATATCACTTTAAAATATGACATGTATATCTATTATGTGTTATAAAATTAGAACATTGTATATTTACAACTATCATATTGGGCATCGTATAAAGATTGTATGATGCAAGTATTTGATTTGTAAAGATTAAAACAACTATACTATTATATTATTAAAAATAAAATCAATTTCGATTTGTTATTAATAATATCATTGTCATATCACAATCATCAAGTTTCAAATCTTTAATCATAAATTCACTCTTCAACGTGGGCTGCATCTTATTTTATGCATACGCGAATGAATCGTGCAGGTAGTTATCCGTTTGTATCTTATTTTCCCTTGGATACATTAGTAAGATATTATTCTCAATCCACACCTTTTCTATCAGCACACACAATGTAGAATATTTTAATGAGCCTTGCAAAGAAACTCAAATATAGACAAGCATAAACGTCGTATTGACAGTCAAAACCTGCATACAAAATATTCAGTTTCGCTGTTGAGTCTGTGAAGAGGAGCACTAAATTAAAAAAAACAGTGATAACAATTTTAACAAACAGAACAAATGTTAATAAAAGGATGGAAAGAGAAAAGACATGAGTTCCATTACTTTTTCTTTTACACATTCATTTATGTTGTTGTTTCAACAGGTAAGTTCATAAACTACGTGACTAATTGTTCTATATACTTTTAAACAGTTGGGGAGTTACTTGCCCTTCAGCCACGTATTACATTTAGTGTCACTCCAAAGGAAGAGTTGCTCATATGAACAAAATTGGTCATTAGTATTAGGTATATATAATATACAAAGTATGAAATCTATAGGTACAAAATTAATATATACACACCTACTTACTTGTACACAAACATTGATGCCTACGTCAAGAAAGAAAATTTGCTCATCTTGATATTATTGCGCAGAATGTGTTGAAAATATGTACGAATTTCTGAATGAAATCTATAGGTTGATGTTGGTGCAGTATTATATGAGTTCCCTTGCAAAAAAAGGGAAATCTAGAAAGCAAATCTGAGCAAGCCTGTTTTGTTGTTCATTCATCAACGCGATGAGGCAAAACAAGCCTTAAAGTGTAATCTGCAAGCTATGCTTTGTAGCAAAAATCATTTCATGTTGTGCGTGTGTGATGAAGAAATACGATAGAATAATGGTCAGCACATTTTCTTCAGTGTTGAGCCCAAACAAATAAACAATAGTATATCACATCCCATCACATCACATCACATGAGCCGAAAACATAAACAATTTTTACATCACGTGCGAGTCTTTCGTACATGAGCCCGTCAGTCATTTACAAAATGAATGAGTATTGGTAATCTAAGACTACTATTTTGCATACTGTCTGCATACTTACATAGCCCAACTTGGTTTTTATACTCAAATTATTGCTCATTCTCTCTCCCTCATAATTTCGTTCGTGAACATTGATTTTACCTGAAACGCATGCATGTATTCGTTGAGAATGCACTCCAACATCATCATCATTATCATAAATGCCTAATGTTTTCTTGAAGAATGATGTCAGTACGATTCCTTCCTCGAAAAATCAATATTCGATGCCATGGTTCAGCATTAGCTTCCGTCCCTATATAACCGTGCAATTTCGAAGATACAATCAACAATGCAACTTTGGTTCACCATTCAACACTAAATATTAACGATACTCAACTCAAAAAGTTAAAACAGAATCATAATCAATTTGAAATGCAAATGTTAACAAGCGCGGCGCAAACGGCGTGGGCTCATTCATTACAAAAAAATGCACACGACGGACGGATCTTATTCCTAAATTCCAATCATTACTGCGCCAAATACTAAATAACTTCTGATTTCTCGAATCAATGTCTAGCCTCGTATCAAATCAAGCTTTCATTTCAAGTGTGTTAAAAAGTTCCTCTAAAATTGAATGTATCAAACCAACACAATGAATAAAAGTCTATCCATCAAATTTTGAAGTCAACTACCAGGTTATCTTACTGAAAAAATATGCACGCCCTCCTGTAAAAGCAAAAGTGGTCCTCCAACTTTTCCCTAAACAATATAAATACTACAATGCAATGTAAGAATATATATGTATACATTCAATATTAGATCCGTGCATAAATACATTATCATCCCCAAATATTTTTATAAGTCAAGGTACGTCAGCAGACATAAAGCTTTTGATTAAAAGTACATGCATGGTTCTCTCTCCTGCCACCTTGTTTCCTTGATAATGATAGCTATAGACCTAAAAAGGGCAAAGCTCCTTTGAAATTCTCGAGAAGTGCACAAAATATTTTTTCTCGTGCCTTTGTGTCTCCTCGCATGACTACGCTTTTGAATTCACGATGCATGAGCCGTTAATTCCAGGGCACATATGCATATTATAATACCCATGCATAAATGAATATAACAGCCCCTAGCTTTTAGGCGCAGGTATGTGAATATTATTTGCCACCTTATAGTATAATCTTCAGGTTTATAACTATGTAATGTCTTAAAAGTGAAAAAAACTGGCGTTGGATTGTGCATGCGATTGATGAAACTACTTCCTCCATTCCATTAAATGTGTTAAGCCTTTTTAGCCAATACAATATGGAGGGCATTAACGGGTACGTGATGAGTTGTGTAATGGCTCTCTTTCTCTCTTTTCTTCCTCGCCACCACACACACCAACGTTTTGCATTAGATCTTCATGATCTTCTAGCATGGGCTGGTCCGGCATCACAATCATCACTTGACTACACTATAATAATCCACCATATCCTACAACTTTGCAATGATCATCATATTCTGATCATCTGCTGTAAGCAGTGGTAACACTGCCACCAGCACCCAAATCAACTATAGTAACATCATCAACACCAAAAGCACCATGGCAGTAAACCATAATAACCTGCCGGAGGGTCACTCACTACTACCACGACGTCAACCATATAGACACATTTATTTCGTGAAGTTGACTATCTCTATGGAACCAAAGAATAATGAGAAAGGCAAGGAACCAAGGAAGAGACAGTCAGAAAATTCTTTCCCTTCTTTGCTTGCTCAGTGAGATTATCACAATTGACAATTAGTATTCCGTTTGCGAACTCTTCTCATGTACGGGGTAAGAAAACGGACGTAATAGGAAGAATGACTTGAAATCTTACACAAAAAGGTATAGGGATTAAATTATGCCTTTTTTCTTTTCAAGACGTATATATATTTGCCTTTTGAATCTAAACTCTGAATAATATCCCGTAGAAGAAAAAAAAGCTGGTAGTGTGGTATGGTGCGGTGGTGTGGAGCTTCTTCATTCATGTATGCTGTAATATTACTTTCTTATGCAGGAAGATGAAAATAATGTCTTGCCTACTGTTCTATTAAGCCATTTTCATAGTAAAAGCTTACCACAGAATGGCTGTTAAATATCCATTAAATTCTTTGTCAAGTGCTGAGGAAGACCATATAGATACATATTATATTATACGGCGTTGGCCATGCAACACCATACCATACCACGCCATGATCAAAGACATTGCGCCGCAAGTTTTTGGTGAGAAGGCTTAAGCGAATAATTTAATACTATTAGTGTGCAAAATTTTTTAAAAAACATTTCTATAACCCACCCGGCACACAGTAACCAACATAAAAAATTAGCGAAAATTATTTAAAACTGTTTGATATTCATAGTCGACATGGGCATTGGGGCATTAACGTTACATTTTTATCGGACTTCCATGAGAAACGGTTAATCTACGTGTATTTTCAGTCATGCGGATACTTGAAGGTTGGAGTTTGTCTAAGGCGTCTTGAATGAAGGATTTTTATTATGGTTTCAAGCACATTAATGCAAATGCCATGTGAGATGAGGGCCATACTATATTCCATGTACATGGATTCATGTTTTTAACAGATTTGTGAATAACAATAGCTTTGTAATTCGAGTTTTAATTTAGTTTGCTCCCAGCAATATTGGAGATTTGAAAGGGAGATTAAGCATCGATGAAAATTTACATTGACGCTATCACAATCCGATCATCTATTGTAGTGCCCTTTAATTTTTATGTACCGAAACGTTTCAGTTGCAGGCTGTCATTTTATCACCATTTTTAGTTTAAGCTACAATTCATCGTTTTTTATATTAAGGTTTATTTGTGTACAGGAGTGCATTTGTGTGCTGAGCGGAACAACAAAATATCACCACAGTCCAAGAAAAATACAATGAAGTTATATCAAATTTTCGTTATCAGTTTTTGCTGATTTTGTGCAGTACTTGATTTGACAAACGAGTCCAATGCAATGGTTAGAATACTTAATTAAAAAAGGGGCAGCAGCATCGTTTTACATTCAAAAAATATTCTCTCCTATTCATCATCAAGCTGAGAGTGGGAAGGTCGTTGAATATTTTCTATTTTGAGGAGTAGACGCCCAACTAGAATCTTTATTCTATGGTTTCAGATTACTTTTACCCTTTCACAATTAAATCCAGAGCAAAAAATGTCTACCATAAAAAAGAAAGAAATCAAAAGTCAAAAGGTTTTTTATATTTATCCTTTTCTTTTCTATTTTTTCTTCATCTCGATTTCAAATTTTCATTGTAGTTTTAGTAGTTTCTATAAAAAATTCAGTTATATTACTATATCACCACAAAAAATGGAGATAAACAATAAACACTGCATTTAATTTTAGTTATTTGTTGGTATTTTCCAATCTTCTTCAGCATTTCACATGATTCATGCTCATGCACAGCCGTACCAACTACAAATCCACAGCATAATTAGCTATGCATCGGCAACAATTATTGTTACAATTTACTTATGCAAGCAAGGTGGCAGATAAAGGTACTTGCGTAGTAATAAAATTTACAAGCATTTGTACACATGTTTATGGCGCACCTGTGGTTTGCACACTCACTGAAATAATTTTTCATACACATGTATCATGTTTACTGCATTATCACTGTAATTTAAACTATCACCATCTTCATCTGTTACTCACAAGGATTTATTCTTCAACTCAACCACACCACACCACCTTTGCTTTTTTGTGTGTGTGGAATCTATTTAGAAGTACACAACACAAACACAACCCAACTGTAAAACTAGTAGCTCATCATCATCATCATCGTAGAATCATCTTGTCTCTACACTCAAAAGCATTAACACTGATCACATCTTTTCTATAAATGTATGAATAATCATCATCATTAGGGAATAATATTATATTGAAAATGTGAAAGTATGAAGGAACGAAAGTGGATATATGTGATAATGCTAGCCTCAACAATAAAGAGTTCAGTTGTCAGTCAGTCAGTAGGCATCCGGAATTAATGAAAATGTTTTAATTAATCTGTCTGACGTGATGCAGTATATCATCCCCAGATTTAAACATGAAAGTGTATCGTAACAAGAATCAAAACGCATTTCGTTCTCTTCCTCTCTTCTCCTCTTTCAATCTGTGTTTTGCAAACACACACGCTCAACTGCCCCCCTCTTTAGAGGTTTTTTTTGTTTGCCGATTCGATACTGTTGTTGGCTTTGGCTTGTAATTTGCAACATAGGTGAGGAATGAAATGATACATGTTCTCCTCATTATCAAAACAACATTTTTTTGATACACACACAATCAGTGTGTGTAGGTCACGTTTTAAATTCAGTACAGGAGTGCAGCGGTTTTTTATGCTCCGAGACTCACAATCAGATAAATTGAAATTAATCAAAAATCATAGAGAATATAGTATTCTACAATTGGAAAATTGAGACTCGTACTTTCAAAAATGATTACATTGGCATCCTCCAAAATCCTAGACACACTACTGAAATATTAACCCAGTTTTTTTTTTACAATTTTTGTATTATTTTTGCGGTCAATTCCTGACAATTTCCGAATCAGCCACTTTTCATGATGTTAAAAAATCTCTAATATTACCATGTCTGCAATCTCTATCTGCAAAGATTTTAATAACGTTAAACTTTACTAGTGTTCCGCATATTTCACTAATGGAAAAGGCGCCTTCGTAACATTCATCTTGCTCATGATTCTGGCATGACACGTACATGACGTTACGCTAAGAGGATGTTTTAACTGGTCAAAACTGAGAGAACGATGTAACATCTGATAACTTAATTCATGAGGATGGGCCTTCCTACTAACCGCAAGAATTATGAATTTCCACTGGCATAACATATTTAAAGTGCACGACTGAGTTGCCATCATCATCATCAATCCTATTCTTTACTTGTTTCTTTTCGTCGCCTGGGATAATCTAAATGCTGAAGCTAGCATTCGCACCAGCATTTCATCTCATTTTATATATTGCCAGAAACGGGATACATAGAATGATTATGATCCATGATTTAATGATAACGATCATCCGTTCGGAGGACGTAAAACATGAGTGTAACTATGCAAGAATCTTCAAAATCCCAACCAACCATGCAAATGACTGCATAGTAGACTTAAATATTAAAATTTGCTTTTAGCTTTTTCCGCTAAAGTAAGCAGTTTCTCAACAAGAAAATTTTTACAATAAAATAGCTTTACGATATTATTATTTTATATTGCTTGCAGCAGGTTCAATCATTTATCTGTGTGAGCACGAGCTCCCTCATCAAACTAAACCAGAAGAGTGATAATGCAGAACGTTAGCAAGAATTCTTGTGATAAGCAAATGTGTCCAAGCATATTTTCTACGAAACATCATCATCATCAATTTTGCAAACTTTTATGCTAAGAGCATTCCTGACTACTGTGCCAATAACCGTGCAATATATTACATTACACTACAGATTCTCAACTTCGACAGAAATTAGAGAGTTCACAGTGTACATACATTGTTGCTGACTTTGTTCGATCACTGCAAATCATCATCATCTCTCTATGTTTTTTTCAGATGGATGGATGGATAGATGAATGAAATGGAAGAGCAAAAGCAAGTTTTATGCGTCAGAGCAAAGTGTGTTGCCCCACCATATATTATCTGCATGAGTCAGAACCTGCATTTCAATTTTCGTCGAGGAGAAATTTAAATTATAATATGAATGGTCTTGTTCTGCGTTATTTTATTTCCCTAGATGATAAAAAGCCCCCATGCATTTATCTTTAATTCTAAGGGAGCGTTTACATTTGAAAAATCATCCGAATAATCTGGTGGAATGTGTTTTCAGTACCGTAACCGTAGGATACCTTTCATATCTGGAGAAAAAAGCAAATAAAATTTTCAGGAGCTTGCTCCCTCCGTCCACTACACCGTTTACGGAGAGCTTTTTATTAGCGAACACCAACAGGATATAAGTAAGTATGGGAACGTCCCAAACGTGTCCGTATATACAGGTAGCAGTTATACAGTGTGTAAATTTGTTGTATGATGATACAAAGTTGTTATATGTGAGTATAAAAAGTCAAATGTAAATAATGCAGGGACGTACATGAACCCGAGAAACAGTCACTTGAAAATTTCATGCGAGGAAGAGACGGTAAGTTCTACAAGGATATACTCAGAAATATTTTCTTTTGAGCATCATTTGGTATTGTGATGATGATGCCTGTAAAACATTATCATTTCTGTAGGTATCAGTACTTACTACTTTTGCTATACATATGTGCAGGTAGCCATTATAACAATAATATCTGCTTGGCTAGGGCAAAAACGGTCAAGATTAAAGCTCTTTGCCATATACAACATTCCAAGTTAAAATCCAATGAGCAAACTGTTATACGACCATGCAGCATTGTCTAGGCATTCTGATTTGTGATACAACATAATATCCATTGCAGCGGAAAAGGTGCAGCAAAAAGCTAGAGCATCATCCTGTAAACACAGCAACAGCACCTGTAGAAAAAAATGATTTTAAAACTCAACTCTTAGCTGCTTGAATTGCTGGTATGCATGCCAGAGCTAACAATCCGGCTTAAATACAATGTGGAATGCAATCTGGCTACCACCAGAAAGCATGCATACCACCATCATCATATCGCATATCACCATAATATATCTTTTGTAGGCAAAGCTATGGCAATCCACATACCTTTGCATACCTGTTCACATTTTACCCCACCAACACCTTTCCTCTATCACGTCAAACAATACAATAGCATAAAACTTAGTTCTCTTGGCATTTTTGGTGAGTGTTGTTAAAGCTATTTTGTTGGATGGAATGCAAAGGATGAAACATAGCGCCTTAAGCCTGAGCTATTCAAAAAACCCTTTCACAATGCTCCGCATCTCCCCAGTCAAGTCAGCTTAAAGTATCAGGCAAGAAGATCAGCAGTTGAAAATGGTTTTGTGAAGTACATAGATAGCCACACAATTGCAAAAGTCATCATACACTAATGAAAATGAGACAGAGTTTGGAGTTGGAGTAGTAGCTTGGTAGATAGAAAGAGGAGCGTGTATTATTATTGTATGTGCCCTAATATTAAGAGCCCAACTCTAGCAAGCGAAATGATAAAATCCAAAAAGGTAATAATGGTGTAAGTAAAGGATTTCGTTTGTCGTACTTGCTTGCACGTATAACTCTACCGACAACCAAAAGCAACCAACCACCTTGCTTACGCTGTAGGAAAGTTGCTCAGTTGGCTTTATGTCATGGAAACTTTGTGTATAGGGATGCACATTGATATGGATGGATTGTTGTGAATAAACTCCTCTACATTGTTCACACAGGGTTTCATTATTATTATCAATCAACGACGGGATATTCATCTGCTGACGGCACTATACACATCTGACTCCATCCTATCTCTATCCGCTTTCATCGAGATACATTATGTTGCCGTCCATTGTGATATGGCTTTATACAACATTGTATGGCTTTATGGCGTAGTCCTTAGCTTGTACGCTCTACACTGTTGCAACAAAAGTGGAGGAGAATATACCAGACGTTTTAAAAACTCGTAAATACAATACAATCCAATACACTGTATGTTTGTGTGTTTATATACATTTTGTAATAAGATAGGGTAATATTATCATTGGAAGGGTGGTAGGCAGGTGGAATTTCAAATAAACTTTTCTCTTTTTTCATCCCTTCCATTTTCTCGATTTCATTTTGGGACATCAACAAGTGACGATTTTTAAAGGGAATCCTACTACTGTTGTTGCTGCTCCTGCTTGACGCATACATACTTAAAATACATTAAACATATATTAGATATATATATGCATTTATTAGACCCACTTTTTCTCCTCCTCATCTTAATCATAATCCTCATCGTCACATCACTATCATAATAATCAACTTAATAACTCTAGCAGTCATGTATTTGTAGAGGCTGCATCAACATCAACAAGTGTGGTTTGGTTTGGGCTCTCCATTCTCCTCTGTTCTTCCTCTTTTCGATAGGAATCGAGCAGTCACCGTCATCGTCAATATGCACATGTTTCATCTTTGTTGAAGGCTAAAATGAAAAAGAGCAACAATAAGACGTGGTACAAAATGTAAATTTTACAATAATACACTTTTGCATGCACTAATACTACGAGTCTCCCACCATCACCACCACCACCACCGTCAGTCAGTCAGTTTGCCGTGCTGCTGATACGATAGAGATAGTGTACGCATTCCTCAACCAGTATAATATATATCTATATGTATGTATATATTACAATTCAGACCACTGGTTGATTGTTGTAAAGCGCATTTGTAGCAACAGTTGGTCCTTATTCTGAGGCTACTACTATGCTGGGATTTTATCGTTAGCTCATTATTCGAGCATGCATGGGGCTCTTACACACGTCTTCATGTAGTTTCAAATGTGGTGTGAATGAATAGTGAGCAGCGTCTGACAGACCTCATCTCTCTCTTGAAAGAAAAAAAACATTTTTGGATTCCACTTTTGAAAACGTGTGCGCTGCGTAATGTAATGTTGAGCGTAAAGCCGTCTAAAACATTTTTTTAGTGGACATTGCATTAAAAACGGACTCAAGTGATTACGTGACACGTCTCTACATTCCCTGTACGGACGGAAACAATATTATAAAAAGTACAATGCGTACATACATACCTTACTAGCACAAAATAAGCAGACCAGAAGAAGAAGGAGAAGTAAAAAAAACCTGGCCCAAGTTGTTTTGGTATTCATGGTTGGACACTCATTGTTTGTGTTTTTATCAAGTGAAGGATGAGTGCTCGTCTCGTAAGTGCAAGAGAGAGACCCAACATTTTCCTGCCGTGATAAATAATAGTGGGACAATTATGGAAGGAGAATTATTACATACATGTTGTAGTATTTCAGTGCGCCAACAACATCATCTCTCCACTCCAATGAAACTAACTGCCATTTCCTCTCGTGAAACTTTTCAACCATTGTGTCCTTCAGGAGTTGTCCAACACTGAAGTTTTACAGTGAGAGACGGTCACGTTTGCAAATTATTCGTTTTGAATATTATGCTAATGTTCTCAAGAATCTGAAGAACATTCCGAATCCAATCTGAAACAGTAGTAGTGTGTAGCATTCAGCTACTGAAATTTTAGCTCCTCATATTTGTTTGCTGAAGAGCATGGAAATCCCCTTACACATGTAAATATACATATATATATATATATATATATATATATATATATACACTTATACACCAAACGTATCATATTTCCACAAACTTTTCCCAATGTAAGTAGATCAATCATAATATATTCAATATTATTGGATTACCTGCTACACTCCGTGCAGCACTAGTTTTTGAAGTGAACATCGAGAGAAAAACAGTACACATTTTAAGGTATCATCACATCGTACTTTGCTGTTTGTCGTTGGAACTACAACAGTCAACAGTGGAATCAGTTCTTTTATCACTTTTTTTTGCGTTCCTGCAAATGGTCAAGTAGCCATCGGTGGTTTGACTAACTAATCATTACATTCTATACTCAGTCATCTATCTACCTGCATAGTATATCTCCATCCAAAGCAAAGGAGGAACTGTTTTTTTTTTGGCTCTTTTCCTTCATATGTCCTAAAATCTTTGACAGTAAATTCTTTTATTTGTGAAGGCACATTACATATACATTTGTAATCCCAATACGTATCCTTTCGTGAGCGTTCGAGCTGCAGCAGCCACTTCTTGTGACATTCGCTCGTTGATTGTAAACGTACAAGATTTGTCAGTTTAGGCTTAACTGCAATGTACTTTATGGCAGAGACCTGAGAACTTTTGGCAGAAAAAAAGTGTATGGCTTTTAACAAGTACTATATTATTTATTTGTGTGTATTCATTGAACCAAAGTTCAACAAAGTGAGCGCGACTGTACTACATAATACATCTGTAGTTTGGAAACTATTACAGTGAATGCTTGAGTTGAACAAGCGTGGAGCAAGTATTCTTTCAGTGTACATTATATGTATGAGGGATCAACAAATTCCAAAAGTGCACATAAAGTCAAACACATTAAGAGCTGAGCAAGCGTTGCCTTTCGTTGTTAGTGAAGGGACTTTTTGTCACAAAAAATAAAACCGTCTAAACAAGTGCAAAATATATAAATATATATTGTGGGTTACAAAATAGCGCTAGTTTCAGGCCACATTTGTTTGGTAGGTGAAGCAGTGCAATAATTTTTTTCCGTTGTAATTTACAGCAAAGAGAAGAGAACCAGAATCTCATCCTTTCGTAATAGTAATGACTCCTTATTAATGCATTAAAAAACACATAAGGGAACTCGACTCAAATCAGGAAATTATTGTGTAGGCTTCTGTTTTTTTGTAGCTAGTGTAGCAGTTTTAAAACAATAGTGCATATATGTGGAAATAACGTAAGAGCCTTTCCGGTGGGAAATTATTGAAAAATAATACTCCTGCAATTCTCACGAATACTCTTGGTGTCTTGGTCGTCGTTGCTAATAATTTTTATAGCAAAACCCCAAGTCAACGCGACGTTACATCATACATTATCAGGGAGATTTTTTTCTTTCCTTCTGTTTTTTTTTTAATTTTCCGATGCGAAATTTATGTTGTTTGTCTGTTATAAAAATTTAATGCTACAGAAGAAGACAAGAGTACATAAGCATTAGTTACAATAACCAACCAACCCTTAGACATTTTATGAATTACGAAGGATAATTCCAACAACTTCCTAAGTACCAACCGCAATCATCATCATCAACAACAACAACAACATTAGCACTCTACCTTTCCTTTTTGTGATGAAGTGAATGTGACATACAAAAAAAATATATACAGCTAGAGTGTGGAGGACGTACACATTACGTTGTAGGTAATTCCTTGCACATTTTGTATTTTATTTCGTTTCGGTTATCCGTTTTTCATTTCTGTACCACATGGCATTGAAACAACCCTTTCATCTAAGTACAAGCATGAAAATTTTAATGTCCGAATGAACTGATTTGAAATTCTGAATAAGTTACTATGCTTCTTTGGTAGGTATCCCATTTTCTAACCAGCTAATGAGAATGATTGACCAAAAATGCTTTTACTAATTGGTGCCGGTGAATCATCAACTTTGTTGATGAAAATTGAGATTCTTCCTCTCAATCTAACCATTTTTTCAATTGACCCGTAACAAAAGTTATAGTTTCTGAATTGGAAATTTAATACATTTTGAACCAACACCAAGACCAACTGATACACTTTTTTTTGCAATCATTACTGGGTTTCGGTGGGGTTAGCCAACCGCATATTTGTATAAAGTACGACATGACCTTGCGTTTGCAGAGAGGGTAGTGGTAATCTTTCTTTCGTGCGTACAACAATGCATGTGTACCAAACATGTATTTGTAAATAAGTCTTATAAGGGAGTAAAGGGAGAGCAGTGAGCATAATGAAAAATTATTATTTGTTCTCATAGCATTATGTTTTTGTTGGGTAAAGAATTCGATTGAATTTTATAGAAAGTTACTTTTTTTGTTTCTTTTTTCCATCATCATGTTCGATATGAGGTAATCATAATATTATAACAAGTAAAACCTAGTAATCATAAGTAATTTGTGTGATACCTATTTATGAAAATGTTGTTGCTCATACGTATTCCTTTGCTCTCTCAGCTATATTTTATGTAGATGGTTGTTTCGCTCATGTTGATTTTTGTTCTTTTTTAAGATTTAATTACAAAGAGTTAATATAAAATTGCTCGTTAAATGAATTTAAAAATAATAGTTGTATGATGTAGACCCTGTAGACTTGCTTCAACAATTATTGAACTTTTGCGTTAATTTTATCTTTGTAATATTTTTTCTGGTTTCATTAGTTTCATTATTACTAGCTTTGATAATGTATCCATAAGTATCCATTATACTATCACTTTGAATTGAAATCATACATACCTTCGTGCATATAAGTACCATTATAAATTCCTTTTGATTCTGTATTTTAATTGTTTACAATTGTTGTAGACAAATTTTGTTGTTTAGCTGTGCATGCTTCTTTTACGCTTGGGGGAACGACAGTGCACAGTGCATGTTGGTACATTTATTATACAATCACAATTGAAATATGATATTTCTCGTAATATTCCAATTTGCTTTGTACTTTTCTGTAGCCTGTATTTATATTGGTTTGGTTGCTATAAAAGTATTTTGTAGTTAAGGGGTGATATATATTTGTATGGGCAATTTAGAATTCATTATTACACCTTGCTTCGAAAAAAAATAATATTTATCCACTAGCACTATCACTGCCGGTTTCTCCTATAGAAGTACCAACTAACAACAACAATAACTGACAGTTAACTATTAGAAGGAGGGTTGAGGTTGATTTCTGCATGAATTTTGAGTGAAAGACAACTGATTTGTAGCTGGGAATTACTAAAGAAGATAAGTCAATCAATCAGGCACTTACATCAGCAATTTTCATAGCATGAGCAATGTGCAATCAAGAAATTTCTTCCGTTTTAATATTGCCGATGTTATCTCAGATGCAACATGACTTGTTTTGTGCTAATTAAATCTGAATTAAAGTAATGCTTCAATAAACCCTTCTAAATCTGTAATGGGTTAAGAGGAAGTTAAGTAAGTCCTTAAACGTAATATCTACCCATTTTTTATAATGCTGAGAATTCATTTGAAAAGATTTTTTTTAACTTGAAACACAATAACTTAGTCATTTAACGGGCCTTAAAGAATTAGCAAGTCTTAAAAAATAATTGATGCAGACAGTCAAGTCTATTACCCTTTGGTATTTTAGTAAGTAGAGTGCCCTTTATCATGCATCTGATAGATTAATTTTTTGGTGAAGTAGTAGGCAATTTCTTTTCGATGATAAAAAGACCTTAAGAAATTGAAAGGTTTAATTTAACCAAACAAGACCAGTCCTAGCAAGCAACGTGTTTTTTAGTCTACCTCAGCAAGAATTTCACAGTTGTCTTTTTATCTCTACCTACGTTTCTTATGTATTAAATGGAGTAGTCATAGACTTGTATAGAATGATTGTACATGATAACTTTTTAGTTCCTTCAACCTTGCCCAATGCATGAGGTCACCATTACTTCAGTATTCATTATATTAGTATATTACGGCATTGTGAGATGTAACAGTGAACAATTTGGATGAAGATGAGAAGATGAAACTCGTTTTTTGGATAAGGTTTTACTTATATCAATTCATTTTCAGGGAATCCCGTTCTTCATGTTCCTGAGCCGAACGACCGTAGTAGTGGTTGAGGCCAAACGTTCACTTTTTTCACCACCACCAAGCAAAAGCACCAAATAATCAACCACATCACACCACGTGAACCTATAAAAGCTATCGGCTATAGAATAAAAAAAACAGTTTACACAATAATATTTATTTACACCATCACATAAACGTCTCCAAGTTGCTTCGCACTTATTTTTTACTGCTGCCTAATTATCACCGCACAGAGCTGTCAGCCATCTGGAATAACTTCAAAAATGATGCGAGGAATGAACGAAGCACACTACGGTAATTTTTTTCGCTATTTTCTCTCTGTTAATTAAGAGCTTTCATGTGTTTGCTTAGTTGTTAAACATTGGCGTTTCACAATCCCTTGAATATACACAATTTTTATGATATACGCAGCAAAGTTTAAGTATGTAAAGAGCGTCCTGTGAGAATTAAATTAGCTATTGAGATTTACGTGTCATTGATACGAACATTTAAACTTTATATAATTTTTATAATTTACTTCAAATAACTTTCTTGTAACAACGTATTACCAAACTATGTGAATGTCCATGACATATTAGTTTTCAATTAGATGAACTATTTTGAAAGATTGCTGTGCATTTTACGCAAAAACTATTGATTGTACTAAGCACAATGCAATAATTTTCATATAACCTTATTCATATACACATTTGTTGCTGGTCCCATTTTATATTCGTGTCATTGACATTATGCATTAGACGTTTAAAAATATACCTATAGAACAGCATTCAAGCATATCTGCATAACGTGTAAGTATTTCCAAATAAGATTCTCTCCAGCCGCTGTCTAACTTCTTCAAGCTCAAGGTTTTTCCAAAACCACCGTCAGCCAAAGGTTTTCCGTTGTGTATAACCAGCAAAGTAATCCCGCATTACAACTTAGTCTTTTACGTAGAAAGTCTTTTTCATTGTGCCGATAAATTTACATACTATATTGGAAGGCATATACATTCATACGTGTCGTGAAACCACAATCGATTCGTCTGTGGAAGTATTCAGATCGTTCCATTTTCCTGTAATACTTTACCACGACGACCAATGCAATAATATATAACCCTACAAATTTGCTAATGAGCTTAGGTCATTTTGATTAGACAGGTACCCGAATGCAATGAAAATTGTCGTTTATGTCAGCCACAATTAATACTTCCCCTTACGAGGCAATAATTTGTGCCAAGGCAAGACTTACAGAACCTCAATACACAGAATTTGGATAACATTCAAAGGTGCATTGAAACTTTGAACGGCAACTCATACGTACTTCTTCATCTATTGAAATTTTAATGTTCAAGGAACATGGTGAATATTTTATATGCATAATGAAAAAATTGAAGAACCTCTTCAAGTAATTCTAGTTTAACTACATATATATACACAAAAGAAGATAACTTATACAGTGTCAATCGCCTTTTATTGCTAGGTTTACAGTTTGTTGTTTCACATTGTTCTCATTTACCTATCCACCAATGAATATATAGCATAGGAGTATGCGTTATATTATTTTTCAACAGGAGGAACAAATATAATGCAATGTATAATAAGAGTAAATGATCCGAACAAGCGATCACTTTTCTGTATCTCTTGAAAAAGTATGTGTGTGTGTGTCACATACACGTCATACACTCTTGTTCTGTCATTTTGTTTTTGTACCACACACCTCTTTATGGGTTGCTGTAGATTTCTGTTCCGCAGTGCAAAAAATGGTGCTAATTCACATTACTTCATTATTTTAAGCACCGGCACTAACTAAGGAAGCGAAAATAACACCATACCAAAATGCTGTCATTTCTTTTTTTGCGATGTGCCTTTGTATCATAATCACAATCACCGATGCACATTTTCGTTCAACCAAAAAGCTGTGGGTTGACTGTTGTGTTGTATTATATAAAAGGTAGGGCATGTCGATGTATGATGCCGCAAAAAATCTCATTTAATTCACAATGGGGTCTTGTACCTATTCTCCGACGTGATAGAATGATTTCTATTCGAAAAAAGTTCATTACTTAGAGAGATGACAATTAGGAGTGAGAAACCCAGGAATTACGGACATGGATCATTGTCTAGAGCTACAATTGAATGCTTGAGGTTAAATCGATGGGGTCTCAACTCAATGTTCTCAATGCTCTTTTCACATACTTAACACAAAAAAATATTTGAAAGTGAAAAGACATCGCGAGTTGAGGTGTACACTTGAAGCTATGTGTATTATGTTCTTTGACGTTACAGTAAGTAACCAACGTAGTGGACAAGAAAGTACTAAACTGAAAGCTATCATCATTGTTGGCGAGATTGCGACTGAAGCCCTAAAGATTTTTATGGTCGTTATGTTGCAGAACACAGCATGGTGTGTAGATGAGTAGCAAGTGTACATCCTACGCCCCTTTCTTACACCTGTAATAAATGCCATAAAAGGGCAAATATCCCCTATGCTTAACGATTATATTTGTCATGTTCATAATTCTAAATTATACCTTGCAACAAATAGACATCTTACTTTCTGTAGTCGAACACATCTTAATAAAATCTCGGCCGTCAGTTAGGATCCCTCTCGTAGATATATCTAATTTGACAGAAGCGTTTACTCCTACGCACATAAATATACTGCATGTGGTCAAAAAATACTATTTGCAATTAAAATTTTCAAAGTTTTACAGGCATTGTTCTGTGTGGCTTTCTAAAACTCCCCCAGATGTAAATAAACATAAATAGCTCCTAGTTCGACAATGAAGTAACCGATTTTTTACAATCACTTTAGGTTCTTTGCGTTTCCTTTCTTTTAAATAAAATATGTCATTGGGATCAACAACATGCTTGTTAAGAATGTAATAGTGGATAAAGGATGTACCCAATATTCTGCATATCTGTGTGGGTATTTAACACTTGACGGCGACTATAAATAATTTTTTCCATTATGTACATCAGTGTCAATGTGTAATGCCTAATTCATGTTTATTGGTGAATAACACTGCGCATAAATGTTTGGAGCCGTTTAACCAATCCAGCTGACTGATAAATTTAATGATTAAGGTACACGAGTGTGACCATGTACGTCTGTGACATGAGCAAAGCGACTGAGAAGCTTCCAGTTTTTTTTCTCGCTTTTTTCTTACCAGTTTTCACTCATCTGAAACAGGCCTGTAAACTATGCAACACATTTGCATAAATTGTCATTGCCATTTTTACCGTGATTTATCATGACGTAAAGTGAATAAAATGTCATGTATTCATAATTCGCACCATAGGCACAAGAGCATGCATAACTTAGGGTCTGAGACTAAAGGAAAACTTAAATTATTTTCATATTCCTCGGTACGGTGGGAATATATTATGGGTTCGTGTGATGGTCAAGGATTTATTACTTACATTGTTATATTTCAATGAATGAGGAGTCAATAAAAAACCGAATCGAATGTAACGTGGCCACTAATCTTTATTGTTAAGGAAGGCACCATGACTTATCTTTACAAAGAATATTATTTATCCTGTAGATTTTACAGCCTAACCTTAACGTTGGACCATCAATTGTACTTACTTACACTTGTGCATGTGTACCTTTTTTTATGTGAAGATTTGGCAACGCAAACACATCAGTGGGTAAATGATGAGCCTATATAATTTACATATAAGCACGCTAATACCCAAAGTATGAGATAACTATAGTGCAGAACCGAGGCCGGATTCTTCGTTTAAGCTAAGCGTCATCAAACTGGTAGTCATCAAATAGGCACGCAAGCACATTCATTTAATCCTTCCGAGTATGATTACTTGGTATAGAAAAGTATGCGCAAATTACAACCAGGTGGAATGTAGCATGTATTTAACGCTGAACTCTAGCATGCGGAGTACGGCTTTATCACTTACATGTTTTTGAGAACCTCCTCAGTGATTTTTCTTCCCTCTTGGTTAGCAGCTTAGCTGGATATTTTGACGGATTTCTGATATGACGAGCGATGTAATAGATATTTATAAAAAAAAATTATGTGCATAATATTCAATGTTTTGGACCTAGAAGTGGTTACTGCAAATCATTAAGATTCTGAGAGTAATTGCAACCAACATTGTTTTTTGTAGGATTTAGTTATAAGTTATACATAACTACAAACGGGCATAAGCGTTTAATGCGCAAGAAATATTTTTAAATGATGATTACATTATACAGATTGATGATTACATAAGCTTTGATAACGTTCCTTCGTACATAGTTGCCGTCGGCATATTATCAGTCATATTGTTGCTCAAGCTCAATCCTGATGATGAGACTATTGGCTCAGTGACAGAGGAATATCAACCTGCACCTACAAGTACTTCATAACAGTGTGGTTGGATGGTAATACGATACATACGCCATTGCCAATTCGACCATCCTCATCATTTCATCATTATCATCACATCATCATCGCTTTTGTATTGATGTTGTATGTAGTAGTATGAATGAATGTAGTTCAAAATCAAACTTACCTTCAATTTTTGCGAAATTGTCATCATGACACACACAAATGTGCCTCAACTGTTAGGGAGATAAGTCTGTTTTGATAAGATATTTTTTACTGCTCGCCGTTTGTTCTTTTTCTGTGATATGATGAGTTGTATTGTATTATATTTTTTACTTATTGTGCAGAGCATTAGCATAACAACATATGATGTAAAAACACAAATGATGCCGATGTAATGAAAAAAGCAACAAAATGAAGATGATGGTGAAGAGCATACTACTTTTTTGATTGTATTTCCCACTGCCATCCATCCTGCTTCTCTCTACCTTACCCTTCTTATCTGGTTTGTTGGAAAATTGATAAAGAGATATTTGCTAGACTCTCTTACTAATAATAATTTAGCCCGTTGGGAAATCAGCATATCACCTGAGGATGGTATGGAACAAAAGTTTTATGGAACTCATGCTGCTTATTCCATCAACTCCTTTCCATTTTCGCCTTCCTTGTAATACGTCCCGTATTTTTTGGATGGTCGAAAGGTGTGTCTTGGTGTAAGTGGAGTGTCTGTTTTTTTAAAGTTTAGCTCTGCTAAATTCCATTTGACTATATTTTTGTGCACATTACACATATTAGATTACCATTTTTCAGTGCTTGGAAAGTTCCTTTTGAATATAGTTGTTTAAATATTCAAGCCTTTTTCTGGAGTTTTTCCGGATTGTTGCGGAGTATTAGTTTCGTAAGTTCATGAAAAATAATATAATAAATTATTGAGTGTATGCAGCGTCAGCAGACGTAAACAGTAAAATGATTGAAATATGTTTGAAGTAGGGATATTAATCTATCTGGAAGTTTCTTGTGCATTATGCAATTCTGACCTCATCAACAGACATATTGACGATGATGATATCATTGGGAATAGGAATTCATAATGAAGCTATAAAATTTACGATTCATGACTTTGGCTCTTACAATACTCATGAGCCTTGGTCCACAAGGAATTTACAGGTGTCAAACCTTGTAGTTTTTTAAATTAACAACGTTGTTCTACTCTCTGCGAACGGAGTGCCATGCCATTTATTTATTACGTTCTTCGTTGTGGCGCATGTCTGAATGTTGGAATGTTGTGTATGAATGAAAATTGCAAAATACGTGATGTGTAAAAATGGCTAATAATTTTTGTGTTCATGAATATGCACCATGTAATCTGAGTTAATACATGCATATATCACATTGATAGAAATTCACATGGTGTAAAAATTGATAGAAAGACTTTGGGAAAAAATGGTACCACACCACATCATATCACATCATTGCTACGATCCCTCCGTTGACGGTTGCATTTGAGTCAGCTTTTTTTGTGGCAGTGTAAAACCATTTGCATTGTTTGAAAGTGCTCCGCATCTATCTATGAACTGCCTTGGGCTGAGCGCTGAGCCCATGTGCAAAACAGTAATTAACAAAAAAAAAAGCGTAATAGCACAGCGACCAACAACGATATTACTATTCGAATAGAGAGAGGGGCTTTGGCTTTTATTTAAAAAATCATTCATGAACTTAATATTCTAATTTATTAGCCATTAACACTTTACATCTCGGCTCCCGTCCTTCCCGTTAATACACCCAGCAAAAAATATCATGCTGCATAAATTACACAAGGAAACGTGAGAAGCTTGTCTAATTTAAAAACATACATGCATAACACTTAAATTGTATGAAGTTAGAATGTGAGGTGATACACTGGCTGTTGTAAGGGTAGTGGTGGTAGTAGTGTTGCAGAAATTGGTGAATGCTAAGTGCTCTCTTTTTTGGACTCGGTTCTATTCTACTGTATAGCTTGTAGCCTTAGCATAATATTGCTCCCATCCCTCAGATTAGAGAGAGGGTGTAAGTGCATCATCGCTTTGATTATCCCAAGGTTACACTATAAATGAATTACTTACTCATATCTGATCGCTGTTGGCATCTCATCTCACTAACTTCAAATATCAGGGGTCTCTTTCTTGCATCATATCAACCACCTTGAATGATACTATACTCCTTACTCCTCTCTCTGACAAAATAGATAGTTACCACAGCGGAACTAACTTGCCCACTTCATGGCTTTTCTGTTTGTTGCTTTGGTTGTTTGGTCTAGAAAACTGACGTGTGGTAGGTAGCTGCAGCAGTATTCTGCTCGGGTGTATAAATGATTGCAATTCAATGCAAAATGGAATGCTACTCATTCCTCTGCGTTCTACCATCAGCAGGGTAAATACCAGAAATGAGTTTGCAGTGTGTAAACAATTTTAAAAACCTACGCGTTTTTCTGATACAAGATTAGGCAATACTTTCAAGACTGATTGAACCATGCAGATAGTATTCAGAGCTGAAAAATGGCCTTGGAATGTTAAACCATCTTGTTAATTGGTAATTGAATCATTACTCACTCGCTAAAAAAGAGTGGTACCTAAGCGGAGATGCTGTTATTTCAGTACACTGAGCAAAGCAATAATACCCTGTTGATTTGAATAAAAAATCATCATCTTGAGCAAACCCTAAAGAAATATGGTATGGCATTGCATTCTATCATATAACCTATCGTAACTCATATATGTGCTTAGCAAAAGTAACCCTCGAATCTTTGAAACTCATGGCCACTTTGAGCAGTCAGATAAAATCTTTTGGTACAACCCTCCAACACATTATCGTGTAAAAGGGGGATCATTAAAGAATTGAATTGAATCGAACTGTATTATTCTTCGTAATATGAAATGCCTTATTAATAATTTAGAGCTGTAATGAGCTCGCAGAATGCACACAATAGGATAAAATTTTGCAAGGTATTGTCGGATGTAAATTGACGTGCAAAACATAATGCACCTCAGTCACAACTTGGTTAGTCATCCTATTTGTTTGTCATTTTAAACGCTACAAATGATAATAATAATAATAATAATTCATGCAGTTTTTACCAATGCAACGTACAATTTTTCTCTTTAGCTATTTAAAGCAGCAAAAGTCAAAAGTCAGAGTTTGATGTGAGTGGATGTGTGATCCAAGAATTGTGCATTGTTTGCCAGCAACTGATGATGATTATAAATGTTGATTACAGAATAGAGAATGCCGTTTTTGGCTCCAAGAGGTTGTATACATGTATGTTATGTTTGTGTGTGCACACAAAGATTTAAAAAATAATAGAATGCAAGTAGTATCATCTTGAAAAGATGCAGTAACTCACTTAGCATCATCAACATCATCATGATCATCTTACGCGAATCGCAATTTTTAGATGACTTTGAAAGCTAATCATCATAATCAAAGAGAAGGAACCGTGGTTGTGGATGATGCATGCAAGAGGACATTGTTAGCTTTGTTTGCCAACATTGGATTCCATTCAGAAGGAAACCTTGTGCCTCTTTTAATTAGCTAATACCCTTTCCATCCTGCTGTGCTATTTAACTACCAATTTTATATGCGAGAGTGAAGGAATAAGACCTTGATCAAAATCACAAGTTGTACAAGCATGGGACAATGCTGCTGACAACGACACTGTTCATGATGATCATGGTGACGATATGACTATTTCATTGTAGTGAACAAGTCAACTCTACTGACTTCCCTAGTCTCTTTTTATCTGTACAGCTACATTTACCCAACTCAAGCAAATGTAGGAAGTAGGTAACATAGCAGGAGCCTCAACAGCAGTGGTATGGTATGATATATATAGTATGGTGATGTGATGTGATGCAAGAATCAAATTAGGTTTTACGTTTTCTTGTTCAGCAATTCTTTCACCGACTACAAAAGCCCCTTACAATTCTCACACAGTATGGGTGGAAGTAGGTATTTATGTATGTACATATATATTTTCAGGATAATAATCTACAATACCATGTGCTGGCAAGCTAACGAAAAACCAACCTCCTTGGTTAAGAATACATGATGAAAGTTTGGTGTACACGTATTCTAGTTAATGAACGCCCAAGTTAATTTTGCATTTGTCATTTACCATTACGCTGCTAATATGTCGTTGTCGTTGCTTCTTTCTTTCTTACCTCTCCACTCTCTCTCTCCCTCTCTTTCTCTCTTACTCAAGATTAGTTTTTCACACATTGCTATCGCATTCCATTTAGTGGGATAATGTATTGTTTCGGTGGAAACAAGAAAGCCCAGAATAATTTTAGGAGTGAATGAATGTATGTATATATCTATATCTCTACATATATAGTGATGAAGACTAAACCTCTGTTTTACTTGGTTTTATGACTCTTATTGTCACATCTCTCTCGCCCTTTGGGAAGATGAAAGATTGTGATTTATGCCTATTATGTACTTTTGTGACTACAAATAGGCTTCTTTTTTCCGCTAAGGGCTATGCTGTAAATAGGAATATCATTTTGTATTACCATAACTCATTCAGCCGGCGATGGAAAGTCTTGTGTCTTGGCTCTCCTCAGGCCAATGGAAAGATTAACCATGTATTGGAGTCGAAATAACATGCATATTCATATGTATTAAGTGTATGTGTGAATGTGTGTTTGTGTGTGCATAGTTCACATGTATTTTGCACGTTTTGTGGCATCTAAATACCAATATATTATGGCTTCTCTTTTGCTGCTGTGAAGATGACATCGCAGCAGGTACTCTGGCTCTGCGGGCAACTTTGTTGGTTGCCTCCATTCCATTCCCCGTTTTTCCCGTGTTGTAAACTACGGCCACCGTTGCATTGCATTGAGTCATTTATTCTTATAGGTGATATTACTTATGGCAATGTATAAATTCTGCATGTCGTACAGCTTAATATTCGAATGTGTGTGCCTGGTTAGATAGAGCGGCTAAATAACTATGCATGGTGTGGTGTGACTGTGGCTTACACGGAGAAATTCTTTTTTTCTCTCTCTTTTCCTTTCCTGGCTGTCTATTCAGGAGAACAAGTGAGTGTACACAGTACATGCATTACTCCTCGTTCTACATAAAAAGCAAGAATTCAATGCACGTGAAAGCTTTCTGTTGTCCTGTAAATTTGCCAAAGAAAGGAGACTACACTTTGCATCAGTGTTGGCTCCTGGTTTTCGGTTTTTTTGAGGAATAATACGATATCTACTGCTGCTACCACTGGTGTGGTTTCTCAAACGTCTACTCTTCTTTGTTTTGCAGTAGAAAAAGGAGTGCTTTTTCCTATACGGAATAAATGATAATCATTTGAAATTTACTGCAACAGGGGAGACAGGAGGAGTGAGGTAAAATAGCAAACTCTCCTCACATTTCTTTTATAGTATGCATAGATATTATTCAAGCCATAATATTCATGTGTATTTTTTTACTAAAATGATTTTTTTATGCATCCATATTCATAAGCTCATTTTGTATCTGGCATCAATAAACATTCCAGAACTTTATCAAGAGCTCCTTTACATTGCACCCTACTGATTAGCTATAGCTGCCATATTTCATTTCATCTGTCGACATGACTTGACATAATAAATGTTGGAAAAGTCTCTCCCAATTCCCTCGCTAGTCATTCACAAAGTGCAAAAACAAGGCAGACTCCAACTCAACGTATAAAGTGCACTTAATATTATGTGGTTTTGGGTAGATCTCCCTCATTGTGCAGATCCAATGCTGTGTTTTTAACTTCTATTTATATTGCACATGAAAAGAATGAAAATGAAATGAAAAGTTTTTGCCTGAAAATTTCCACTTATCAAATAGCTTAATACCGGATTAACCAATGGGATAACTATGAAAAAGATTTGATTGATGATAAAAACAGAATTATAATGAAAGTTTATCCGAATTATAAATGGATGCATGCATACATACAAAGCCCTGCATTGATTTTCCGTAGTTACGGAAAAGGAAAGCTCTAAATCCAATATGATTTCAATGCCATAGTTTGAGCATACATTCACAATTAAGCTTTTTTACTGATATGGTTTGTATGCTCCTTTACTTTGTATGTCTAGAGATTTCACTTCAATTCCAGAAGTTCATGTTCGGTTCATGCGTATGGAAGTTGTAGTACGACTTGTTAGTAACTCAAGTGGTGAGTAACTACCTATGTGTATGCTTTTGAACATTCCCTTTCTCAGCTAGTTGTTGGAATAACTTCAACTCGAGTCAAGAAATTTTTAGTGAAATATCAATTACGACAGCATTTCTTGTTTTTGACAGAAGAGTTCCTTGACATGAACCATAAAATAGAAGAAAAAAATACTACTACTCTCACATGTCTCAAACAAGAAAAAGAAACATACTACGACGAAGGAGCAGAACAAAAAAAATAAGAAGCTACGGACAGAAATAAAACAAAGATTTGGTTGCATACAAACGTAAATCTGGTACCACATCCGTGGTCTGAATTCAAATTTTACCTGTAACCATAAGTGAGCATGATGATGATCGTCGAAAAAAGAAGAGGAACTTGGTACGTGTGTACGAGTGCTAAAATCCTTTCATGCGTTATGTAATGCAATTTATCGTTCCATTCATCCGCTTCATCTGTCTGTCCAGTGTACCATGATCATAAAAACGTTGTTGAGAATTGTTTCGTGTGTGAATGAATGAGCAAAGAAAAAAAGCCGTAAAGCACGAGAGGGTTTCTTGAGCATGATAATATGAATTTCTCTGTCTTGCTCTGCATTTTACTTGTTTGTGCCAACTGACAAGGCAAAGGTTTCAACTGGTTTTGAGACTCACTTGCTGCAGTATGAACACTTGATGGCATGCCTACTACTGTATCATCATCATCATCATCATCGTCACAATCAGCAGCACAGTCAAGTAGCAACAGAATCACAGCTATGGCTAAGAGATAATACAGTAAAAATAAACTTTTGATTCAAGTTTTATTTGGCACACAGCTGTCAAATTTAAATGGTTGACTCGTGCAGTTTCCAATATAAAATTCCAAAAAAATGTATCCCTACGAGGGATTTTAGAAACAATGCGCCTTCTCTAGAATAGAGCTTTTTACAAATCTCAAAAGTTATAATATTTTACACCATCGCCCATCAATTGTCCAAAAAATAAGCTGATGATTGACGTACATGCACCCCTTATTTATTGAATTGAACATGTTTTCATATCCTTCCTCGAGTAATTTATTTTGCAATTATGAGCGAGCTTTCCCACTTGCAACTTTACTCTTATGATTCATCAGAACTAGGAAAAGGAATGATGCACATGTGTTACGTTATAATTCATTTTGAAAAGCTTTCCTGTTTCCCAAACATTTTTCTACTTCAAGGCTACGCTGTGCATGTGCAATAGCAAATGTAGATATGCCGTGATATACCGGTGGGATTAAGTTTCAACATAAAATATCCCTATTTGTTCTTTTTTCCTTATCTGTCTATGCGCCCACAGAGAGATTTCCTTTAGCATTTGGCTCCTCTCAATTGATGTGCATCCAGTGACATTAGGAAAGGCCGTAAATATATGGTTGTATGTACATAATACCGAGCATTTCCAAAGGTATTGGAAAACTGGGTTGAATGCAAAAGGTATTAGGTACATATTGCTATTAACACAATATATTTATGCCGCTATATAAAAATTGAAGTTAAAAGACAACCATTCAGGGATGTACCCCATTCAATGCGGTTATGGCTGGCTATACGGGTATATCATAAACTACCGCTGCTTTCTATTGATTTTTTTTTGCGATTTATGGAACCAAGAGTTTGGCACCAGGCTCGAAAATTTTTATGATAGTTTCCTGCCGATGAATGAGTTGAACATGGTATTGAAAGACCAGTGATGATGACGATGGCGACGGTGCTGCTGCTGCTGATGATGACGATGATAATGATGTTAATAGTAGTGGCTATTAGTGTAGTCGAAAAAAATAAGGTTATGTAGAATGTTGCATTGTAGTTTCTGGCTCTTGTGTGACTTCATCCTTTAGCTGCTTTGGTGAAAATTATCTTGTGCTTGTAGCATGTGCAAGGAAATTCCATATTGACCAAGTATTCCATATATTCTGTCCCATGTGGAAATTTATTGGATGACTTAATTGCAAATGGACAAGATGCTGCTGCTTGCGGGGGATGCTTCTGCTTTGCTTAACTTTTCCTTCGGGTTTCCTGATGCTGTAGTTGAAACATCTACTTTGTTAGCCATTTTCCAAATTTCTAGTCTAGATATCGAATCGTGAAAGACAATTTGCTAAACTATGTTATACATTTTTAGTGTTTCCACTCATCTAAACGTATAATGAAATGCATTTAGAGTCAAACACTAAAATTCAATGATAATGGTTTAGGACATTTTTATGACAATTTTTAATGGTTAACTATTGCTAAAAATGAATTTGTTACAAACATATCGCGTAAGTGGTCGCCTATTTATTAGTCTCCCCGTTTATTTTGCTGCTTAATAAAACCCTTAATTAGAAGGATTCCATTTATTTAGGAAAAATATGTATTATGATCAGTGATAATTAATGAATTTCTATTATTACTTTGCAGATGAGCGTAGCATAGTCACATCTTCAGACATGGAAGGAAGCGTTGTTGGAGCACATGGAGGTGCTGGGAACGTTTACGATGTGGAACATTTGGCCACATTCCAACTTTCTAAAGACCTAGCATTTCCAGCTGATGGAATGCGACGTCTTCTCCATATGGAAAAGAATGGGTTTGGGATATGGAGTCAGAAAATGAGAATTCGACTTGAACATCGTGACATTGTCATTCTGGATTATGAAAATGGGGTAAGCAAGCCTTATGAATAATAAACATGCTAATATAGTAGAGAAAGAAGTTGGATAGTAAATTTAGACTTTTTTTAAACAACCTTTTTGTTGGGTGTAAAAAGGGTTAAAAAAAATTTGGAATGTGGCGTCACCCTCTTTGCCTCTCTGCAAAAAATGTTAAAGACTGAAATGAGTGAAATCAACCGTGTACACATTAGTTCATGTTATGTCAAATGAAACCATGTGTGCAGGAATTGAAGGCCTGAGAGTTGTCAGATGTCCTTTCACTCTTTGTTCAGTTATGTGCATTTGCTAGTTGAGTCCATTGTACAAACATACACATTAATTTAAACATTCAGACAAGTTAGTGTTCTTCATACAGCATAAATAACTAATCAAGCAGTTTGTTGCTACACCTCTGTTGGTGGTCTTATCACTTGAGGAGGTTAGGTTTTTGTGAGTTTGGCAAAAGAGCTTTTCGCTCATGTATTTTGCACGAGTATTTAGTCATGAAAGATACAGCAAATTAGAGTGAGGTAAATTACAAGAACCAAAGGCCTGCTCCCCTTTTGCCTCTTAAACCAAAATGAAAATTGTGTGGATTTTCTAGTAGCTAGATATTTACTTTGCATAAATTTTAAGAAAAAGCCTTTTTTTTCTTTGGCTGCTCAACCAAGAGTTCATGGGTTGGAGTTGGAGCTAAAGTGCATTTTCTCGACGGCACAAACAAAAACTGGGATGTCTAGGCCTTTCGCTTTGTTGTGTTGGGTTGCAGATTGCATTGCTTCAATAATACGAGACCTAAAGTTCCTGAAAAGCGAAGGGGAAATGAACCTACAAACCAAAGCCAATTAACACAATGACACAGTGAAGCCCCATACAGTATGCTACTGCTCTTAAAGCCGCAGTAAATGTGGCCTCTTGGCCGACTCTTCGAGAGAGATGATTTTCTTGGGGGAAATTTATATGCTAAAAATGAGCATGAAAACGTGCGCAACGTTTTGCCGTCCATTCATTCCTTCTCGCCAACCCAGACCCCATATAAGTAAATACTACTTTGCAGAAATGGTTTTCAGAGAGAGAGAGAGAGCCAGCGTATGTATTTATGTGTGGGCCTCTGGTTATTTTATCAAAGCCCCAATCATCTCTGGGATCTATCTACCAACCATCATGAGTAGTTTCTGTATCTCTCTACTAATCTCGTTAATTACACCAAATGTAACTAGTTTTCCTCCTGTATCTATATAGCAGAGAGAGAGAGGAGAGAGAGATCCTCTGATTTCAGTTCTGATTTTGGAGCGTTACTCACAGCAGCAGCAGAAGCAGTATGCTTTTCGTTTCTCGTTCTTTGTATGAAACGAAATGAAATCGTAGACTAGAGATGAAATGAGAAAGAATTGGATTCTCATTTTGAAACCTTGCGGTTATCGGGTTCCTAACAAACATACGGAAAACGTAGTAGAATGAAGTGTGTAGCAAATTTAACAAGAGCACAAATTACGTATTGATACTTCATTTACACCACCACCGTATTATTTTCAGGTTAGTTACAAAACACGTAATCATGTGCGGTACGAGGAAAATCCACAGTTGCCCTTCGAAATAGAAGCTACACTATTACTCAAAAACATAGTTTGGCATTTTGGCATTGCCGCATAATAAAAACAAATACACGACTATACCTACCTACCGAACCACCAATGTTGGTGGTATGTGCAATAATAATATATCTATCATTTAGTAGGTATTTAGTTGGTATTAGTGAAAAGGTTTCACACACACCATATTTTATACTCACTTTCGACTAACAAGCTTTTCATATCAATTCTTCTAACTAACGAGATTTGATTCCTATTCCTTTTTTTTTTATTCTTCTCATCATCACCATCCCTATTTGAGTGTATTGCAATCGTGCGAAGAATTTGCTAACTTTCCCATACCAATTTTCAGGATGGAAACCTACATTTTAAAAATAAGTTGAGTATATATTGAGCTTTTGACACATTAAAATGATTAAGGACCTCAATCCTCTGTGAAGAAATTCAACCATGCCATGCTAACGTTCCAACATGATGACATGACAGTGGTAGTGAACATTGAGGAGGGAGCAAATCAAATTCTCATGAGTTAGTTCTATTCTCTAAAACCTTAGTGCATTTCCGTGCAGAACATAGAAAGAGGAGATGAGCATTATCGTGTGTATGATGGAAGAAATATTGAGCGTGAAAAAGTTTTAAGATGATGGCAACGAAGAGCAACGCCATGCCACCAACATAATGCTTGGTCTGATCTGATTGCATTGCCTCTCCTGTTATATGAGATTGTATGTATGCTTTAGTCATTTTCACGCAAGAAGTGCATCAAGAGAGTAACCGTGACCAAAGATGGTTGTAATGGACTATTGTTGCAAAAAGATTGTGTGTAAAAATGCGCATTCATTTTTTTCGTTCTAGATGCTTATATATAGTCCATCACTAAATCATCAGGCCGACACATCACAACAGATTAGCACAACACTCCACTCGCACTTCACACACACTCTCACACATTGTTATGTTATGGTCATGTGTACCTCTGCCTATTTGAGGATGATGATTGTGCATGCATCATTCATACACACTTACTACTACTCACATTCAAATAATGTTTGAACACTCTGTGTGTGTATTTCTATGAACCAGCTTATATTTGTACTTAAGCCCATATAATCGTTCATTTCATCAAATCCACATAAAATACTTGCTCTCCTCTTGCGGAAAGCAGGAAAAAAAATTGTAACAACGTGATATGTGTCATGTCATAATACGATATGCATGCCGGAATGTGGTCCGGTTGCGTACTCTTCAACTAAAAGGAAGACGCTTGCTGTGTGGAGAAAAAATTAATCCCGTTAGATTCTCTCTTGAGCTTTTCATTGCAGAAAAAAAAATCTGCTTCTGTATGATAGTTTTCTGGCTACATGTAGAGCCTACATTTGTAGTTAAGTACGCACACATACCAAACCACACCACAGCACTTCTTTAGCTGCTACTTATGTTGCAAAAGCAAAGCAGAACACAAAGAGGAGAATGAATGCAATAATGTTAGAGTATGCAAACTAGAGTAGAATGAGTAAAATAAATAGGGAAAAAAGTTGGATGCTAGTTGACGGCTCAAGATGAGATGCAGTCTGTAAAGTTGATGTCACATAATGACATCAAAATGTAAGAAAATCTTGCATTGAATTGAATAAATTCATTTTAATAATAATACCTTGTGTGTTACTTTTTGCATAATGGGGAACGTAACACTGCACTTTTTTGCTTCTTGCAGTGACAACACAACGTGACAACTGATGTTTTTACATTATGCATAGAACTCCCTTGTCATATATCACTTTCATGGTCATACACACTCCTATGAATGCTCACAAAAGAAAATGATAAATTGATAGAAAAGACTTCGTTGTAGCTCTAACAATGGAGATGGAGATGTTAGTCTAGAGCAACATACATACGCACTGATAAGCTTATTCATTTCATTCTGCTAGCATAGAAGTTACTGTATGAAACTCTACTTTTGAAAAAAAAAAGTCCAAACGTAATTGTTTTTGCTGTGGAGTGTTAGGTTCTTTAACTTTTATGGGTGTTTGCTACCCGTAAGCTGCAGCTGCCAGGAATATATACGGAATATCATCCGTTTCAAGTTTTATCAACAGGGTTATAAAAATTGGCAATAAAGAGTGTTGTTTATTAAAAGTTGTTGATTTAGTGGCAACGACTTGTATCACTTTTACACTCACGTACGTCATCTCTCATGCGCGAGGTACTATGTTAGTAGGTGCTTTAACCTGAAACATCGTATTTTATAATACTTATGATTGTGGAACCGGCGGATAATAAAAATGCAGATCGAGTATGTATATGTATAATAAAAACAGTCAGGAATTAAGCTACATTGGTTGACCTGCACAAACACAATTAACTGGCGACGTTCGTAGGCCGATCCTCACAATTACAGTTTTAATTCCAAAAGTCGATTTAATGACACCCACCCAGTACACAACTTTATATTTATGTAGTTTGGTTTTGATGAACCGTATATTATGCATAAAAGAAAATTAAGTTCCAGTACTTCATTTAAATTTATTAGTTTCGAACAAAGAGAGCATAAGCTTTCTCATCTTTTGTCAACAAGTCGATGTTTTCCCTGATTTCTCGCTTTTTTGCTGAAAGGAATCGGAATGTCTCATCGGATGTTTGTATGAGCCCAATTACTTAATTTGATATATAGAGAATGTAAGCATTTGTTCGGTTAACAGATGTAAAGAACTTGTGTTGCAATATGTTATAAATAAAATCGTAACGATGGACATAATATGCGTTTAAATATCGCTACACATTGTAATATATGTAAGTAAAAATGTGTGATTATGATTAGTACATAATTTACCACATGTAACATCGGTTTGTATACATTTATTATGAAGGCATTTACATTCTATGTGGACCGACAAAATTTTATTATGTTTTTACTGTACAGCAACGTAGTAGCCAGTGAACAAAACATACTGCAGTGGTTAGACTACAGACTGCTCGAGAGCCTGGTATGCAGCTCTAGATTTCAACTCTCTACTAGTCTTAGCTAGTTTTATTTTCCAACTAGTAATTATTATCTAGTATTTCGTTCTATGAAGATTTTATTGCCACTATCACCACCATCTGTAAAGATATATGGCTATTGTTGCAAGTTTTAATTCGTTTTCTGAGCATATAATCTGTAACATGTCTTACAAATTAAATGTGTCCATTCGCTCATCGTCATCCACATTTATTTTTTTCGCAATAGTTTGTGTCATTGTTCACGAAACAGTTATTATTACAATGTTAAGGGATCACATTGTCACAGATGCACAATGTGACTTGTGCATACTTACACACACACTTAAATGCAATGCAGCATCAGATACCAAGTCATGGTGGATGGATACAATTGTGAATGCAGCTCATTTTCATTGTAGTTGTGAAGGCCGTCCAAGAAATATTTCCGCAGTGCAATGCTCGCATATTAAGTAGCTGAAGGGAGAACAGGAGAAGTACTTTAACTCCACTGTAAGAAAAAGAATCCATTTAGAAAGCCGCCTTTGTGTGTGTGTATATATGTGTGAATGATAGGCCTTGGTGCATAGATACGATTTAAAGCAATACATTTGAAACGGGCGGATCCGACGGTTGATGCTGATGTGATGGAGGAAAAAAATCTAACATAATGTGCTATTATTGTAGCCATCCCCTCGTAATCTCGGCGATTAATAAGTTATGCATCCTTTCTTAAATGCGAGCGGTTTTGCAAGCATATGTGCTGATAAGCATGATGGGATGACTGTCTACAAATGAAATATCATTGAAGTTGCATCATTCCTCCTCTTTTATTGAAGCCTGAGAATTTGAATGTGCATTGTATAACATAGAATTAAAATGCAGTAAGAGTGATAGATGCGCTCAACTCACTACCCACCAGAATAAATAATATACATACATAAAATATAAAGTGTTGTGAACTACTATATTAAGCCCTACACCATACACCACACCACTACTACCTGAACGGTTACAAAGGAAATATAAAACGGTGTACACTTTCTTAAAAAAATAAATACTTGCATAACTCGTTGTTATTTTGTGATTGTGATGTTGTAATATAGTAATTCAGTGGGTGGAAGTGTAATACTGATCAATATAAATCCTTTTTGCCCATTCCACATTGTTTGATACCTAAAAGGATTCTTTAGGCTAAATGTGGACGTTGGCGCAACACAATCACAAAGGAAATTTAGCAAATGAGTGAATTGAAATCATATTAGATTAGGATTTTATGGGTACCTTTTAAATGGGCAAAAGTTTATGACGTATACCTTTTGCAGCTTATGAATTGAATTTGTATACATCATTCAGCTCATTTAGAATTTTTATATTAAAAAATGAAATTACTTTTTTTTAAGATCAACACATTAACCTACAATCAGGTCATTTTTCTTAGAATAACTAGACCTACATGGTAGATTGCTTTGCATATCTGCATAAATATTGCTGATATAAAGTTGAGTAGCCCAGACGAGATTAAATGCACCTGACAATTTAGAAAATATGATGAACTTGCAACGAGAGCAATTAATCAGATCATAATTTTATGACCACTTCAAGAAATCACGAACTAGGTTTCCCCTTCTTGTCTGGGGCAACAGAACAGAAGCATTTAGCAAAACAACATGTGAGCAATTTAATATATTATATGAGGAAAAGGGATGCTTCGTGCAAAAATGCCAACTTGACATCACCACATTTCCCTTTTCATAATGACCAAGAGGAGGAAAAACAAAATACATTGGTTGGAATTTCGTTAGGACTCTCCTTGAAATTGGAAATATGCATGTAGCATTGTGTTGCCATCAGGCAAAGCAAAAGAGAGTCTTGCCCAAATTGATTCTAATAGCTTTGGTACAAGAGAAATGAATGAAGTTGATTAAACTGTTGAAAACCATCTCCCCACGTTTTCAACTCTCAAGGAAAGACTATATGAGCTTGCTCGCTTGCTTCTTCATTCATGACTTTATGCAGTCACTTTGGGCCTCTCAAAATGTAAAACCATGGCATAACGTTTCAACTTTTCGAATACAGGTTTCGAACAACCGCAGGGTTTGATTAAGTGGCTTCACCACTAGGAGCAACTGATTAAAAAGGGAAAGTGAACCAACCTGCCATTTGGTTAGACCTTCAACTACACTCTCACAACCAACATGACTAAAATGGCAAGCAATAATGCAAGACAAAGGTTTATTGAATGAAAATATTAATTTTGTGGAGAATAATGATGTTGCCGTATGTCAATGCAATTAAATCTTTAGTTTGTCGGCATCCCTCACGTTGAAATTAATCTCAGTCAAGAAACCTAATTGCGTAGAATTTTTATCAAAATGTTGGGAAAAGTGAGATATTGATAGTAATGCCTAGAGGCTAGTTGGCTGGCTAACTTAGCATATTAAAAACGTAGGCAACCCTCTTACATTCGCAGTTTATATTCGCAACAGTCTTAGTAAATTCCCACTCTCGCTTAAATAACACTTAGCTACCTAATTTCGTGCAGAATGGTAGGAGGAACTGTCAGGAAGCAATTAAAACTTGATACAACTAGGTATTTAAGGACGACGCCGGGTAGTAACAGCGAAAGCAATTTCTTTAAAAAAGAAAAGGCAACCAGCATTTTGTTGGGTTGTTGTAGTTGTAGTATTCTCTGAAATGGAATGGCTTATCCTAGCTCCGTTTTGTAATTAGCAGTGTTTATTAGTAATGACTACTTTGGATTTCCTGAAATGCCTCCTTTTTTATGGAATCACTTTTGACGTGATTCCTACTACAGCCAACAACGCTGGTTGTTGGTAATGTAGTATATAATATTTTTTTCATCTGTTCATCTGGAAAGTTTACGACTGAACTGTGGTTGGAAGAAGATGAAGGAGAGTGAGGAAAAAGAAAGCAGATCAGAGTCTGGAGTGGAGTGGACCATACGATGCGATGGACTTTTTTTGGTTGGGAAAAAAAGAAGGTTCCTTTTTACTATCCCATTTTGGTGGCTGCATCCAGCTCCAACTATTTCTATTACGACTACTTACTTTTACACCATCAACGTCAACAACAAACATGCTAGCAAACAAGTGAGAAAGAGAGAGAGGGAAAATGAGGCAAGAAACGGTTCCTGAAGCCCCTCCAAATATTACCTACTAGTGGCTAGATAATACTCTATCTTCAGGTTTTATTCATTTTCTCCATGGGCTCTTATAATGTTCACACATTTCCTTAAACATAAATACACACATACACACTTCATCCTGCATCACATTTAATGTTATGTGAGTGAGTGAAATGGACAAATGCAATGAGGGAGCTATGTGTTCCAGTGTTCCATCACCAACATTTTGTTGAGGCCTTTTTCCTCTACCCCTTATTACTTGTAATATAGCTTTTTGGAGAAAATAGCTCGAGAAAATATGTACACAATGCTATGCGGCTCTAATGTAACAAGGAATAATCTCGTTCCCTCATACTACACTCACAGATGCTGCCTCCCTTCTTTATGCCAACAGTAACCATGGCCAATCCTAAAACTTTCTTCTCTTCTGTTCTTTCTCTCTGTCTTCTCCATTCCGTTTTATGCTTAGTCCCCTACTTCCTTCTTCTTCTTCTTCTTCTTCTTTCGTTGAGAGTAAATCAAAGAAAACGCAAAGTGAAGTGTTCTTGATTGCTGCTGGGCTGTGTGAGAGTACAGTATATATGCCTTTGCATTTTATTCCTCTAGTTGTTTCTCTCCTTACATTTGTTTCTTTTTACAAGAAGAAATGCTTATTGGATGTCCTTTTTTACCGTGCAATGTGTAACGTAATGCCATGCTAGTTACAGTCTTTGGGTGAAATGAAGTGCAATCTCAGCTTGTGTGATGTAGAAGCATTTTTACCGGGACAGACAGATAAAGAAAATTCCCTATTTTTTCCGAAGCTTATGTTATACTCTCTCTTTCTCTCATACTCTACATTGGGTAGTAGGAATGAACTGGCTGTGAGCTTGAGTGGATTTGGCAACCCATACACTTCCTAGATATTGTAGTTTTGGAAGTGTATATATATAGTGAATCTCAATGTGTGTGTGCCTTTACCCTTCCTTTTGTTCCTGGTGCCTATCAACATCAGCCGAATGCATTTTTGGGGGATGCGTTAAAGGCTTAATAATGATGATGATTATGGTATGGTATGGTGGTAGATAGACGGTCGAATGGCAAAAAGCGAAGGCAAGCAGATTTCAAGATTTTTCGTTTTTCTTTGGGATCAGCAGTTCAGCAGCCTCTCCACAAAATTCCATACAAACATGCAGTCATGCACACACTATTTGAGCTGAGTATGTAAAGCATTAGGAACATTTAATTCCCCATAATGTACTTAAATTACTTTTCTCGTACATGCCATCATCATGCCATCCCATGTCAAGCGGTATCTTTTATTCCATTTTGAGAGAGGAAAAGAAACCAAAGAAGATACAATGAGAGTGTGTGGGCAAAGTTTTAATTCAAAGTCAAACCAATTTCTTCCTGTCCATGAAAATGATAGAAAGTCGCATGTTGGCGAGCTTAAAGAGAAGAGCTTCCTCTCATTCTATATTTTCTACTCTCATTTTTTTTCGTGCTGGTGTTTTTTTGTAGTTAGCAGTATCACACACAAACTCACTTTCATTTTTCTGGGAAAGGGGAAAGGAGGTAAGTAGTTGTAATCATTTGGGCTTCTTGGAAGGAATTTTTTCGCCCCTTGTTTCTTAAGCTTCTCGGTTTTTAAGTTGTGGAGCAATATAGCAAGCAGAAAACAGACAGCGTGGACATGTTTGCACAAAGCTACATGAGTTTGATGTGTGGAAACAGCGGCATAGAACAAAAAGGCGAAAAATGTACATGCTCACGCACCCACACAAACATATTAGCCATCGTGACTTGGTGACCTACAGACGAAATGGATGACCTGACTTGAAATTTCCTATTAAAGAGTGTTTGTGTGTGTATGTATCTATCTACCCGCTATATACCTTTGGGTAGGTTGAATGAATGAGTTTCTAAGTGAATAAGTACACTCCAACTTTTTTCTCCCAATGTGTTTTTGCTTCAGCTCGGGGAATTGGAAGTGATATCCATTAGCTCTTGTTCATTATTTGTGGCGACCTTGTATTTAATCTTGAACGATAAAAAAAAGTTCCTTTTCATTCCCACAACAGTATACCATACGAACTAACTTTTTGCCCATTTCTTATTTCCTACATCACATCACATCACATCACCAGCTACTTTTGCTCGAGCAAATAAGGCACACATGCCTTTCCGCAGATTTTTTTTTCTTCTCTGAATATTTTGACTCTCGTGAAATAAATAGATGGAATGAAAGAAAATTGTGCACACATTCCTCCACATCCAGACTAATGGGTTGGTATAAACAGTGAGGCGAAAGTTGTATTTCGAGAACCAGAAATGTTGTACTAGCTTGTCGAATTGACTAGCTAGAAAGATGTGATCACATGGAAAGATGAGATGTGACAGGGGGAGACTAGAACTTGACTGGAAAAAGAAAAGAAAGCAGAGGAGGAAGCAATGAGACTGGGAACGAGAAATGTGTCATGGAAAGCTTAGTTAAGGTGGTTTCTCTGTATATTTTTCGGAAACACTAGAGTTGTTATAATATCTTTTCACAAAAGCCTTATACAAAACTCAAATATTTGAGTCAGTAATATATAGAGCACACTTGTATAACAGTGGAGCTCACAGCTCACCTAGTGCCAAATTTGTACTTTTTGTTCCATTACCTGTTATTACTACTTACTCTCCGCAAAGTTTTTGATGCGAGTCAACCATATAGAGGTAAAGTAATCAAGGAAGATGCAGAAAATATATATATAACCCTGGTTTTGCCATTTGTTTGAGGCATTATCATCACATATCCCAATTGCTTTATGAACTTTCTATTACCATCTTTTTTTTACCTTGGCTTCCTTTACTGGATTAAAATATACGGAGTAAGCAAAAAGTCTAAAGAAAAAGCTGTTATGTAGTTATGTTTATGACAAATTTCAGACATGGTGACTCCACGCAAGATAATAATGCTCAATTGTTTGTGCAAAAATCCTTTTTGAGCTCTAGATATTCATCACTGCAGAAAATTTATAAGTTGGTAAATTTTGATGAAAATCTCGAGCTCTTAACACGAACTGCTTTGTGTTGGGGAGCCAACTAGAACCAAAGGGACAAAATGGTTAGCTGGTTTATTGGCATTACAATCCCTCATGTTACCTTATTTATTTTAATTTGCTATTGAACTCATTTTGATTCTTTGGGTCTGCATATTTCATGGAATTTAGAGGAAGCCTACGTATCAAGTGAGTTGTATCTAGGCGTTTACTCGGAAACTTGAATGAATGGATGGGATGCAGGTTCTAATTACTTTCTAGGTAGCTCTAGAGATGAAAATTTGATTTGAAATTCAACGAGGTCTCAATTTGAATGAAGGGTGGCAAGTACGTGTGTAGACGCTGTTATCATCTCACTTTCCAGTTTCTAAAGAGACGTCAAGTTTGCAAATAAAATTGGGAGCGTAAAAAAACGGACCAGGATGTGAAGTTATGGCTCTCGTCGTGATTTTTAATTTGCACAAGTTTGATGATCAAAAATGCTGCAGCACACAAAACACAGCACGCATTATATGTAGCATATCATCATCTCGTTTTAATACAGCGGGAATTCAGTTGAGCAAGCATATTTGAAGCTATTTCACGCACGCCTCCTCTCAGAGGTTTCAAGCGATGAAATGAGAAAGAGAGTAAACGAGCAGAGAATGATGCGACGTGATGAGATGAGAGCGGAAGGGAGGACGTAGTCGCGTGAATGTGTATGAAAAGGAGTTTCTCTTTATTTTGCAAGTCTGTCTACAAGTCATCCGGTTTAAAACATGTGATGCTTATGTTCACTTATGATCATATATTCATATGAGCAAGTGAAGGTGACAAGGAGTACCATGCGTTTTGACTTGAGGCAAACAATTTTAACTCCACAGCGTCAAAATCCCCCAATTTATTATTGCATCCAATCCAACACTTTCCATCAACAACCAAGTCAGTGAAACGTAACTGTTCAAAGTACGGTTGACATACTTGTTACGTTGCCTCTTTTACTTGTTGTTGCGGTGGTTGTAGCTTTGATACGACCGTAATGTAATTTCGTTTCTGGTTGATGAGGTTGCGCCAATAATTAATTCGAATTGAGCTCGATCTCTGTTGACGTACTGGTCGTACATATCCAGTTTTGTATAATAGATGCTGAACTAAATTGGTTTTTGGAAGCCGGGGAACGTTCTGTCCTCACAAATTACTTTCCCAAAAGAATACGTTTCAAACTGGTTTAAAGGCTTGTCCTCATTCCATACCGTTTCCAATGCTCAACAGCGAACAGTAATAAAAATTGCAACAAGGTTGTAATTCGGTTGATAAGTTAAACAATACTTCAAACGGCACGTTTCCCCATACTTACTTTCAAATGACGTGAAAATGTTGCCGTTACCTAATTAGTAATCAATCAAATTTTAAAATTTCATTTCGACTCCTTCATGCTTGCAGCTTATTTCAACGTGGGCCCCCCTCTAAATGTAGAAAGTTGTAGTTAACTATTCCCAAATTAAATTATGAGTGTATGATTGTCTGTGGGGAAATAAGGAAGAAATTAAATTTCCTCATTTATTCGTTTTCTGATTATATAATAAGCTCTCAAATTATTCATACCTAAAGGAACCTGACTACTTAAATTTATATTGTAAGCTTGACTCTGACTTTCTTGTTTTCTTGCAGGACGAAATGGAGAGATTTCCACTTCAGTTGATTCGAGATCCAACCGCCTTTACAAACACAAATCCTGGGGAGCTCTACAATAATATTTTTGCTTTCACAGTCCATCCAGTGGAGATGCACATTTTCCAGGTAAGAGAAGGAAAAAATAATATTTTTGTTTCATAAACGACCTCATCCATTATTTTATTTGATTACCCACATCCGCAAGAAAGCGGGATATTGACAGAGTTTTACTTGGCTTCGTGTGAGAGATATTCTCACACGGACCATCTATACATGTAGCAAGCCAAGTAGTGTCCTTATACAACTACTTTATATTGATGTGTGTGTTTTGTGTACGAAAAATAGAGTTCCTTTTTGGGTGGGATACACACGCAATCTAAATGAAAATGTCATGCATATTATTACTTTTTTCCTCCAAACACAAAACTTTCTTTTCTTCTCCATTTCTGTTGAGTATGATGGCAATATTTTTTGTGCTCTGAGAAGGAGCCCATTGTGTACCGTGTTATATCTCAGATTGTACTCCCAAAACCAAGTACAAAATATTGCAGTATATGTACCTAAACTGTACACAATATGAAGCAAACGCACAGTTTGAAAATTAGGACCAGAAACTATTCTCTCCCTGTTTTGCATTTTCCTTTGCATTCCTTGTGTTTAGTTGTGTTGTCTCACATCACATCGGAATTCGCAACACACAACACGGCTTAAAGTTAATGAAATATTGTAGCCAGGTGTATTCCCATTTTATATTTTGGGAGCAAGATTCAGAGACTGACCCTGGCAATATCATGGCCCATTTTCTGCAGCATTCTTGTGGAGAGAAAGATCATGATGGTGATATAATATGATATGAGGCTCATATAAAAAATATGCATATATATATATATATATATTTGATTCCATTGCTCACGAAGGATTTTATACGCTGCTACGTTGCATTGGTGTTGGTTCCTTTTTTATATCCATTTGTAAAGCAGCATTTTATGAGAGCATTTTCTATTCCTTGAAGTACCATTCCATTTCTCATACAAATGAAATCAAATGACATTTGGTATATCAAACGCACAAAATATGTATAACATTTTGGCGTTTTCAAACAAAAAGTACATTTATATTTCTTTTGACTACATGAACACTTTTAGCATCACTTCCAAAATACTAGAAAGAGCGGCCCAAGTATTACTTACTATCACTTATAGACTGAATGACTAAAGAATGAGGCCCTCATATATTAGACTTACTTTTAGTTTCATGAAGAAATAGAATTGTTATTGATACTTTCTTCCACCGCTTCACTTACATACTCATTTAGTTTTCCATATTACTTAAGTAATATATATGTTCTATGCTATCATCATCCTCCTTCCTTTTTTCGCTGGCGTGAGACCCTCATTCCATCGTATAATTCATTGCAAATACTTTTTCTCACAACTTTTTGCTTGTTTATATCCCATTTTTATCAACATTTCTATTCTCAGCCATTCTCGTTTAGCTTTTTTGCCATTTCTTTACTTCTTCTGTTATGAGTTGTGTCGCGGTATTTGTACTCCACCTGAATGAAATGAGGAAAGTAAAATAAGAGGAGGAAAGTAAATGAAACAATTTTTCGTAACATTGATTCCATTTCTGTGATTATTATATGACTTAATTTTTGCACGAATTTTGTGGGTTTCAATATAATTCTTGAGTTGAGTGGAGTAATATATTGCAATGCGTTGGATGTACCTATCAACTGCATTACCATTTATGTTGATTATATGAGTAAACGTAGGTATGAAAACAGCGTGACATAAATCCTACTCATTCTCTTTTCCCGTTTTGGACAAAAAAAATTTTTTTGCCGAAGCAATGAGCAGACAATCATTGCGTTTCACTATCCATGATGTCCCATGTCCATACATTACACTCACTCACAAGTCTCTCCCGTGATTATTATTATATGTGAAAAGATTTTAAATTAGGTTGAAATTTTACACTTTCTCCCACTTCCTTCCACACGTCGTGTTGTCAATGGAATGGGATGCAACGCAATGTTCCACTCCAACTTGGTTTGTATGTAGGTATGTCTAAGAGCATTGTTACATTAGTGAGAAAGTTGTTTGTAGCCATTACAACTCTTGCTCACTGTATATTATTATGTTAGTGATCTGGCTGGAGATGAGAGTATCAAGGAGGAAAAAGTCGAAGTCATTCCATTTCCCACCTCACCAAGGTTTATTTAAAAAAGATTTACGGCCACTAACCAACAATTTATGTAATGGGAAAAGTCCTTTTTGTTGTCGAGAATCATTATGGCAGAAAGGAATATCGTCATTTACATTTTTTTCGCCATCCTATTTCATTCTTTAAATGGCCAATAGAAAATGTATCTATATATTTTTGTCCAATATACTCATGTGCATACATTCATTCCTTTTATTGTGAGTGCTATTTTGTTTCAAAAAAATGAAATGGTAGAAATACATGGAGGTGCGAGTACAAGAAAAAATTCCCAAAAAAATAAGTAAAGGATGTTTTAAAGGAAGGTAAACACTTTCAATTTATGGCAAGAAAAAACTAACATGAGAAGTAGATGGCTCTCATATATATTTTCTCTCTCTCTCCAAAGTCGTTTTGTTTCACCGTCTTTTTCTCCGTTTTCAGCTATTTTATTTGACCTCCGGGAGTACTAGTATGAATTGGTCAGACTTCCTTTTTGTACTTCTTACTTTACAGAAATGGAACGCACTCAGAAAGAAAGTAGGAGGAAAAAATAAAGAGATAAATATACGTACAAAAAATTTGTTCAATATGATCCAATTCCTGGAATGGAAAATATATACATATAAATGCATGAGTGTACATTGCAAAAGAGATGTAAAATTGTGTTTCAAATTTTATAACAATACCAATACTACCGGATAGCATCGCTAGCGCTGCCGCTACCACCATTCTAGTAAATATGCTGTAGGGGCTGTCTCTTGAATATGGATACAAAATGAAATATTCAAGCACATTTTATAATGGACTGAATTTTCTGTACATGAAAATACACGGATGGCAATCCATTTTGACATTTATATGCTAAGGACAACTGAATGAAATTGGATTGGGTTCCATTTTTTATACGTTTGAATGTGCCTATAGATCTGCATCTTACAGCTTTCCCCTGAGTTTTATAATTCTTCATCTCTTTCAGTAGTAATCGACTTTTTAGAAAGGAAGGCTAGAAAATGATTGCCTTTGCGTTTCAAAAATTGAGGACCCAATGAGTAAAAAAGGATAGATAACAAAGAAAAATGTGAGAAATAGGAAGCCCCAATTTTTTTTACCGACATATTGTACTTTTCTTCATGGATACTGTTCATGCATAAAGTTAAAAAGTCCTAGTAAAAACGTCCAACGTACCAACCATTTTTGGAATGATGAACCCTGTGAATTTTAGCATATGTAGGTTTGTTGTTGTAAAGACGGGCGTCTTTTTGCGGCCACTGAATATTTGACATACTCTGGTTTTTAGGATCCTGTGAAAATTCCCTTTTACTTTGTCGAAGGAAAAGTTAGCCTTTCAATCTTTGTTCCCCGTTAGTCTCAATTATAAGATGGTGAAAGAGCCTTCTTCCCACGGTGGTATTTGGTACACCCATTAAAAGTTGTTAACTTGAGAATCAAAAATGTTCGTGAGTTTTTGAACGGTAGTATAGTAGCTTGATGCTTCTGCAGTTAGCAGACCAATCACACGTTCATAATAACAAATGGAATGATTCCCAAACCGTTTTTTTGAACGCGTATTAGTAGTTAATTGTGAGAACTTGATCACTACAACCAAAACAACAAAGAAAAAGTGAACGACTCAATTTAAGTTCAATGCAGACATGAAAACCAGAATCTGTTTTGGTAGTTGGAAAAATGGGGGTAAGCTATTAAACTGGAATTAGCCAGGGTATGACCTGTGTACGTTAAGGAATTATGTGGGATATGTGTAGTAAAAGAATCACAAGACATTTTATGACAATAATCCATTTTCTCCTCCAGTGAACATTTAGCAGACTTTCTTTTCACCTGACATTTGCAATAACCAAGAACCTCTTTTATACAACCATTAATATGATTTGCTATACCATGTTAGATTGGAAACCAACAACTAAACAATACAATCCAACCTTCAACTTTGTGGGGCATTAGTATATATTTTGTTCGTATAAGTATATATACAAATGTTGTTCACATAAGAATTCTTAGCACTCACGTACTACTCATTTTTCTGAAATTACCAAACTTTTATGCTCCGTGGGAGGCTTAGCTTATATAAAAAATGCGGATTTCAGTTGTTGACATAAAATAGGTGCAAACCCTTTATGCGTTAGCAAAGAAAATGTAAATATTGCTGTGTATTTTTGGTATGAATCATAGCTCTTGCAAGCGTTCATTTAAGTGTTAGTAAGAACTAGCATTTGTGTTTTATTCTGTACTCTGACTAATTAATTAAGAACATGAAATGCTGGGTAGAACAACAAAACTAAAACTGTTTGTTTTTTCCACCTTTGTAGTGTTTCAACATATCTGCGGCTGACTTGGTGGAAGATGTAAAGCTTGCTCTACAAGGTCGAGCGCCTCCAAATCGACAACGTCATAGCAGCCAACAAAGTCTCCCTCCACCACCAGTCCAACCTCCACCAGAGCCGCCTCACTTTCATGTTACGCCGCCAAGTAAGTTAAAAAGTGTATTCCTTTTAAAACTAAATATTATAATGCCCTCAAACCAATGATATCTACCCAAATAAATGTTTATATATGGATGCATTATATTGTACTATTAGGGGATCAGTTAGAATGGAAAACATATTGTTTATTCAAAATTTAGATATCTACCAAACTTCTTTCAACACATATGTACGTAAATATTTTTTCAGCAGAACTAATAATGTGAGTTTATGTGAGACTAATGAATATTCAGAGTCATGGAATACGAGAAGATCGTCAAGTCCCATATTGTTTTTTTTCGCTTGAAGTCATTAACTGTGAAGTTACGGCTTTGATCTGAATTCAAAGGATGATTTGAGCTCCTATTTGGAACACAAAATCGAGTACGAATTACAGTATGGCTTATTGCCACGCAAAACATCATAATATACATGTGTATTTAGTTACCTTAACTTAAAAAGTAACTGCGCCTTTTCAAATTCAGACGAATGAATCACCACACGCCAACGAAATCTTTATTGATTCAGATCAAGTCACCTGCATTTTCGAAGCACGGTTTTGATAGTACATACATGAACAATGAGTCAATTTAAATGAAGATTTTACTCATCATCGTCAGTAGTCCCTCCAACTGTCATCGTAAACTTATGAATGAGTTTGAGTACATCTCCATTTCAATCGAAGCACTATTAACAAAGAGATCTCAATTCACTTTCACATTACATTAGCATAATTTGAAAATTTTATTTCGACTGTGGGACAAAAGTAGGTCATCCCCAACACAATGTTCCCAAGAGTAATGACGAAGTTGCTATAATATACATGTACTCGCGCAATGTTTTACGATGACTAAATTATTTAACAATGCCTTAAAACTGAGACTCTTGCGTGGATTCTCCTCTAATAGTCAGTTTTACGACTTAGCCACCACAGTGCTGATTAGCTACGTGATTCATTGTTTTTTGGTTGGTCATGGTGGTCACCTAACATCAAGCTAAGTAATGATTGATTATCGTCCGAAAGAATCGATTTGTCACTACACAATACATAATACTTACTCTGCTTTAGTTAGTCAACAAATCCTTTTAAAATATATAATGGACCTGACAATTTTGATGCTTCTAATTGTAACCATATTCAAACAAGACGTTTAGTCTGTCAGACAGTTATCATGAAGTATAGACAGTTGGGGAGGTACTTAGGTTGATGTTGAAACTAATATGTATTTTTCAATGTAATTTACAGAGGATGATGGAAGGGACGATGGAAGTTCTGTTGAGAGTGAAGGTGGATACGAAAGAGAAGTTGCCATTTTAAATCGCTGCTTTGATGATATCGAGCGTTTTATTGCTCGACTTCAGTTTGCTGCAGCTGCATATAGAGAACTTCAACGGAGGCGAAAGTAAGTGTTTCTTTCTTAATACTTTGAAAAATATTGCAAAAAAAATGCTGCTGCTTTGAGTAGGTGTTGGTGTGCTGCTGCTGCTGCTGTGTGGGCTTTGTAACTGATGTACATTTGAGCTCATTTCTGATTGCTCGTATTTATTTGTAAGGTGCTAATTTCACATTATGCAATTTATGATCAAAATTCAAAATTGTCTAAATTATTAGACTGTACCAAAGAATTTTATTTCAATGAAAATAATGATAATTGAAAACGTTTTACACTATATTTAATGCATACTCGTATTGTCATCTGTATGAGAAATGTATAATAATCCTAGAAAAACAAAATACGAGCACCATCCTTTTGACCAACTGAAAATATTGTACGATGGAAAAGACAACGCATATTGTGTTACTTGTCACATGCACGACCGGAGAAAAAGACATACGTTTATTGGAAATTCCAGCAGTGATGATGATGGAGTATGATAAATTATCCGTTCAAACTTCAACTCGAGTAGTTTTATCAAGTGAAGATGCGATAAAGTGATGTATTTTCTGTGGCTTGCACCACGCTGAAATTTATTTATAAGGGGTCCTAGACATACGAGTTGAGTGTGGTTTCCCATCTGGTTTGAGAGTCAAATTGTAGGAAGCAGTCATCAAAAATTATAACCCGAGCCGGACTTGATGTAATTGCCGATTGACCAATTGCTCAACGGTTGAAAACAGCGTTAGCCAATGCACTTCAGTTGTAAAAGCGGTAGTTTTTTCAATAGTTTCAAAGGAAAACCACAATTTAAAAAAAAATCGAAATAATTGTGCTAAATGTATTATTCAAAATCTAGGGATCTCAATTTATTAAAGCAATATCATTGAATAGACTTGAGAGAGATGATACCCTTTGCTGTGGTCTGTAACATGGTATCAAGCGGTCATCTCAGCATTTATAACGATTTTGTAGTGCGGTAGTGGTTGCGAAATTGGATATTGTAAATTCTTGGAAACAGTTAGAAAATCGCTGTTCAGGTAATCCGTGTAAGGTTTTCCGAATGATTTTGTTTTAAATTATTTCCAAATAATATGGAAAATGCAAAAAAGAAGATGAAGTCGAGTTTGTACTAAGGATATATTGGAATGGAGTGTAACGAAGGAGCGAAAAGCGTAGGAATATTAGAAAGTAAAAGTAACATATATTGCTATCATATCATGTAGGATGGGCTTATCCTCATGCGTTACGCATTACATAGTAGGTCAACTAGGTCATCAAACTAGATGACGGCTACTGTCACTCGAGTTACATAAATAAGACGGAAAAGTTGTGCGCAAAACGTTTAGCTTTTTCTACAGTAGTTTCCACTATCTTCCCCGCTAATAAAGGATGTAGTCAAAAGAAAAGGGAACTCTGAAAGCCCAAAACCCGTCGACTCCCTTCCCGATGAAGAACCTTCCGTGTCTTGTATAATGAAATTTTCTCTTCCTGTGTGGAAATGGAATATCAAGCAAGTTCAATATGTTGCTGGTTTTTCCTCTCAAGTATTACTTGGTTTGGTTCCACATATTCCGTATTTATAACTGAAGGCACAACTCGTCTCATGTATTTTCTTCAAATAATGCATTTTTCATGAGTTCGATACAACAGAATAATACATAAATCCTCAAAATCTCAAACTTTACAAGAGCTGTTGTAGTAACAACAAGGAACAAGGAGCCGAACCATTGGTTTTAGTTATGTGTGGTACGTACACTGAAGGAAAGTGAGTGAACCAAAAAGGATCGTATGAGTTGTGTAGAACTGAGCTGAAGGAACACACTCTCTGCGAAAAAAAAAGTTTAAGTTAGTCGTTGTGTATTTTATCTCACGTTTTCTTTCTCTCTGCCTTCCAGTAGTTTTAGCATCTACTTTTGAAAAGTCCGTTGTTCCATGATGCTTCGCATCATATTTTGAGAAGAAACGAAACTTGAGAGTCCCCACCAGTTTACATCAACTAGAACTAGCTTATGAATAAGGAGAGACAGATATAAATGTAGCCATCCGCTGTACCTCATGTTACATTCCATATATATGAGATCACATCAAGTCATATCATTGTATGACTAACCCATATTCTCATATTATATTAGTGCTTCTCCTTGAAAATAGTAGGTTAGCAGTCTCGAGGAGAAGTGCAGTAGTAGTGACTGATACGCACATGGAACTTTATCGGTTTTCAACTTAGATTTTATTTCCATTTTATCTTGCCGTCTTTGTTGCAACTTGCAATATGACTCCCATTAATTCGCCCAGTACATTTCACTCGTCCAGCCTCCTGTTTATGTAGGTAATCGCTTTGCTACAAAACAAAATGACTGTAAAAAGCCAGACATCCGGACGTGCTGGGTGTTACGTGGTCGTTTCGATTCTGAAACATGAGACATTCAAACGTGACACTTCATATCATGCATGTACTAGCTTCTAGCTAAGAATGGGTGGCCCACTAAAACGTATGCTAGAATGCTATTATGTATGTATACTAAGAATCCTTGATTGATCATCATGCAGTATTCATGTATTCCATCCTGAGACATGCAAGGAACAAATGGACGTTTTCTGTAACTGACCGTTTAATCCGAGTAGGTACTTAATTCACTTTTCTCCCTCTCTTTTCCTCTCCAGATTTTCCTGTTCCACTTTCACGAGTTATTGAATTTAAGCTCCTTGATATGAGAAACATCCGAGAGTGTTCTTCCTTTTCTGGAAAGGGAGCTGAGGGAAATTAGACTCAGGATATGGTTTGCCTTTTCCATGCTAAGATAAGATAGCAGTTCTAGTTCACCAAATGGCGCATCTCATAGATCAACATTTGATTTCAATCAGCCATCTCGGGTAACTTGAGCTCTTCCCATATTTCCCTCCCAATGAACACTTACCTACATGCTCCATCCCCAATTATACTCCATACTCTTCTGGTTGAGCGGCCTGTAAGTGAAAGTAATAATGATTAAGATGGCGATGATGACGCCGGATCAATATCAAATTGCAATGATGCTGCTGACTTGGCAGTAGCTGAAAAATTTGTGTACACAAAAGCATGCTCCAAATGTTCTGAAGAATCCTCATGTTTACTCATGCGAGTTAGCATACAACTACACTTTTTTTTACAAATAGAGAAATAAGAAGCTCCTATACAACATGGTTTCCTTCTGAAGGCCAAATTTCTATGGAAAAATGTATTTTCGTGCATTCATTACAGCGAAAACATCATCACTAGTGAATGGAACAGAACAGGCCATCATTTTTTTCTAGTGGAAATTGCACTTTATGAAATCACCATGAGATTAGTATACGTTTTAAATTCAGGTTCGTATGGAGATTTTGCCAGAAACACTGGAAGGATGTACAAGCGTAATTGCGATGTTCAGAAGAGAAGATGAGAGGCACATTGAAATAAAAAAAAGAGCTCATTTTCTGGCTAACACAACCTGATATTGGATGATGTGTGCTTCATCCAATCCAGCTAATAATAGTTCTTAATGCTCAAGTAGTGTTATCATTAGGCAATTTTATCAAAACTGATACGATATCCTGTTGGTTTCCGCTTACTGCTTTTTCGTCGCTTTTATGAGTACTGGTGGGAATGGGTTAACATGGAATCTGATCATAATTGTTTATCCTGCAGCTATACTACACATTATCCGCTTCAAAGTGCTTTTTACATTATGTACATACACACTCTAGCTAATAATATTGGGACAATGTAATAATAAGTAAGTAGAAGTACTAATGTTTGTCTTTTTCCGGATATTATAGGTCGAAAAAGGGCAAGAAGAAGGATCACGGAGAAGGCCTTTTATCAATGCGAGCTCGCCCACCCCACGAGAGGGAATTTGTTGACATTCTTCAAAAGTTCAAACTTTCCTTCAATTTACTGGTAAGAGTCTAAGTCAAATCCCAACCTTAGCCAATAATAATATAATGTTATTTGAAGAGGAATTTATCTATAATGATACCAAAAGTAATGATGGTTTCTTTAATCTCATTGTTCTCCATGAGTGTTATTTGCTCACGACTGAAAATTATACAGGCACATGCATGCATACACACACATCACCGCCGATAGGAAAAAAACAATAGATACAGAGTATCTGAGTTGAATTCAGAAAAGACACACATATGTAAGTGGTGAATCCGTAGATAGATACTGCACCACCTTTATTTGTATGATATGACGTACATACATAATATTATTATGAATGTATGTAATGTTTTGGTGTTGTGATACATTTTTAGCTCTACTTAACAAATAATGAAGACAAGAGCACGTAGCAGGATCATAATGTTGACTTGCTTGTTTGCTCCCTACCACTTTTCTCTGCTGGTGTTGTGCATACCTAAAAGTCTACACACACCATTTCCAGCGGCTTTTCTGTATAGCTACGTCAAGTACAAGGGGAAAGCTAAGTGCTAAAATTGAGCTAGGAAGCTGTTGCAATACATGGCATTCAGGAAAGCACTTTCTCCTCTTCTTTTTTCTCGTATGATGTTTCTCGTTTTTAGAGAGATGGGGAGAGAGAGGATGAAACATTGATCAAATGATCCCTATGTGGTAGTACCACCGGTCACTCACAACTACAATACCTGACTGTTGTAAAGATCAACTAGGATTACGGCTTAACTTACATATAAAGAGTGGGGAAGTGAAGAGCCACTATGAATATATATATTCACATGCATATGTATGTATGTATTATGCATGGAGGTCATATCCACAAAGTGATGGGGATATCTGTCCTTTTCAGTTCAACTTTATGGATATATGACACAAGAGACGTGTGGTGAGAATGGCGAGCATTTACATGTTTTAGTGTGAAAGAAGGTAGACCATCATTACAACTTTAAAGAAATGGTACCATTGGGACATGGAGTGTGTCACGACCCAAAAATAAAAGTGGATGGGTGGAAAGCTGGTGCAGCGTCTGGAAGTAAAGAGGATTTAGCTCCCTCGCTTAGGTTTAGTTCATTTGATGGAAGGCCGCAGCTATTTATTGACAGATCGCTTAGCTTATCATCACTTTTTATGAAGAAACATGGAAACTCAGTGGTGCAATGTGATTTCATCTAATTTATCAACAAAAGAAAATAATATCATCGTCATTAGGTTTTATCAAATGTTGCGGGGCTGGCGACACAGATCTGGGCGATAGCAAATCCATTAAATTTTTAGAAACTCACAGTTATCCCCTCCGTCAATGTATTTAGTTACACTTTTGTAATTCTGTAATCTGTAATTAACGAATTATTTAAAATTAAAATGATTGGGCGATATTATATTACTTATAAGTGGAGGGTAAAATACGAAAATCTTTACAAAATCAGAAAATCATTACCCTTTTACATCTCAAGTGCCCAATTATTACATAATACATATTATGTACTCACACAAAGGTTCTAGAAGCCTATTCCTTTTCATGTAAAGAATCAAATTGGATTGGCAAATAAAAATAATGGAGCAGTCCCATGTAGACTACTTTAATAAAAATCACTCACAAAACACCGGAGGAACAACTTGACGTAATTGAATTACACGAAGGCTGCTAAGTTTCCAAACCACCCACACAAATACTTTTGCACACATCCTCCGAGTTTTTATTCTAGACCAATAATATTATTCTACGTCTGCGAATCATTTTTTAATAGTTGTTGATTTATTCACAATAAATATAAAAAAATATGGAGGTAAACTTAAATGTAAGTAACCAACCTATTATGTCTGTATGGATGGAGGAGGAAAACACATGGAGTATCCCTCACATGAGGAATATCGATCAACATAAAAAAGACAGCTTTCATTTTTTTCTTGTTTCCCCAAAAATATATGCGTGGTTGAGGTTTTTGTGTCCTGGATTTTCAGTGTTCTATATGTAAAACAGGGAAAAAATCTATGGAAAAGGGTTCCGCTGACTGTGACTACTTACCTACCTCCCAAACTTAACAAACTTAATGTGTGGGAAACTGTTGAGAAAAGTGAGCCACCAAACCATACGTCCATACAGCTTTCTTCGAATAGTGATAGCGAAAAGACGGTATGTTGTGTAGTTTATGCAGGGCATGTGGAACATAAAATTTGATTTGATGGAGTTGCACAAAATTTATAGCAGTTGTAGCATAAAATAGTCTTCTCCATCGTGTAAAACACGACGACGTAATAAATGAAGATTCGTCTTAGCCATTACATTACCTCGATCATATCATATTGTGAGTGTAGTTTTTAAAATTAGGTTCACATTCCACACCGCTTACCGCCTACCATCAAAAAAACACTTTTTTTTCGGGCACACAATCAAGATCAGATTTTTCCTTGGTATTCATTTTTCCCTGATATTTCTCTCTCCTCCAGTATAATAAATAACATGCAGTTTCAGCCCAAAAAAATAACAAGGTTTAGTTGAGAGTCCTTTATCATATCAATATCGGAACGAGTACGCTTATCATATCATAAGTATGATATGATGTTGCACGAATAATGCACGTAAGTCCACTAAGTTTCTGATTTCCTCTTGGAACCAACGGTTTATAAATAATATGTGCCCATGTATTTACGTCATCCTTTCTTATATGAATTTGAGGTTGCGATCCTCTATTTCCTATTTCGTTGCTGTCTGAGATGCTAACAATTATTGATGTGTTGCATTGAGTTTTTCCATAGCGGTTGGACGGTTGGTCGAGGAATTCTAGACTCGGTGTTCCATCCAGCTGTTGGTTTGAAGCATCATCGATTTTAAATAGATCCGATATCAAAAACATTCATCTTACTTTATTAAAGGAAAACATTTTTTATACTCCGTCATCTCATGCTTTCAACTACCCACACTAGCTAATGTGAATGATGATGATGACGATGTTGGGGAGAGTAGTGAAAAAAAAATTTACACGTTCACCATCATCATCATTTAACATCCAGGAATATAATGTAATGGCATCTTCGAGAACGTATGGGGAGTATACCTACCAACCGAACTCAGGTTTATTTCACTAGTGGAGAAAGTTAGGAGTACAAGGGGAAAAAATGCTTTATGATGTGTAGTGTCTTATGTTGTAGCATCAAGTTGCAACTATCAACGACTGGATTTCAAAAGGGTGTGTGTGAATAACCATAATATTGCATGCAAGATATTAGCTGAAGTTTTTTTTGCCCATAAACATGCAAAAAATTGGTAATGATTTCTGATCACGAAAGGAACAAGTAGAAAAAGGATGAATTTAATATGGAACAGATTTCTACTGTGATTCAAAGGGACATTAAATATGTGCTTCTGCATCGAAAATGAATGCATCATGACTACTGTTAACTAAGGGAAGAAGTTGGTAATATCTTGTAATTAAAATAAAGTGATTTTTGTTATTTTCATTGACTAAAAATCACGTACATACAGAAGTATACATGTATATCTTGAATAAACTGGCGAAGAGTAAAGGAGTTTCGTTTTCGTGAAAGATATTGAGACCAGATGAAATCTTTCCCATCATTTCCTTTCATGTGCTATTATTGCCAAGAGAATACACCTTCTTTTCGTGAAATTGTAGGGAGATGACTAGGCAACCTATTTAACTTCATCGGACAGGGTAGTCCATTCTGAAAAAATCTCATATTGATTTCCTCAATAAACGGGATAGGTTGGTGATTTCATGATTATGTAGGTTCAAATGATGCTACATTCCATTGAGACTTTGATTGTAAACATTATATCGGTAGGTACACATTCATCAAGCTTCAATTATGGATCGTAATAGGCTATACTTTTATTGTTATGATTATGACGAGAATAAACACTGCAAATTCCTGTTAGGAATGCTGAGCGACGAAATAAAACCATAATGCGCAAGAAAATCGATAAATTATATCTAGCGTTCTTTAGTGAACTTTTGGTTCTCCTGTTGTTAATTTAAACTTCTAAAATTTTTATAATTGTGTATTTTTTCTCGCACTTTCAGGCTCGACTGAAAACCCACATTCATGATCCAAATGCCCCAGAGTTGGTTCACTTTCTGTTCACACCGCTGGCCTTAATTGTGGATGCCTCTAGAGACGCACATGCTGCTGGACTTGCTTCCCGTGTGGTTGCTCCCCTTCTTAGCCGTGGAGCTATTGAGCTCCTCAACAACTGCTTGACATCTAAGGAGACGGAATTGTGGCATTCTTTGGGTGACGCATGGCTTCTTCCAAGGTACTACATTTTCCCATATTTTTTATTCCTTTACATGATTCCACCAAGGATTACCAGCCGACGGATTTCCATTTCATGGAAAAATAATTTTCAGAATATTTTCACAACCTTTGATTTCAAATCATAAGCACATTTATAGAAGAAAAATCAACCTTTCTAGACATGAACTGTTAACAGCAAAAGTGAAAATCATGCAAAGTAATTTCACATTTATTTTTCGCTTGAAAGAAAATCAATACCTACATACGTCAGTTGTTTGTAATGCGTAAAATTTTATACTTCTGTAAGACATAGGATGATCAAGCATTGAGCTTCCATCCCTCAAAGGGTATTTGACAGGTGACAAGTAAGGAACTTGTCGTAGGACCTCAAGCTATTTTCTGCTTTCTTGCTAACACTACCTAGTCGTGTTTATGAAGATTTTCAAAAAGCCAAAGCCAGTCTAGCGAAAGGCGTCTTAATGTTAGCGCAAGGAATGATAATAGATTTTCTTTGTACCGTACAAACGAAATCCATTTGAAGGGATGTACTGCCGGTAGTGTCTTTAAATATCAAGTTGAGCTAATGGGAAATGCTTGTCAAGAGCAGAGGATCTGGAGCATTATGAGGTTCCATGTGGTATGGCATGATGATGTTACGCTGTTGTAAAATTGGAAAATGTAGTTTTTTCAACGGATTTTATTGACGGAAGACTTGAGAGTCGGTTTGCCATTTTGTTGCTTCTTTTTCCGAATTACGCCACCACAAAAACACACACGTTCACATAGTTCAAGGTAAAGTAGGCTTCCGTAAGTGACATTCTAACAGAAAAGCTGCCTGGAGGAAGGAGCTTTAGTAGTAGTTTAAAAACCAAACCGTCCACCCTCCTACACAACGATACTAACTCAAGTTAGCATATAAAACTCCTGTTTAATAATAAGTATAAATAGCTCCTATAGCATCGACATGGCTCCCAGTAGATCACCATCAAATACCAAATTTGCCGTATTATTTTTGACTGGATCTCGACCCCTCACTGCTTTTTTTAGACAGTTTTGTCAGAATTAATATGGACGCTTTAAAAACTGTAAAATAAGCCAGAGCTGAGTAGCATATTATATCAATATTAGAGTGGATGTTGTCTCTAGTGTCCTGGGGAGGACTTCCTGTCTCTGTCCAAAACAACTTGCTTTGATTTTCCCTATTATCTATAATATTACCTTCGCTTATCATTTACTCAAACTCAAAATTCATCAGCACTTGACCGCTTTCACGTTACCTTTTTTGGAAAGATGTTTTACGAGATTTAATGGAGTATCATTGTCCATCGCGATTTTTGACATGAAAGGGTAATCGTAATCCTTCTTCATCTGACAAACATCATGCTTAGAGCTACTTGCAGATATAATGTGCGTCATCAATATAAAAATGGTTGCAATAATACATGATAATAATAATCCTATAAAGCTATTATACTTTACATTCCCCCTTTGGAAGTGAACCTTTTTGAGCAAGTGCTATTATGACTAACATTTTGTAACCTCATAATAGAAATAGGAAGAGAAGCTTAAATATTTTCTGGGAAATCAAAATTCTTTTTTTTTGTATTTCTAAAGCGATAAAGGCACTTATGTTCTTATTGCTACCATTTCTTGCATATCATAACTACTTACGTATATATCCATATTCTGCGAATTGACTGAGAAAAATGTATTCAACTTGAGTTGGGTTTGGAATATTGGAATCGAGAGTCCTTTGTTGTTCCCACAATTTTTTTCTAAAAAGGAATTTCCTTTTTGAGGTTTGGAAAAAGTTTCCAAAGGCTGCACTACCCTACAATGCAATGATGTTTTTCAGATGGGTTTAGAAAACCCAAAAAAGGGTGGTCTGTCCATTATTGATCGAAAAAAATCAAGGTTTTCCCCCAAATGATTGTGTTTCATATAACTATGTGGTTATGCCATCATCTAGACTACAATTGAGGCTATTTTTTTATTATTGTACTCCAACTTTAGTGTATCGCACCATCTGGGATAAATATTATCACAAGATGTTGAGCCTGAACCAAGGGGCCTGTAGAAAGAGAAAGCTGTTATGGGTGGCTCAATGTCGTCCCAGTTCTCAAAGAAAACTGACGTAACCCTTTGAGAGAAAGTGTCACGAAATCTTAGAATATGCATGTACTCGCCATTGTATGTAAAGGAGCCATCAGAAGAAAAGGCTGGGATGGTCTCTCTTGATCTTTTCATCTATGTGTCGTTAACGTATTGGGCTTTCCTCTTGATATTTGAATATCGTATAATTTGATTCAGTCCAGATGTCTCGTTTTCCTCCTATCCTTGTTTCCTCTACCTACTTTCACGTTTCATAAAAATATTTTTATGACAATGTCCGCATATTTTTTATTATTTTTCTCTGTTGGAAAAACGGAGAAAGATGATTGCTATTGTATTGCTCTTTCCCAAGACTACTGCTCAGTTAGTTCTTTTGTTAACCAAAACTTGTTGTGCTGGCTGGTGCAAGACAAGTTGCGTAGGTATGCGACCATAATAATAAAATGACCATAGAGTTTGCTACTTCATTTTTATGATCAAACTCAAGTTTTTTATGCTTAAAAGTTTCTAACTGAGCTTTTTGATTTTTGCCAATTTTTTTCTGTGGAAAAAGGGCAAGAACACAGCGTACATTATTTTTTTTTACTGTAAACACATGCAATACTCTGACATTTATCCTGTTGGCTTGCATTTTCATGGATGACAACGATTTGTATAATATTACCATTTCATGTAGAGAGGAAGAGGAAATTTAGGTTGGAGATTGGGATATGAGGTCTGGGTCGTACAAAACTAAGGGTCTGTTCGAATGCCTGGTGGCATTTTTCTAGCTATTTTCACAAGACCCTTGCTGTTACGCTATTGTCGTATAGCTCGCATGTTTTCTCTGTGAGAAAATTCCGCATTAATGCATCGTATCACTACTGGTGTGAATCAACAGCGTCGTTTTCATGATCAACTACATAACATTTATGTGTTCAAAAGGAGAGGATCTCACTTGAGGATATTGAGGATATGAGATTGTCCAGGGGAACCAAATGCTAGTTTACATATCTAAACACCTAATATATATGAACAATGGAGAAATTTAGGAGGCTCACATAAGTAGATCCTCACCATTAAATATATCCAGTCCTTTTTACTACTGCTGGCTGAGAAAGGAATGCAAGTTTTGCACTGCTGGTAGTCCTTTTTTAACAGATGGGTTAACTGTAAACCCTGTAACCAATAGTAACGATGTAGGTGCAGCAAATACGTTGCATATTTATGGGATATATCTCCTCCAAAACCATAAAACTGACACTATGGGGTTTGGTCGAACGAAGTTTCCAGCAGTTTTTTCCCAAATAAAAAAATTGAGAATGGAGAGGAGGTGACTGCAAGAATCTTATCTGTGGGTATGCTAAGTTTTATGATTTTTCCACCGTATTTGCACATTTTACATCTGTTTTATTTTTTGCTAAACCCTCAACCAAAAGAGCATGAAGGGAGGGAATAAAACGGGAGCGCTAGCGGACAGAGGACTACCATAGAAAAATATATAGAACGAGAAAAGCTTGGAATATTACATATAAAACTCACAAGGTTACATTTTAGTGAACATCAGAATCATCATGATAATTTTCATGCAACCAGTTTAGCCAGATCATGCTTTAAAATGTAGCTGGTTGATTCTTACGTATTATAAAATAGGAATAAGGAAAACTGTCTTCCAACATGTTTTCTCAGAAAAATGCAGCACCTTATCCATGTATCCCAAGAATGCTGAACAAACATTATGCATGCAAGTGATTCAATGATCCCCAAATTATGTGTCGCATAAGTACACGTTCCTACGTAGTTGCGTGAAGTTTAGAAAAGAATTCCTAAAAACAAAATAAGAGTATAAACAGGCTCACCAAAGGATTGGTATTGTATTGGTGTGTATAGCACAGCAGGACAAAAAAACGCCGGACGCCACTCACACGATTCTTTTGGGTAATACAAGACAGTTGTCTTTTCCTTTATGCTGTGTCTACATGCTGTTATTATGGAGGATGAGTTAAAGCTGAATCATGTTTTGGAAACTCAACTCAAACGCTGGTAGGTATATCACCATATTTTTGTTCCTCCAAGAGAAAGTTGGAGGCATCTATTGCATTATTTTCTTTTGTCTTCCTCTCCTCACATTATGCATATGGAAATATAAGTCGAAGCCACCCCGGAAACGTTGTGCGACATGGAGAGCACACTACACAAAATAAAAGTTTTTTTTTGAGGGAAAATCACCAGCTGTTGCTATAATTTTGGAATATGTGTCCCAATATGTACCTAGTAGTGAAGATGTTTTTTGAAGAGCTAATATACATACCTATCTATATGGTTGATGGTAGGTTTGATATTCCTTTCCCTGTCGTTTCATGAAAGAATCATGAAGGCACAATTCTTGTACCAAGATCCATAGTTCAAATAGTGCTAAACAAGAGGCTTGCTTGCTTCTTTTCTCTTGCTCGTCTTTGTGTGTATAAATACGAAAAAAGATGGCTCGTTTCATTTTATGGTTTCCTACTTTTTTTGGCAAAACGAAAACCGTGAATTCAAACTTGTAAAGTTGAAGGTGGCAAAACATATAGTATAGTGGTGGATGATGATGTTTGATTCCTCTAAACTTGCAGACAACGCAACCCCATAACATTCAGATGAGTAGTACTATATATTTATGTATGTGTGGAGTAATGCCAATGATGTTGGGATGTATGTAACAAATGGTTTAAATTTCCTCGAAAAAAAGCTTTTAAACCAACCCTTTTTTATTCACGGTGATAATGTATAAATTCATACATACATTTATTTTGTAGGTACTACTATCCCAATGCATGCAGATTGCCCTTATTCCTTTCTCCGCAGACAAGAAGGCTGTTGTTTACACGTTTGTGTCATCTATATCTTTACCAAGGCCTTTGTGACGCATGGAGTAAAATGGAAGTACAGTTAACTTGCGTTTCTATGTGATACAAAAAGAAAACTGCTTTGTGTATTCATACAATGGCGTCGTTATTCATCATTCATTGTGATGCTGACTACGCTCCTGGTTAGACATATACATGTAGATTTATTCCAAAGAATGTGAAGGGAAAATAGAAAGAGAGCCGTAAAAATTTCTTGGCCTCCTTGTCGGAAATATCGGGGAGTAAACATGGGACCCATTCGATACTCAATGATTACTGTGATTTTCAGTCCAGTCCAGTGATTATGGTCATTTGGTGGTTTAAGTCGAGTTGCACGACAACTTTTGACATTAACCCTACCATTTCCGAGCCATAATGAAGTGTGGATATATAGCCTGAATGAGTGCATCACCGTCATTTGGAAGACTGCAAGCACCATCCTGTTCTCAGCATGCTACCAAGTGGTTCATGGTTACTTGTGCATTTGGGGTGGAATAATTTTGAAAATTAGAAAGAACATAAAAGAGACCTTAATAACTCAGATAATTCCAGCTAAATTACTTTATTTTCATTTCCTCCCGAGGAGGTCAGGTAAAGCATGTAATGTGCATCACACTTTCTGACCCAAGCTTGAATTTACAAGGTTGCTAACTATGTTCGCATAATACTTTTTATGGTAGTACTTGCGACAGCCTGGCACATACCCACCAAACATTGTATGTATATAATCAAGAAGAAAATTCATTTGCGGACCTATGTATATCCTGCCTGTTTATAAGAGGAACTAAAGAGAAATAGGATAAGTAATATGGTGTTGCTGTTGTTGTCATTCTTCTTCATTTCTCAGTTCCTGGAGAGGGTAGGTCGGATGGACACATTAAGATTGAGGTTGAAGCCTGCTGGCGATCCTGTGGTAAACATATTCTCAAATGAATTCGCGAATTGCATTACATAGTCAGATTGAGATTAAGAAAATCAAAGGTACATTTCCATCCACAGCATCGTTTCGGATAAAGTAAAAGTAATCGGAGTAGCTCCATCATCCATGTATGTCAGCAATGTCACATGAGTAGTTATGTGAGATAACGAATTATGTTGTGTAAATGTTTAAATTAGCTCGTGTGCATTTTTATTTCCTTATTGTTTTCCTCTGTCCCTCGTTTCTGCTTATTCATGGTTACATCCCAACTTTTTGTCACTGTTTTTGGCCACCACCGTTCATATTCCATGGCTACACAACTTCTGCTCGTGTGAAACTTCTTTATAGTGAGCATAATATCATTAGGTTTTAATGGGGATATTTCTCTCCCAGCATCACTGAATTACAATCACAATTAGGGAAAGAGTTAATGTTTGTGTTTATGTCAGAAAAGGGAAATGCAAGACTTGTGTTTTACCGTTCCCTTCCCATGCCATGCGACCCATACCTTTTCACATTAAACCGGAGAGGAAACTAGTGTGTTGAAATATGTTTGATGATAAACGTGCTCCTAAGCCGCTACAAGGGCATCCTTTGGGATACTAAGAAATGAGCTTGTTTGCAACTAACAGTTCTTTTCTTTCTAGAAAACAGCATTTTCCTTGTAGTTTCTAGACCTCTTGTGTTTATATCAAAGCAACTTCCATACATTTGTGCACCATTATCATTTTATCGTATAAAAGGATATCATTCAAGCAAATGGGCTTCACGACTTTCTCCTAAAGCACTACTGCCAAGATGTTAGGTTACTTCTTCACCTGTACAAATTAGGAAGATGCATAATATAATGATAAAGGGAAATTTCTTTTTCTCGTTTAAAGTTTTGTACAGTAATATTGAGACTGTGTAATTTGATTCAGGAGTGCAACATGAAAGTACTACTGCTCCTTAGTAATCTCTGTTATAATAGGAGATGAGGGTGATGAAGTTTAACTTTTTGCATGGTGTATTTCTACATATATTACATATTATTTTACATATGTATACATGTTCCATATTTAATGTAAATCCGTGCTTTTATGAAGTTAGCTAGAGGAAAATCTTTTGATTGCTGTTTGCATCTTTTTAACTTTTCAATGGGAATCATACCACAAGGCAGACAGGATGCGAGTAATTTGTGAATAACTTTTTCCACTGTATGAATGCTAACTACGGAGGAATTTTTTATTCCAGGAAATTGCTATTACTACTTTTAATAGGTCTCCACTCCTACAGTTTTCTCTTTGGGTATGAAGCATCCCGTATAATACGTAATGTGTTTACTGAGTTCATGTATATTTAGTATAATTTTACTGCCTATCTTTCCCTATAGCTCATGCATACTTATGTGAGTTAAAGGTTGCTCTAACTTTTGTAGTTTGTTTCATGGGAACTTGGGGTTTTGATGCTGCACATAAAAGCAGCGAGGAGAAAATTCATAAAAGGGAAGTAAATGCCTCTAGTTTTTTAACAAAAAATTAGGTTTGTGGCAATAACATTTCTTGTTTGTACATGAAGACATTTGGGTTAATTATATACAAATAGGATGACTCCAATTCTTCAAGATTAAAATGAAACAAAGAAAATTATCTTAAATTTTGTTTTGTAGATGGAAAGTTATCAAGGATTAAGTAGAGAAATGATTATACACGGGTGTGTGCCCAAAAATTATATACCCAGTGAAATTCACCTACGTATGGGTGCTGGTTGGTTCTCTGAAATTTATTTAATTAGCTACCCCATTACCCTTCAGCATACTATAAATGCTTGCTTCTGGAGCTTAGCCGACAAGGTTAAAGAATCCGGGATAAAGTGCAAAGTCGTCATTTGGAAGTGGGAACCGCGTATGGTTGGTTCCCCTTGGTCTACATAATAAATATATTTGTTTTATGCAAAACTTTGGTTTAGCTGTGGCAGCGTCCTTCTCCTTGTTTAGGAAAATAATCGCTGTATTTGGGAAAAGCGCATACTTTCAGAATTACAAAAAGTTTGATGAGAATGAGAATCATTGGGATTTAATTTTCTGGTCTGACAGCCGCACGTGGTGGTACTATAATTAGAAACAGGATATTATGATACAAGTTTTTTAAAGTTTTTTTAGGACGGTAGTAAAAAAAAGCTTTTGCTCTTAGAACTGGAAATGGCAAATATTAATCCACACTTTCCTATTACGTTTTGATTACCAAGTAAAATCCGAATTTGTGCTACTTATCACTTTACCCCGAATGAATGGGAAATAAGAATTCAATTCCAGACACGACCGTTGACATGGGTGACAATCTACTAAGTAAAAGCCAGAGAAGAAAAGTTATTTAGTAGTTTAATTAACAGTTCCTTTATCAATAAAAGCTCAGATTTTCATAAGCAGTCTCAACCCTCCAACTTGACTGTTCCAAGGCTAAAAAGAGACGTCAGAGAGTAGGAAGTTCACTTATTAGAAACTGTAATTCCTTCAAACTCTGTATTTGAGATGAGGTGATGAATGGTGATCCACTCAAATATCGTTTTCATCTGAAATAAGAAGTATCAAAGATTAATTATCAAACTTTCACCACAAAAAGTTGCACCAGCTCTCTCCTATGACTTCTGATTCTGGGCTGACTGCAAGTATTAGCACTCCAACGAGGCAGTGAGACAGTATACATAAATATAATATATATAGGAATTAATTTTACAGCTTGCATATATCAAAGGTTTCTATGCCGACGCTTAAGCATTGGCTGTCTGTTGTTAAGTTCCGAGATACTGTATCAAAAAGACCAAGTTTTCGACCATAATAAGTCAAACTGGCTCTTATTTATCTGCTAGCAAAATACAAGTTTCCGTTTCGAAAGGTTTGCCTGCACAAGCTTAATATAGTGTGTAGACGTAAAATAAAGTTGTATAGATCAGTACAATAGCCGACAACCGTAAACATATATCAATATCCAAGTGATCAAAACGTCCACTCAAAAGAAAGACAATGTAGAGAAAGTATACCTCCGGGACATGATAATTTATTATGTAGATTTACAACCGACAAAACCATATCACTATGTATTTTCTTAATCACCTTCTCCTTACAAAAAAATATTAACTTTGTGTACCGCTATATTTACTTCCCATTGAGTGTGTACAGATTGAATAGTTGAAGTAAAGCTGGAGTCCCCAGAGTTCTCTCCGGTGTTGTGTAAGGTTTTGACAAAAAATGGAGTGCAGGATCCATTCAATTTTACTCTGGAGAATGGTACAATAAATGGTTGCCTTCCACTCCACCATTGTGCAACATTAGAGTCCTGCACAGGTTTAGGGAAATTGAGAAACTGACGTTGTTTAATGTTTTTGACAGGATAAACTAGCAGAAAAAAGACGATAGTTTTGGGGCAGATTTAAACGCCAGCTTTCCTGTTGGCAAGTCTAAGTTAATCGACAGAAGATAAACTGCTGACGTTCCCCCAACTTTACTTCCGCTCACAAGAATGCTTGAGTGGAAGACTATGTTCGTTCACCAATTCCAAGACTTTCCAAGTTCTTAAATAAATTCTACAAAATTGCAAAGTGCACCAACTCACAACTTGAGTTATTATTTTTCTTTGTGACCACGGTGGAATTCCGCAACAAGAATGAGCTCTTATTTTAATTTAGAGTGCAAAATCTACCATTCTCCCACTCTACATTGATTTTTGGAACTGCCTATAAAATGATATGCAGAAATCCAGTCAAATAAATTTCTTTGGTGAAAATTGCATAGGCATATTCCCTGCTGCACATTATTTCGCCAAGGTTGCAAAACAACTGCAAATCAATCTCAAGTCAATCCTTAGCATTTAAATATTAATCACTTGATACTTCCACGAAAGTCGTCTGCAATTTGTGCACGAATAAGTAACTACAAGTGAAGTGATAGAAAGAGAGAGAGGGATGCATAAACATGACGCGCAGCAGTGGCTGTCAAATTAAATTTGGGAATTTGTATAAATCCTTATCACCATAATTTAATTTATATCCTCACCAACCATACGTGCATGAGCCAACGCTTTAGTACCTCACGAAGGAAGCTTTTTATGTGCAAAATAATGATGACGTTTTTCCTCATGCCAAGCCAGAGGTAGCTCTCACAATGAAAAAATTTCATACGTCCCAACGAGTTATGGCAAAAAGAAATCCAATGTAGTTAGATGCAAACGAGGTATACAACTATTTATTGTATGGGCTTGGTTTTTCAAGTGTGCATAAAATAGCATTTATTTTACTTATGAAGTTGTATTTATCAAGAGTCATGTGAATATTTTATAGATTATCTGTCTTGAAAAAATAGAATCAAGTTATTATTTTTGAACGGTACAGGCTTCCCTGTGTGGTTTTCTCTTTCTCTCTCATGTCAGTATATTAGGTGCAACCATGGGTCTGGGTGGTTTGACTGGTGTTTTTATGGGTAGTGGATTAGCAAGATGATTGAGAGACAGGATCTCTCCCACTGTGTCTTCCAACCGAGAGTCGACGTATTTTTATTCACTTTCCAGATGTAGGATTCTTTTCTCAAAGAATTGAAAATGTCTGATGGTTGTCGAAATAAACCAAACCTCCCGCTAAGAACCCCACCACTGTTACTAACCACTAAACCGCCTGTATAACACCAACTAGTTTTACAATTTCCCCATGTTTCTTATCCGATGCATTGTTTGGTAGATTAAAGATGAAGAAGTAGACCAACAGGAGAAAGCATTTTGATACAACAAAAAAAATAATAGTGCAAGCCCCATCGCATCGCTAGATCGCTGCCAACCGTCAGCACCACCACCACTGACTGGTATATCACATCACATACCTTCTGGATCATAAATTACGACAAACAAAAAATGAAACTTCGTTCCTCAGTTTGTAAATAGGTAGAGATATAAACTTCATTTTTTTGTGTGGAGCCCAGTTTTTTCATTTAAAAAAAGTAACAAAAAACAGAGACGTAAGGGAAAAGGATGAAGCGATTCAACAACATCAACTCTCACAGCTCTCTCTCTCTCTTTCTCTTTTAGTTTTTTATGCAGTACAACATGTGGTTCATGTTCTGTTATTTTTATGACACTCGTCATCCCAACACAGTTTGTTCCATGTATTTTCCCACAGCTCCCCAAACAAAGAAAGAGGAAAACGCATACGCACAAACACTCAGAAATGCATGTGACCCAAAATGTCGACTATGAATCTCTTGGAATTATACCAAAGGATCCAGTTTGAATTGTTATTTTTCTACTTTCATTAATAGCACTACAAGGGACGAAACAAAATAGGATTAGTTGTGAGCACAAGTGTCATAAAATGGGCAGTTTAGCTTTATTCTCAGAGAGATGCGAATGTGACACAAAAGAGAATGTAGGATATACACAAAACTCTGGAGTATAACAACACACCTCGCGGAGAACATGAGAAAGTAATGCATATCTCAAGTTCTTGTAGGTTACTGTTACTACCTCAACTACTACGTGAGCCTTTTGGTTGGATATTAAAACATGCAAAAAAATATATAAGAAAACCCATTTTGTTCAGCGAAAACTTTCAGCTCGAACCAACTCCAGGGGTGTATAAGTAACTCGATCGAGGAAAAACAATGTGGGGCTCCGTTGATCTTACAGTAGGAGCAAACAATCATACAACCTTCATAACTTATGGGACATGTAATGATGATAGCAGAACTGTATGGCAATAAAGATTGAACGAGTTTTTTCTCCTCAGATTACTGTCAACAAAATGAAATTGGAGAGGCACGATGAAATTCAATGTGTGTAACGTAACGTGCTATCCTCCTATGGTTTAGGATGAAAAATATTTGATCCGGACAAAAGTATTGTACTTATGCTGTTAAACTCATTGATAAAAGGACTGCGAAGTGAGCCATTGTTTACCCAAATTTTGTGTGCTTTGAGCTGATATGAATAAAATTTGTTGGATTTATAAATATAGGATACTCTCTCCCAGGTTTATTGAGAGAAGAATGATTTACAATAAATAAAATCAGGGAAAATGAGAAGCGAGTGGCATCCCATCAACACTGTCAAAACCATGTGTGCATTCATTCATTTATTGGAAGTGAGCCTTCAAAGCCTTTCTTGTATTTTAAAATGCATTTGAAGGAAGTAATGGTATTGGAACTCATCCTTGTCATTTATACTTCCTTTGTCGCAAATAAAAATAAAATGGCACATGTATCACAATTACATAGCAATTTTTTGGCCCAATTTAGTTGGTAAACTGCTTTGAAATTTATCAAAAAATAATTCCGTCAGACAACTATGGACAAATCCAATGGGGCAGTTCGAAACAATGAATTCAACATTGGACCAAGAAAATCGGAAAACTTTTACTTTTGTCATCGTTTGTGTAGATTTCCATGAATTTTCATTTTCCATACCTACAAGCTTTAGCTTAAGCTTACGTAGCTAAACCATACATTTTTTCAATGCTTATTTGCCAAAGAAAAAATGTGCTCGCTCAAGCATTTCTCCAAGTTTTTAGTGTTGGAAAGTTTATTTTCCAAAAAAAAAGTTTTTCAAGGCGTGTCTATCTTCAGTAATGTCCGTTGTCAAACACGGCCTAGGATTTTTTTCTCACTATTTCTCCAAAATTGCATCACCACAACACATTTAATTTATTCCTGACATTTAGTTGATTTTTTCCCCTGAAATTATTGTTACCTGCGTAGAGTGTGCCCCTGTGCTAAAGACTTGGTATCATTCTCATAGACTCTCTATTTGGGAATATGAACATGTCAGCATTTTCCTGGCAAACTGCTTATATATTTTGCATTCTTTCTGCTATGTGCCCTCACTTTTCTCCCACGTGAATGTCTGACTACGTACCAAAGCGACGCTCAGCATGTTAAGGAGAACAACCGAGATAAAAAGTTTGCACGGCAATATGCTTCACCAACAAGAAACTCGGGAATAAAATCAAAGAAATGGTATGCAGTTCCTAAAGTGTAATATAACAACTTTTCATCGAAAAGCTACTTGACTGATACCAATAAAGAATTTTTCACCTACTCTAACGATAATGGTCTCCTGTTGTACGGTCGAAAGAAAAAAAGCAATAGAAACTTTCTACATATTACTTGATCCAACTATATGCTTCATTGCTCAAGAGAGAGATAGAGAGTGGGGAGATAAAAAAGAGAAAGAAAGTAGGAAATCGTGCAACTTGTATGTGCAACCTTTCTACTCCATAGACTCCAAGTCTTATTCACTCTGTTTAACCACACGTCTGATGATAGCTGTTAGAGGAAACATATAATAAACTAAATTCAAATGTTGTTTCTTCTTCATTGTTGTACTTTCAGTTATGCTATAGAGAAGAAGAGGGAAAACGGAATAGGGAAAAAAAGTTGTGGTTTTTTTCTGTCAATTCTGCATAAAAACAAACTGAGCTGGGATGGAAAAGAAACTGAATTTTCTATGATGACTACTGGAATAATAATATTTCAACATCATATCAGTGTAATGTCCCAGCATTTGCTCACAGGTATGTTATGCTATACTCAAGGCCTGACTCAACAAATACGCTGATCGTGAGTTGTAGTTGAGCATAATCCGACCTGACGCAGATAATCTGATACTGTGTATAAGTTTGGATATGTTATGCTACTCATATTCCATATATGGTGGTTGTTCCCAGCAATCTAGTGGGAATTTATGTATGGGCTTGTGCTTGTATGAAGCTATTGAAATCTCATTGGAGGAAAAGAAAGAAAGTAAACCAAATCTGTATATAAATCAAGAAAGTTAAAAACAGAAACTTAACTGGAAGAGCTCTCCAAGAAAACTAATATTGGTTTCGCTGAACTGACTGAGCGAGTAGTTTTTTTTGAGTGAGGAGAGATGATGCATATTGAAATTTTATGACAAAAAAACCTGTTCGTGTTTTTGTGGTAGATGGTTAGTAGATATGAAAAGTAATCGTGGTGGAATCATTCTTTTCTCTCCTTTATCTTGATTTTTTTTGTGTTTCTATGTTTTAGACTTTTTTTTACTTAATACTATCTTGCTTTGTTTTCCTTTTGTAGAGAACAGTGGAAAGGATATGTTCCTCAGTACCAGCCTGTATTCATGGATGGTTGGTCACCAACAATCCCGGATTCAAATAATTTGGGAGCCGCAGTAGCTTCTGAAGCACAACGAAGGATGCAAGAGAGGATTATTCAAGCTGCTCAACATGAGGTCAGTTTTATATATATTACGAATTTTTTTGCTTCTTCACTCTTAGTTTCTTTCTTAGGAATCACATTACATTACACAGGAATGCATTCCGATGTAGAATGGAAACAGAAAGTTGAGAAGAGAGAAACTAAAGAATTATTCTATTTATAAGAGTCTTCACTCCACCACACAGCTTTTTTGTCTTGAGAGCTTGGACTTTCACAAAAGCAATCTCTTTGTTAAAATCCGTTGTAATACCACAATATGTTTTGCTGTTAAAACCCACAATGACTTCTACAAACGTTGACCATCACATCAACCTCCCATCAAAATTCCCTTTGAGGCTTATTGTCTAAAAGATCCAAAGGGAATTTAGGGAAAGCTTGAGGCAACCGAAATTTAATTTCATTTGAAGTTTAACAGGTATTTACTCAGAATTTAGCTCGTCCCAAAAAAATAAGCATTTTTAATCTCTGACGTAAAGCCTGATAACCTTTGAAATATTAAACTGAATGTTTTTGAGTTGGGCTCCTTTCCATGCTGATTTGATCATTGCTCTTCTCGCCACAGGGGTTTCACCCAAGTAATAAATTTTCCGTTTTTATTTTTCGAGAAACGAGTAAACACAAAATAATACGGTACTTGGAATAATTTTCTTGTTTATTCTGGAAGGGTCAGGTAGGGCTTAGCTCGTAACTTATGCAATAGCGTTTATAAGCATGTTTTTATCATCTAAATAATCCTTCATAAGATGTTGCTCCGTCTTTTCAAAGTAGGTGCTTTGTGTTGCACAAGCAATCAAACAGAATACTATAAACCATCCGGGGAGAAGGATTACCATTACCAGCTCAGATTTATTTTGTCTGTTGAGTTTTATGCTTTCCTTTTTACGACAATGTATGATCATGATCATGAAGCGCATCATTCTTTCTCAGCTTGTAAGACAGTATATCAACCGTACCTAACATTTCTCCATTTTAACTGAAGTAAATAGTTAAACGAGCCTTTCACGCTAAAATCCTGTCATTATATAATAAGCACTAGAGGCATGCTTTAAAATCAAAAGCACAAAAGAGGATTTGATTTGACAGGTTTTCTCAGAACAGAGTTAAATTATTTTGAATTTAGCAACAAAAAACCTGGGGACATTGTGCCAAGCTTCCTTGCATTTGCTTACCCGTTAGTCTTGCTTGAGAATCTTCTTGGAAATATTGTTAGTGACAAGAGGTTGTGAATTAAACAATAAACTTTCTTTTTCTGAGATCATAAAAACTTGTTACTTTCTTACTGATGTACTCTTTCGGATAAATGAGACGTTGTCGACGAACAATGTATACAATACAAGATACATAATATGTATGAATGTCTTCATGTAATGCTACTACCAGTCATTTGCCAGCTCATGAACTTTACCAACCGTGTAAAAAATATGCTAGCAAAATGCTTCCATTTTCTAACAAAAATCAGCGATGCAGCAAAGCTTTAAAAAGTCGGGTTGCCAAAAAGTCACATAATATGTGTGCCTCGGTGTACGTACATTTTTTAAGTAGATATATGTACATACACACCTCCTATTTATTCTCCCATTGTCTTTTTGTAGGTTTTATTAAAACAGAAGAGTAAGGCGGAATTAAGCCTCTCTCTCTGCTTTGTTTCTTTATTTTCTCGAGTCCTAATATTTTGGCAGGTTTTATACTACAGATATATCCAGTAGCATATTATTCTCCTCAAATTCATTGCAACTCTCAGAAGAAATGACATTTCAGGAATAGGATGAGGGTGTGCAGAGATTATGTGATGTAATATTAAGTTTAGTTTTTACGCCCTTTTCCACTTCTTCCCTAAAATCAGAGTTCCGTTCCCCTGACATATGTAGTATTTCCCTACTTTTTTTAGTATAATGTACATCGAGCAGAATATTACACTTTTCCAGTGTGGGATAAGGTAACCAACGAAAATGAAAACCATTTTTACCTAAATATTATCCCAGAAGGAACGGTGAAGAAAAAACTATAGATGTTCATCCGCTGAATTGACACTATGCGGCCTCTCCTATCAGTCCCATTTTGAAAAATCATAGTTGTCATCCGACTGTAAAAGATTGTGATTTTCAACAACTTTAGCCATTTTTTCCCCTTTTACTTTCTGCAGGATGTTGACTAAAAAGAAACTACCTGGTGATGTTTCGAACCCTTCCTTCTTGTCCCCGCGTTGCCTATATGTAGGGTAATAATAGTGTTCTCATCTCCCAATGCCCTGTGCCCTTTGAAGAAAATAACTCAGCCTGTAACTTGTAAATCACGAGGGAACCTCACTGAGCTAGCTGTGCTTTGACTTAAAGCCGTCGGCAATAAGTAACAGCCAATACTACTTGCGTTTTTTTATTACAGACAAAAAACGAGTGTGTAGGTACACTTCTAATTATACCCATGGGTAAGATCCTTCGTTTCTCCTATTTTTCAACTCCTCTTAGTCAACCTTAACGTCTTTGCTTCTAAAGAAGAAGTTAACGGGCTTATTCTAGGAAAACTAGCTCGTTTCTCTCACCACCAACTACATTCTTACATGACTTTAGACTCTCACTTTCCCGTTCTTCCCATATTGGTTGCGGGAAAGGTATTGAATTGTTGCAATATAGTGAAGTAGGCAACACAAGACATCCTCCGTGATACAATCATCTATTTGGGAAGTTGGAAGTAGAAGCTGAGGTCTATTTTATGCAGAATGAAGTCCATGTCCTTCACGATAAAGCCAAGCTTAAATGTCAGGGAAAGTCAGCTGAATAAAAAGAAAGAAAAAATGTACAGCGGCGTGGCGTGGCATGGCATCAGCATCTGTCTTGTATTCAACTACGGGCACTGCATTGTCTGACTTTTTTTTTACATTTTGTAATTGCAAATTTTGCATTGTTTGCTTCACCACGTGAATTATGTCGTAGTTGCATTTGCATATAGAGTGTCTTGTAAAGGGGGCAGTGAATTTCAATTTCCTCTCCACATATTTGCCACTTTACATGGTCAAACTGGCGCGGAACAATTGTAGTTTTGCCACCGTCTCTATCTCGCTCTCTGGCTGTGATACAAGCCTGTAATCATAGGATGTTGTGAGGTTTTCTGTGGCACAATGAATAAGGAGCCTAGCCCTCGTCAGTATACTTATGTAACATTCCTCAGTGATGTGAGTCAAGAGGTCGGCTTTAGCATGCTTCATTGCTTATAATGTTCCTGTCTTTTTCATTGTCCTGAGAAACTACCCGTATAAGATTCTGCATAAATTGAATGCTTTGTTTCGTCGTCCTCCCTTTTTGTCACAGATTCTACACATGCTTATAGTGAAAAACAACATGCTTTAGAGAACTAAACCCAGTTTTTGGTTGAATAAAGGATTGCAGTAGTTTGGGATGGTAATGCCATGAGATAGATCAGCAAGGCACACGTTTTCCTCTCATGAAACAAAATGCAATGCGTGAATTGAGCTCTGCTAGCAAAGCGTTGTCTTTTTGCCCCGTGGAAATTAGCTAAAAAATGAAGCAGGTTCCGCGGCTTGACGGTAGAAGAAATGAGCACTTACTTAACTGTCATTACAATGAATGCCAGTTGCTTCAAGCATTAACAGTGAAGACGCCTTAGCTACACCATCATGTCTTTTCTTTGGCTATGGCTAGCGACTCCGTTGGCACAATGACTAATGACCGGATAGGAATAAAATTGTAATTTTCAGTCAAGATGAAAAAAGAGGCGGGAGGGTGAGAGAAGAGGAAAGAATCGAGAGAAAGAGAGTGGGGCAGGCAAGGAATAAGAAGAAAAAGAATGAGTTATATACTAGATGAGTTAGAGATGAGATACACAAAAAAAATGTGGAAAATGTGAAGGGATGGAGCAAAGAAAGTAGGGAAAGCTTATAGACTAAAAAAAAGACTTAACGTTGTACACAGAAATTGAAAGTTAATCAAAAATCTTACACAGTTCAGAGTTATATAGATCCATGGATTTTTATATTATTTCCCACCAAAAACCAGACTAAACTATGACGTTGGTTTCATGTGTAATATAGTATTATGGCAACAAAAGAAACCATATCTTGTGTTTGCTATCAGCCCAGTGATCTGGAGCAGAACATAAAAACGGAGTATATAAGCGATGATGGTGATATGGATAGTGGTGGCTTATAGAAATATCAGCAAGGCTTGGGAAATTGATTCAGGAAAATCTTGGTGGATGAATGGAAATGTATGCATGTATGTATCCAATATGCATACGGAACCAAGGTTATATTTTAAGTAATTTAATGTATGTATACATTTTCTCCTCCAAGACTTTTTTCCTAAACAATAATGCAAAACGTGAAGAAAAAAACAATCATTTATGCTTCCAAGCTCGTGTAACAAGCAGTAGTGTATGAAATACGTGTCAAAACTAGAGAAAAGCACAATGTAATATAATTGTCTTGCGTAGCAATTTTGAAAGTAAGCGTCTTCCCCATTCCTCACCTACTTTCTAGTCAGCCATGGATGGAAGGAAGCACGGCTAAATGTGAGATCAAGCACCACGGTTCCGCCAGAAAAGTCTCTGATGAGTTTATGAGAAAAGTAGCAGACGTGGAGGCATTAGCATACATAAACAAACTGGGGCAGGGAAATACATACCAAAACTGTTTACAACGAGCGGCTTGAGCTAGAAATTATTAGCATCAACTACCAACACAATACAAACTTCAACTGGCTTTCCCGTACCATCAGTACTTTTGTAGTTGAAGTCAGGACGAAACTTTAAATGTTATTAAACCAAGACCAAGAATTAAACCAGATTCGGTAGAGAGATTGGATAAAAACCCTTTTCCAAGTTAATCCTGTTAAAGAAATGAAAACAATATTTTTTTCTTCTGCCGACTATGGTTAAGCCCACTTTTTTTAAAAGGTTGGGAACAAACAGTCTTCTGCTACAAAACGTTCTCAGCTTCTAATCCACCCTTTCAGTAGCGTAGCATCCCATCGCCTCACATACATATTATTATGCACATTGCATGCATTTCTGCCATTATCATATCATAAGTTTGGGTAGACATCCAGTTTCAAACTAAAAGTTAAATTGTTGCTGCTCAAAAAATAAGCTTTTGATGGAATGAAATGGATGTAAGCTACTCACTTTAAATGGATATTAAAGTGAATTTAAAATCAAAGATTTGACATAAAAACCATATTAATGAAACAAATAATAAACAACATGCATTTTTTCTAAAGTAACAAGTTTTCTTTCATTAGTAAACGTCTTAAATTATGACTATTAAAAATGTATCCGAGATGTTTATTTAGGGCCAAAGAGATTATTGTGTTTTGGTATGCTGGGAATTAGCTTCTCTGTTTCGTGATGAGGATGGTGATGATGGGGTTCGGTCAGGAGTCGTTAACAGGAAATGTTGATATTAAACTGATTCCAATCAACAACAAATGTTGCCTCAGGAATGAGAATGAGGTCAACATTTGCTAAAAGGGAATTGCTTTCGGAAAGCTTTGAGTGGAAGCAATAAATGAAAGGATTTGATATCACGAATTCAATTTCCTGTGCTCTTAAAATCCAAAATCTTGATTTGAGGAATCCTTGGGCAAACCCGAGTCAACAAAGTATCCAAAAAAGGCTTTCACATTTTCATCAATTATCGCCGCTAACGTATTATAAACTCAATAAAATATATATTATAATGGGATCCAATCCCAAGTTAGGAAAACAGATGATGATGATGATGATTCTGTCACAAAGAAAAAAGTTAATGTGTATAATAAAACATTGTAAAATGCTGATGCCAATTTTATCCTCTTGATTTTGCAGGCTGAAGCCCGAAGAGTGGAGCGAGAGCGATCCATTTCACCAGTCGAAATAATGCCAGATGATTTTGCATCCGGTCAACGAGCATTTGTGGATTCCATTCGTGGTCGTGGAGGACGCGTGGTGATGGTCACTCATCCAAGAACTGCTAACAATCACAAAGAACTTACTGTTGTCCGTGGAGAGTATCTAGAGGTAAGCTGAAAAATATTATATTTCATCAGAGTGAAACGAATGCAATAACATTTATTCAGCATTCCCTGTCCACACCGCGACCACCACACACCACTTTCCCTTTTGAAACTGGATTGCTTTGGTTTGGTTCATCAAATCATGAGTACGATAAAAATAAGTTCAGTGCATTAAGGGCATTTGTGTGATGAAAAGTAGAGGTAGCATTTCCCTGGAAAACACATTCAAGTATAAAAGCCAAGCATTTCTCTCCCAAGTGGCTGACTGAAAAAAAATCTTAATACAATCCAATACTACAGCATCATCCCGATTTCCCTATTATTCTCAGTCGAGGCTCTGGTGCAGGTGTGTGAGCGATCTTTTTGAGATAGTGAAAGTATCTCCTACAAGGGACTACATTGAATTGTCACACGAGAATCTGGATGACTTTGGCATGAAACGGAGTCAAAACAAGTGAATAACACAATATACCAAATTCCGGCTGCTTAGACACCGGAATTTTGGAGCCCCAAGCGATTTATCTAGTGCGCGCCGCCATTTACTCATTGCATTTTAAGGGCAAAGACCAAAACACGGAGCGCAAGGCACAGACAGGATCACACAGCTCAGCTGCTGACTTGACATTTGCTCCCCGCTTTGCTTCTCAGCTAGATTACCCTTACAATGCATTGAGTACATGGCGGCGCGCGCTAAATAAATCGCTTGAGGCTCCAAAGTTTCGCTGTCTAAGCAGCTGGAATGTGTCATATTATGGTATTCACTTGTTTTAACACCGATTCATGCCAAATTCATCCAAGATTCTTGTGTGACAATTCAATGTAGTCCCTTGTTAGAAAAGGGGAGCTAAAGAGTATATCTGTCTGTTTGAAAGACATTCCTTGGAAAGACATGACTCGTTTATTTTGTCTCCCTCGTTCGTTCAGCTCAGCTCCTCTCTTTGATCTGTAAGTGTAGCTTATTCCATATCCGATTGCATTTTCCTCCTTTTCACGTATTCTACTGATATATCCAATGATGTACTGTACAGCCAAGTGGGGGATTTTTTTCCAAGAAACCATTATGACTTACACTACATTTTACTTACATTCTTCCACTACTCAGAATAAAGTACATGGTTTTCTCCGCAGTAGACAAAAGTTAAATATAGAAAGCAACGCGTTTGAGGAGCAGGAGAAAGTAGTGTGAGCAACAAGGTTTTTCCCCCTGCCTTTGTCCTGTTTCTTCTCATTGTTTTATCAACATGTAGCAAAGCTCGTTTTGTATATTTCAAACAAAGACCCTTTTTTCCTGTGACAAGATCCAGGAAAGGCACACAAGCAGCAGCTGCAAAGATTATAGATGATGCCAAGCGAAAAAGATTAATGATGCTTTTTTTAAAGTGGCATGTAGTAAACGTTGGAAGAAGAGAGAAAGTCACCAACAGAAAAAAAGATAAACAGAGTGAGGCTGAAACTTGAACAGAAACGATTTACAAATGAGCTTGACAACTACTTGTCATAATATACTTTGCATAATATTCTCCCTCCTGAATCCAAACTATTACATTGTTATCACACACTTTCCGTTGTGTTTAGGGAATGGGTAGAAAATGAATTTTAAAAATACATTAACGCACGTAGTGACACCATTTTTCCTATTTTGGGTTGTGTATGAGCTTCCGTCAATGATGAATATTCAGTCAACTCGGACAACTTTCACTGTTTCTCATGAGAGTGTATCCTGTGCGATAAATAACTTTCATAAAGTTGTTACTCATGTTGTTGGTGGATGTCAACATAATATTCAAGTTCAAAGAATGATGATGAAGCATGCTTTATGTTTTTTTTCTTTTCGACCAGAATTTTTATTTTGGGATACAATTAAACTTTGAAGGTAATTTTTTGTTTGAGTTAAGTAATTCAAAGCTCACTTACCAAACCATCTCTTTTTTGTTAGTTTCCAGTGCAAATTGCTCAAGTAAAAAGAGCAATGAATAAATTGGCAAGTTTTACAAAGAATGTTTTAGGATTTGATGAGAACTCGGTCAGTAGGAGCACTGGGAAACTGAAGGTTTTGAGGGAAACTTTCCAGTTTTATGCTTACAAACTCAAAAAGTATGAATCAAGTTGGCCCAGTTACTGAGCCAACTAATCTTAAGTTGCTATTCTTAGCTGGTGTGTCTAAGTGTTAAAACCAGTCTTTGAAAAGTAAAGTTTGGAATGCCTTGTGGCGATTGTTTTATGCTCTCACTTTCCTTTCTTCTTTATGTACTCATCACTTCTCATCATTTTATACTCCATTATCTTTTCAACGCTGCCTGTCCTAGTCTTTTCATCACTTTTAGAATTTTCATCTTGACGATGGCAATTATGCTACTCTCTATTTTTATTGACGGAGTAAACCTTCACCCAACCTAAAGCTGCTTTTGTGAATGATCCAGGCACCTACTCAAAGAGCAATATCCAATTCAGCAAGCAAAATTATTATCAGCGAAAGTCATTAATGCTTACGGCGTGCAAAGCCTTCCCCCTTTGTTAGATCACACTGTGTGTACATGGATATGGATGGTGTGACCAAATTTATCTTACAGGTGAAAGCATCGAGATGAGGATCATTTGTGGAAAGTGTGTTGATTGCATCTGTACATTTGTCTACTCACTCACACGCTATCCTTTATATACGCATACCTATAGCCTTAGGAATTGGGAAATAATCCTAGAAATCGAGCTAGTGCTCTACTCAAACATTAAAAGTATATACGCTTTGAAAGTTTCATGGAATATACCCGATTTGGAGCCCATTGTTTAAACCATTTATTGAGGAACTTGTAGTACTTTAGGTGGCAAGATTAACCTAGTGATACGATATAAATTAGATTCGGTGGGTGAGATTAGCATCACTCTTTCCATCGACAGAGATTCCCTCCAGGTCAACAGTTGTTCACAACTTTTATATCCTTTGTGTACACGATAAAGCAGAGAGCTGCTCATTGTTAATAACCATTATGTTTTTCTACTGGGCACACGCAACGCTACAATTATGGCTTCCACTTCTCAAACTCTTTGAGCAAGGTTCTATATTCTATACCTAGAGGCTTCACTGTATAAAGGGATTTTTTCACTGGATATAGTTGTTGGACGTGGTATACACTACACACAAAAACGCAACAACTTGTAGTACACCATCCTCCACATCTCTTAAGAATAATGCTAACGACAAACACAAAATGGAATAATTTGCTTCTGGCGTCGCTTTCATTATCGTTACCCTTGATTATGTAATATGACGACGTTACAATGTCGTTACACCTAAGTTGATGCAATACATAATGGGGACTTATGATCATGATGTTGGAGCTTTTGTTGTGAAAAGTAGATATTGTGAGTGGGTGTTCCGTGTTTGATGTTTGACTGTACTTTGTCGTATTGTCAACGCTACTCATTCTCCACCTAATACCCTTCACCTTTTGTAGTCAAGCAAATATTTATAGTAATTGTGTTCCTGCTACAACTCAGGTTCAAATAATCTGTGCATTGTGTTAGTAATCATTAGTGGGAGAGAAAAGGGGAACTGAAAGAAAGAAGGCAACCGTTCCCATTCATCTCTGCCGAATAATGTGAAGACTTGTGAAAGTTGTTATGAAATGTCTTTATAAACAACACATTTTGGCTGTTACCCATAGGTACCCCATAATATAATCAGAAGCAGACATCATTCGCCATAAGGTTGAGAAAGTGACCGTGTAGTTGGGTTCTTAGGTGCTCAAATTTTTTTAAAGTCCATTCTGAATATTATGTCCTATGCAACTGATGAAGGTGATACGTAGTATCACGTGGAAAATATGCTTTTTGTTTCCACTTTCCAAGTTGTTACAAAAGTAGCTGGTGGGCATCATTTTAAATTTTACTACTTATTCTCTTCACAAACTTTTGGTTGTTTCTTTCGTTTAGGTTGCAAAGCTTGGATTTGTCCATGTTTTAACGAAGTTTTTGGGCTATCATTTTGGTAAATTCATTGCTTCATTATGGACTCAGTGACCAGGATTAGGAGAGTAATTATGCAAATGAGAAAGAAAGATTTTTGAGAAAAATTTAATATCACATCAGTCAGCTCTGATACCTAAACAATCCCAAATATTATTTTAGCATATAATATCTGTACAGAAGATATATTTAGCAATGTTAAATAAATTTCGTTAGCGGACGGGCAAACTTTACAATTTTTCGAGTGTTTTCCATACATGGTGTATCCATGGTGAAGAAGACATGACAGTAGGATTTGCAAAACTGATCGGACAACATGCACTACAATTGTGAAAATTTATGGTGAATAAGTTAACATTTGAATATTTACTTAATATAAATACTTTTCCAAAGCCAAGGATTTTCATCTACAAACCCATATTATTACATGATAGTATGTATACATGAGGCGACAATTTATGGTAGTTGTTCGTCACTTCCATATTATTTGCATATCTACAATACGTGCATACATTAATGTGGGAAGCATCCTGCTAAAATTTTGTGTTCCAGTTTTTCAACTCATAAAGCTAAAGCCGTTTGTCCCATGTATGTCACCCAGAATAATGTAGAATACATGACTGGAAGCAACTCACTTTTTGTAAGAATGCTTATTATTATGTGGATGAGGGATTCTAGTGTGAAAATTATGCGAGTCGCTTTTCATATCCAGAATCCAGACAGATAGCAAAACTATTTTTGTAGTCTGCCAGCTGAACTGTAACAGTGGAAGTCTTTCAAATAATGCAGTGCTGCACATATATAAACTAAAGCTTGATATACATAGGTACACACGCACACAATGAGTCTGGAAGTTCTTGGTGGATGTTGTTAAGTATCAGAGCCGCGTGCATCATTTGCATTCATTATTAAGCCAAAAATAAAATGAGAGAGGATCATTTGAAAGAATTTTCCTCATCTTCAGGCAACTCCTTTTGCTTACACAAATACCAGACTGACTACCAACTACAATGGCCCCAACGCTAAACTCACTCAGTTTGATGCATAACCAACATTCCCTCACTGATAATGGGAGATGGGAAGAACACGCAAGCTTATGGAAATAATATAGCCTTTCTTTCTCTCTCACTCTGTGTGTCTCTCTTCCTTACATAAAGAGAGAGAGAAAGAGAGAGTGAACTTTTATGCGGTTTAGAAAAGTATATCCCCATCCCGCATGGCAAGGTTTATATTTATTGGCATCATCCTTTTCACAAGGAGAGAGCGGAAACAGAGTTCACACCGCTCTCCTGTGATACTCAACTGAGCCCTCTGACTGCGTGCTTATGTAATGCCGTACACACACCATGGAGTCTGTAAAGATGATTATCATACGTGAAACTAGGGAAAGTTTTTATAGTTCACTTCACAAGGGAAAAGTGAGTAGTTGGGGATGTTGAGCACACAAAACAGGACTAAATATGCGGACTCTATGAATTCAAAATAAAGTGAGGAAATGAGGAAAGGTGTGTATGATGAACAAATGCGAGCCATTTTGTTTATTCTGAATTTTAATCTACTTTAATATCCCAAAACAAATGTAAGCTTGGTTAGGTTCATGCATTGATATAAGACACGGAATATGAGTGAATGAGTGTGTGTGTGTGTGTTCATAGGAATGCAAGTAGCGTGAAAACTCTTGTGCTTTATTTTTAGTTCGTCACACTCTCATTTACTCCCATATCTCAAGTTTTATGCTTGCGTGTAAGACCCAAAGGCCAAATGTCTTCATGATTTGAACGATGACAGAAACTAGCGGAAGAGATTGAAGTTGATATGGCTAAGCGAAAATGTGTAAATGTACTTTCAATCCAAAAAGGAGTACAAGAAAATCTGTGGAAGTAAATCCATTTTGTATGATCCAACAAGGTTATGCACAAACACATTTTGCAATACGGTTGACTTTCTAGTCACAACCGATGAAAAAGCATAAAAGAAATGCCGTGAGGAGATTCCAAAAAAACATGGTTAAATTTAACTGGTTTCGCTGCATATTATTATTTCATTGAAAACCGGAACGAAATTGGCAACTTCAGTTTTTCCACGTGAGTTTTGGTCGATGAGAAGAAAAAAAGGGATTTGAAACTGGGAAACGAAATGGCTAAATGATCTAACACAGGTTCCGTTTCAAGAGAAAGCGTGAGAAAAAAGTGGGGAATGTCAGCCCATGGATTGAGGTTTGTACAAAAAGATGGCAAGAAAGAGGGAAAAAGGGGGAAAGAGATGACGAAAAAATCTATTTGACAGGAAGAGTTGTTTGCAACTTTATCTCTCATTCTCATACTTTCATATGCGCATATCATCTAGCAGTTGCTTGTACGACGTAGTATTCATTTCTCCCTCTACCTCTATAGATGCATACTCACGTCAATCTATCAAGGTGTACATCTATGTATGTAAAATGTAGACTGGTATATGTGTATGTGTGTGTGTGTGTGTGTGTGGTGGATGAAATGCATTTGTTGATGTCATTTTGACAATGGGATTTTTTGTTCATTTCATCAGGTGTTGGATGACTCGAAAAAATGGTGGAAAGCCTGCAACTGGAAAGGACAAGTTGCTCATGTTCCGCACACAATAGTCTCACTCTTGAGTGAATATCCTCAGGTAAGTCAGCCCAAGAAAAATATCAAAAGCGAGGGAGCGTAAAGTTCGCACTTCGTTCTTGCCTCCCTTTAATTTATTGTCAAGCGAATGAGCATTCGTTCCTCATCTTGAGGAGCTAATATTTCTATATTTTTTTGCTAACGTTTTCTTCTTCTTTTTCTCCCACAATAGGAAGCAGGTGCCTATCATGGGGACAGATCAGGTGAGTTTTGTTCCAGTGTTTTGCTCCTTGCTCACATAACATAATAAGTATAAATATAGCTGTATGCCTTATTGTTTTGCCGCAATCATTCCTTGAAAGAAAAATCACATTAATATTAATGCCAATCATGGTAATCGTCCTAAGCTTGTACGCCTTGATTGTTATCACCTCCTTTTTTGTATCGTTATTTTGGCAACCTAATTTTCACTACCTATTTTTTTTGTTATGGCACAATACAATACAATGTACCATTTTATTTGTTATCATTAATCATTATTGTTTCTACACAAGTAAGACGTATAAAGGCTACACATATTGTACGATCACATGATGGCTTCCTTTCGTATTTTTTGCTCGTCAAAACGTTAATTCAAAATGTTATGTTTGTAACGTACGTGAGTACAATCGTTGCATTTATTTATCTTTTGTTTTGTTCCTTTCGTATCGCTTAATTTTTATGTTTGTGCTGTCTTTTTTGTTTTGTTTTAAAGGCTACTCGGGATATTAAACACGTTGCTCCAAATCACCGTCCCTGTGCACACCCCTCCACGCAAATTTGATCAAAGCTGAGATTTCGAATCATTCACACAAGACTTTTTTTTGAGGGAGCACGATCCCCCTTAAAAAGCGCTACATATACTTAAAACATTATAAACTGTATAGATCTGATATGATGACAAAGGACAGTTTTGAAATTTGTCTACTTATATTCAAGGTCAAAGCCTACGTAGTTTTTTGTCGCTTCCAAAATAATAATTTATGTTATCACCTAAGTCTATTTCTAACACTAAGAAATTTAAGTCCATATCAAGTAATTATGTGTGTAGAATAAGCGTATTACGATAAGAATAATTTTACGTAGGATGTACTTATAAAAAGATATATATTATATACATACAAATGTATATCAGCTTCGCCAAATGTATCTAATTTTATCATCGTTTGAGTCCCCCTTTTGTAGTTACTCTAGCTTTATTAGCTGTCACCTATTTTGTCTTAGCGTATCTATTAAATGGACAAAAGAAAAACTGATGTGAATAGAGTAGTAGACCGTTGCGGGTAAGTGGATCTGTGAGTGGCTCCACATTTTATGTATAAAGACGTAAGTATCTATAAGAGAAAAGTAGAACGCATAGCATATAACATTAGAAATATAGTTAATACTTCTTGAAGAGGAAACAGCTTGTAATATATTCACATCACATAGAGATTACTTTACATTATATTATATTACTTATCTTATACCTTACCTAATACCAATATACCAACACATTTGTTTGGTTAGTGGAAATCTTCAAAATGCCAATCATTATATAACTTAGCATAGTAGCTTCTTCTCTTTTAGGTTGTAGTTCAGGATATTATGAAGCATATTTATGGCTTGTACTTTACTCAGAATATACGTCTTATTGCAAGTTTTTGTATGTTCAATATATTATAGAAGATGACACGTTGTCCTGTACAGAATCTTTTCCCGATATTATGTTGATGTAATCTCTTCTTTCTTTCTTTCATGGTAGAAGAAACGAAATTTACATTTTATGAAATAATATTAGCTTACTGAACCACGCCACGTCGCAAAGAAAAGAAAGGCCCCCACTCTGTTGTGTACTGTAGATATGATTTTATAAAGAGAGGAATTATATTTGAGTACTTATACCTGGAGGAGTGTTAGGAATAAAGGATGGAGCCTGAAGCAACAGCGTCTTCAATTCATCTTCCATCCACTACATACTAGTGTAAAAAAACCAATGAATCAATCAATCAACCAGCCAAGCATAACAAGTTCGACTTTTCTTTCCTGTCGACTAAAAGAATAATAAGAGAAAAGGAAATGTATCAAAGTACTGTGAGAAGGAAAGTACAGAGAAGGTACATGTTGATAGTTTGGAGTAGTTATTATTATACTCTGCACATGCATAATACCCACATGTTATAATATATTACATCTCTTCAGAAAACTTCACGTAAAACTGTTGAGCTACTTTTTCTATTTACAAATGCCCTAGACTCACGTCCATATTACTCTCTGTGCATAAGAAAATGGAAGGAATAGATTTATCCGCTCATGCAAAACTTAGTCGGAGAGAGAAAGCTAAAGAAGAGAAGAGATCTCTCTTGCTCCGCCCTTCCAGTTTTTTTCTTAAGGATGCGGCCATGCATAAATATGGGATGAATCTCGATGTCATGTCAAAAACTTTATTGTGTTTACATTCTGAACTACTGCACTTGTGCAATCATGCAAGACTATAATACTTAATATGGTAGATATACACACATATTATGTAGCTACACTGTAACGTAAACGTAAAGCTCTAGAATAGATTTTGATCAAACCAATGTACTCAATAGGAATTGATGTCAAGTACGTTGTCCTCCGCAAAAGAAAAAAAACTGTACGTTTGTCATAATGTACAAGGCTCCATCCGTTGAACAAAAGGAGAACAATGTAGGAATACACATATATATATTCATAGTTGCGTAGAAATTGAGAGAAAAAATGTAATTTTATTTGTAAGTTTTTAGGTAGTGCACAATTTAAGACTGCCATGTTACTTAAAGCTAGAAATTAATACGTATGATAGACCAATTGAGATAATATTGTGTGTTTGTGCGTTTGTCTGTTTGTGAAATAATCTTATCATTCATTATTTACAATAAGCAAGTGTGTAGTGCAAAATATTGAGAATGATTGAATATCTTCGCAAATCCTTAGCAATATAACCTCTTATTTGTCTCCGCTTTTAATGTGAAATGATTGTCTTTTGGCTAAATCCCTGTTTGTATATTATTATTATTAAACTTAGGAATTATTTGTTCTCCGTACTGTGAAATAAATTCTGTGTCCAATATAATCATCGTTGTGAACTAGCTTCCCTTTGTATTTTACCAAACCAAAACGTAAGATTTATGTACCCGTATTATTCGTATCTGCGAAAATTTGACAATTTTCTGTAAGTGTCTAATTGTATTGTAAGCTGTGTGTATCTATAGAAAAAATGTTTTAACGAGTGAACTTTTTAGTAAATAATAATAGATCACGGCTACACCAAAGTATTTCCTTATTTGGCAATGACTCATTTTGAAACTATTCAAGGCTTCATATTTATTTATGTATGTATATATCTTGTCCATAAATGCGGAATGCTTACCCAAGCACCAATTCGCCTGTCGTTACTTTTGTTTAAAGTTATTTTAATAGATTATCAACCCACACTCACTTGCATTTTACAGCTTACGCTCAAAAGAAAGTAGAGCATGTGCTTCGCTTATTAATTACAAAGGCTCTTGTCCCTAAAATACATGGCCAGATAGCTTAAGGATAGCAAGGTCATTATTTCCCATTGAAGTTGGAATAAACAGAGAGGGAGAGAGAGGGGGGAAATGAGAGAGCAGTTTCCGCAAAAAAAAGTTGTTCCAGTGGTATAAAAAAGAGTTGAGACAATTATGTTTGGTGAGTGTCCCCGTATTATGAAAATAATAAACTATAATGGTTTTGGAATGTTGGAGTGGTGAAAATGTGAAAGGAAAAGTTTGTTTGTTCTCGCCTATCTCTGTTGTAATGATATTTAAAGGACAAAGTTTCTTCATTCTTTGTCTTATTTATTCCTCGCCAATGTCAGCCAGATGGAGTACAGTTGTCATTGTTTTGCTTTGTGTTTTTGCATGTTTTGCTTGCTCGTACTTGAGTTGAAATAGAATTTTGCTCTTTTTTTTGTTGGATTTGCTTTCGCTTTCACTACCCCAGTTCTCTTGATGTAGACACTCTACTCAGTACAAAGATGTGTGACGATGATGCTACGCTAACACTCATTCACTACAAGCTTTTACCCTCTTGTTTCCCCCTTTTCCATAATAGTTGTTGGTGATAATATTAAGTTGGGTAACTGCCGACATTCTTGTCATTCTTATTGCGATCCCTTTTTTTGAAACAAACCAAATGAGAGCCAGCAAAAAAAGATGCTATCGAGAAGAAAAATTCTATCAACTCGTTCCCTGCTTTCACTCAGCTTCCAAAAGATATTAGAAAAAAAAGTTTACCAACTGTTCACCAAGGAAATAAATGTTGGTGTATAAATTATATGGGTTGGAGTTGGGAGAGGATGATGGTGAAAACTGTTTGTCAACGCGCAAATATTGTTCCTTTTTTCTGCTGCTCAAGAAGATGAACACAGTGGTGATGGGAATAATGATGTTTGTGATATTGCATTATATTACCCATCCATTATATAATTCACTATGGTATAAGGCTGCTAGGAAGAAATTGTAGTAAAGTAGTGGTGACGGTCCTAACATATTATGGAAGTAGTTTAACACAAGCCAATGGTATCCTTTTATCTAAATTCAGGGTTTATATGAGCTGGTGATGGTTGGGTTGACAGGTCCCGTCATAAACCGAGATTGAAGTGGAACCTCACTCGCTTTTTAGGCACATAATATAGCAGCCGCACACATTGACTTCAAACATCAACTCAACACCATGATGACACGGCACTAAAATAAATAAAAAATATCATGTCATAATGGTGCCCTTCCAAACTGTTTTTTATACTTCCTGCTCATACCATTCCAGTTCGTCATATAAAACATTGAGCAAAGTGTATTATAGATTGCTGCCGGATACTAAAAAAGAGTTAAAGGACGTGTTTTTGGCTTGAGTTGCACTGATCTAGTTTGCCAATCAATTAATTTCTCCGTCAAATTGAATTTATCGTGTCTTCATTCCAGCTTTCCCTACAAACAATAATAAAAGGAAACGACCGATTATTTCACAAGGTTGTTCGGGGGGAAAAGCATAGGGTTGCATTATGCTCATGAGGTAATAAACAAATTATGGGAGACCTTGAGACATACTTTTTATAGATTTAGGCTAGTAATCTTATTGAGTTCTCAGCATTTTGCAATTGCGCCTAAGAAAAGTATTGGCACAACCTTTTCCTACTCGTTCATCCTGTTTATGGTCTCGTCTCATTGGTTTGGTCAGTTTAGACTCATGAATTGAAGGTAATAGAATGCGAAATAATTACATAAATTTCGTTTCATCATTGCAAACTACACAGTCTCCATGCTATTTTTTGAGAAACCAATATTGTGTAACAGCTGGACACTGAACAAAAATGTAATGAGCCCAATAGTTGATATTTATTGGAGACATTGACTATGGAAATATTATATTGTGTTGGGATGATGGCCACTCACAAATCTTGTTTCATGTGAGAATTTTCCTTTTTTCTTTCTCCCCATTGAAGGGAAATCGAACAAAGGAAACTCGATGAATGAAACTGTGGCGACTACGGTAAGAATTAAATTTAATCAGTAAGTGCCACCACACAGCTATATGTAGCAGCTGCCTTGCGTCCGAAGAAAGCATCCAGAATTTTCTCTGTGACATTCAAGTGATAAAATGGACGGGGCCACGGCAATACACAACATACACAGATTGTGCTTATTTATTTGTCAATTTGACCAAGCACACAATACAATGTGTGGTGCTAAGGGAACAATGCAGTTTCCTATTAGATTAGGGAATAATACCATAGTAAAGAATTAAGTTGTTTTCCCACCGTTCCTCCATCAATCTATCAAAACGCCCCGGTTTTTTTGTGCGCAACGGTCCCTCCGCTCAAAAAAAAATTCCAAAAAAGTGCAAGAGAAAGTTGTTTTCATTTTCCATTTTATTAATAGTTTTCCAGCTAGACAGACTGTCACCATTATGTCATTTATTTCATTTAAGGTTGAAAGCAGGCTACTTGGAACTGCTTAATTTAGAATGACAAGAGATATACATATATGATATGATTAATATGATTTGTTTAGTGTTTAAAATTCACTTTCTGACACTTTGGTAATAAAGATAGCGATCATGCATGCGTCAACGAATTTGCATAATAAAATGTGGGTTTTTTGTTTTAAACAACAGGGGCTATAAAATAGTGTGTATTCGTAGGACAATGAAATCGGCGTAAAATTAGATTCTCGACATTCTTCTCAAATGATAAATTACACGAGAGAGAGTGAGACAGAGCATTATTGTGTAGAGAGGATATTATTCAGGAAGTTTCATGTAGAATCATTATGATAAAAAAATTGCATATTAAGTGTGTTTTGTAGTTAGTTTTTTGCGCAACATTGTATGCAAGCATACATATTCATACCCTATAATTTCTTTAGTTTTTTAAGGCTCTTGTAAAAAATATTGAAAAAGGGACTGTTCAAACAAGTTACAGCGAAGCAAAAGAAGACACAGGCTGCTGTTCCGACGAAAGACTCAAGAAAGGCGTCAAGTCAACAGAGCTAAACATAGAGTAAAAAGGGAAAGTCAGAAGAGCACATTCATCTTTTTTCTCCTCATGCACGCATTTTTTGTACAACGATATTTGAGACTATAATTTCTGTATTGCATAACCAAAACTTATATATACATAATATGCTGTTTGCATGCAGAGTTTTGGTTGAGAACGTTTTGTATGGTTGAAATATGTGCATTTATGAGAGAAAGAAATGAAGAAGAAGAAAAAGGCAATGAACGCAACAACGAGTGAGGCTGTTGCTGGCTGACTTATTTTTTTGTGTTGCTGACAGTGAGATGAGAGTAGGTTGGCATGGGCGAAAGCATTCATTCAGGCATTCCATTGAAAACGAAAAGAATATTGCCTGGACAGACTTTTCTTTGGTTAGACAGAAGGGCATGTTTATAGTTTCTCGGACATTTTCAGGAAAAGAAAGTCAGCGACTCGTTGTGTTTTTCGAAAACACAGTAACTAATACGCTTTGTATCAACAACTTGTCAAAAAATTCTTGGAATCAAAAATATTACGTTTCATTCCTGCAAGGAGCATGATATTTATAAAGCAAGCGTTATGCAGTTAGAGGGATGCATACCTCTTTCTGGTTTGAATGCAGAGTACAATCACTTTTTCAAATGGAGCATGTCTTTTTCCATGTTTTTTCTCAATATTTCTTTCCATTTTCCAATCTTATACTCGCAAGCTCGACTGTCTTTTAAAATAATTTAGATTTTTTATAGAAATTAATCTACCAACTACCATTAGCAATAAAGTTTCACACATGCATAAGAAATTTGCTTGTGCTCATGTTAAAGGAAAGAAATGAGAAATTCAAAGTAAATGCGTATTTTTGAAGTTGTAACTTACATTTATGTTTCATATACTTTTCATCGCCAACCGCACGACTTAACTTCAACTTTTATTCAACAAAGTGTTTTTGTCAATTTCAGACGTCACCGTTGAAAATAATGCGTGGTTATTTTTGTGCTGAGTCGGAGATGATCCAGCTTAAACACATGAAACTTTTCTTTGCCAAGCAAACCCAAGTGGTAGTTTCGATTCAATGGAGTAAATGATTATTTTTTTACCTCATTCACTTATAAATGGAAGGACACAAAGTATGAATATCAGTTTTGTGACGACAAACCTTCAACTTTTGCTCTCATAACAAACGCATTTTTGGTAGAGGCGTATGAATATTAAATATTTTTTTGGTAAAAAAAGTTTTTTTTTTCATTTATTTGCTCTTTTTGTTTTGTAGACATTTTTAAGCTGATGCATGCCTCCAGCGGAGATTCATAGATAGGAAAGAAACATGAAAATGTACTCTCGTTTTATCATAACTCCTTTTTTCTTCCAATGCTTGCTTTCATTCAATGCTCAGTCTTTTATTGGAAGCAAGAAGACAGTTAGTTATAACAGCAACCCGGATTTCCAAGGTTATGATAAAAACGAAAGACAAATTGATGTGGGAAATAAAGTCAGATGCAAACCTAAAAACTATATGCATATATTCCATTTTTCTCTCACGCGTATTAGTTCATAACCCTTTCTCTCCGTACTCCGTAAAAGCGTAAGTACTTAGGAACGTCTTCCATGTACTTTGTTCTTCGGATGGAACATGCATATGCAGATATTCACACGTTGTAAGTGAATCTCAGTTGAGCCACTTGTTCTGTAAGTACAGGGCTTACTCTATACTGATTATTGTGATTACCAAGCAGTAGTCAGACAGAAAACAAAAAGTGAAATGAAATGCGTTATAGAATGAAAGAGAGAAAGGCATAAAAAATCGCCTCGTTATGATGGCCCATGATTCAAAATATTACAGGCACGAGAAATAAAGGAAGTGAACACACAAAAAACTCAATACGGAATTCTTTATTTTTGACTTACTACTTTTACTTGTATTCTTCAAGTCCAACTACATATTATGAAAACTGGCCTTCCATCATTCATTTTATCCCATACTAAACTTCTCTTGGAAATCTTCTTAGTCCTTTTCCTCCAGCTTATAATACTTACACGAGATCCAGTGAGGAGAAGTGTGTTTGTAGTGTGTGTGTGTGTGTGTGTGTGTGTGAGTGGAGTACATGGTACATCTTTTAAAATGAATGCATGTCGTCTATAGACAGTTTCACGATATTTCTTGGTCATGTGAATATGGAACTTTGGGTCAGACTAAATCCCAACTGTAATTTGTAATACAAACGAATCCGTCTCTTTTCCCTCGTTTCATTCTTTCTCTCTCAAGCTATGCCTGCCTTGCTCCTTTTGGTTTCCTACTGTTCTTTTCTTGCGTTTTTGCTCTCACTTTTCCTCTTCACTTTGATATTAAGTACTGAATTATATATGAATCTGGACGTGACTTCTTTTGAAACATGCGAATGGGAAGGATGTTACAAGGATACGAACAGTTGTTGGTTGTAACTACGGTTTAGTATTTGTTTTGTTTCAGATACATAATACTATTAAGTACATTCTCAAACTATCCTGGGTCGGTCTGGTACAACTTCTCATACATTTGTAGTAGCTTTATTTTACTCGAAACAGAAGTAGCATGGTGAGTACATCACCATCAAATTTGAAGCTTGAAGATTTAACGTTAAACGTAGTAACGTTAAGTGTGCTACTCCATCCCCCTGCACGAAATAATATTCAGTTATATAGCCTGATGTGATGTGATGTGACTATTACGAGCACGAACAAACTACATATTTCATATGTACCTGCGTACAGCTTAATACATTTTGTATTATGTATATGGTTTGTTGTGAAACATCTTTCTATCCATCTGCATAACACCAAACCAACACGGCAGCCACTAAGTTCTTGTCTTGTCTCTACTTTCCTTGTTTAACGAATGAGGAAACTTGCAATCTTGGCAAAACCTATGAAATAAGTATTCTGCTTGTCCAAGGATGTTATAATGGTTACTGTTGTACTTTCGCAAAAAAAACTCGGCTCTCTCTCTTTCTTTCTGTCCTAAAGTAACATTATATTGGATTGTTGAAAGAAATGCCTCCAGTACTTAAATCATGCATATATATTCCGTATTAGAGTGTCAGTTCTCAGGAGAGCTTCTCTTACTACTTGAAACTCTCGCGGAGTCCATTCACTTCAAAAAAAAGAAAGCTTTTTGAATATGGAAGCTCAACAATATTCTGAATTGTTGTTATTGTATTTGAAGGAACAAAAGAGAACAGCACGCCCAAATCACAATGGGCTCAAGCCCCAGCAGTCAGTAGTAGTGTTATGCATTATATAAAGTGTTTATGCATTTTGTGTAGCGATAGTAATGCAAGGAAAATCTCCCTAAAGACCAGAAGAAGGAAACGTGAATATCTGACCATGCAAGAGAGGAAAAAAGTGACAGTTGAAAACATAAAGAGATTCAAAGATCAACAACGAGACTTACACACTTACCACTTTTCCCCCTATTGTTTTCTCTACATTTTTTTACGCTTATAAAACTCAATGTTGTGCCTCATGTTGGTTTTCTCGTTTCCAAAAGCGTTGTATCAAAAAACTCTACTGTTTCAGGTCCCCTTTGGGTTTTATCTGAAACAAACAGTGTGTGTGAAACGGAACCTCACAGTAGACCTACTTTTGTAAACATCAGTTGTTCAACAGAACATTCTAACATTTTGACTTTGTACAAATCCTTTTATTTCTCATGCACATTATTTTAAATAGCAGGAGGGCTAGATGGTAGATGATCTCTTGAATTGATTTTATTGCCGGTTATACCCAGCACATTTCTTAACCACTTTCATCAATGTATGTATGTATGGAGACTGAGGCTGAAAATTAAGCTTTTTGTTGTGTAAATCCTTCAACAACTGGTTTCAACACGGTACATCCCTTTTTATTTTGCTGTTGTCGCTTTGCCTGATAATATATTAGATTTATATGCTTACACATAACAAAAATTGTCCACCATTATGTTTTAAAGTTTGTCGCTTTGTGGAATTGCTAATTTTGGAACATTAAATGGGTGTAAATTATTAAAAGGGTGTCGTATGAATCAATGCTTTGTAATTGTCAGTTAGGCAATATAATATATGAATTGTTTTGTTTTGCTAAGTAAACTACCAAGATGAGATGGTGCTTGATTAAAACAATGGGGAAACATTAATCATGTAAATTAATACTAATGTACATACAAAAAACCTTAATAGACAACTGGTCGTCTCCAAGTACTTCTATCAGCTCGGATGATGACATGTTTGCAAGAAAAGGGACTCCACCTCCACCGCCCCCACCACCCCCTGGTATAAGTCGTTCATCCAGTGGCTCTCCGGCAGACTTGAATTCGCCCAAGAAAAAGGACAAAAGGCGCAGTAAGTCTCATATAAAATTTAATAACACTGTAAGAAAGTAAATCTACTTCTGACAAACAAAAGGCTCTTCTGGATTTCATCACCTGAAATGTAGTACAATGCAATGCATAAATAATGTGAGTGTGTGTGTCAGATCCATAATCTAATAAGAACTACACTAAAAGCGGAAAAGATTGATTGAGCGAGTGAGAGTTAATATAATATGGCTCCATTCCATTCTATTTCAATGTTGGGAAAAGGTTTCACAGTTTCCTAAACTGGAGCCACGTTACCTTGGCGAAGAGAAACATTTGGTTAGGATGTTATTTATATGGGTCCAAGCTCAACTTTATTTATTATCGTAATAATAATTCGACATTTGGATTCAGCAGAAGCAACTGGTTTTACCTTCTCTTCGCTTTCAGTTGTGCTCCTCTCATAATATTGCATTGCAACCATTTCAATTCAACATGAACCTTCTCCTTTTATCATGAATACCGGAAGTTTATGACATGAATTTCATGTATCCACCCCATTTCACTAATCTTATATCCTTCGATTCAGCAAGAAAATTGCATCAGCTCTCACTCCGGAAAGGAGAGAATAGAAGGTATATTATTCGAGATAGGTTACACATATTCATACCACCGCTAAGGGCAAGGCTAAAGCTACGCATTCTGTATCCAGTTGTGTGGGATGTTTTACGGAAATCCTTGTGTGGCTCGGTACCCTTTTTTTGAGGATGTGAAATGACAAATGATAAGTGTACAAAAATCGAAATCCCCCAATAAAATACACATCCATTTCTGAAAATGAGCGAGCAATTTCCTAATAAAAAGTTTTTCATTTTTACTGCAGTTGAAGGAAGTAATTTTTGTTCATTCCAATTGTTAAACTTTCTGTCATTTCCACTGGCTTCTTGAGAGAAAAAATCGGCAAGTTTATAGTCCACAAAGAAATAATGCAGATTCCACAAAGTTATAGGAGATTGTTTTCTAAGCTCTTTTAAAGGTAGAGCCAGTAATTGGTAGCAAATGACCACACACACAAGTTTTACATTCTTTACGTTACTTGAGTATGTGGACATGTTATAAAAAGAATTCTTGTGGCATCTCATCTCTTCCCATCTTATTCGATTTTTCTCATTCTCATTCCATTCTTTTACCTACCTACTCACCAAAAACTTTGTAGAATGGGCTCTGAGAAAACATGAACAACCCATTCCAATACCATTCCAAATAAACAGTATATATAAAAATGCATGCCAACGCTGACGGCCCACTATTGTGGAAATACTTCAAAATGAGGAAAAAGACAAAATGTGGTGGTGGTTCTACAACGGCTTCTGTAACAACAACAACTGTTATACAAACTAGCTGGCCACTATATGTCTTTTTTCTCCATCGTATTTTGTCGTTCGGACTTTCGTTTTGCGTCAGGTCAGCATCTCCTTTTTTTGAGTGCGAAGTCCGGAGAGGAAGGAAGAAAGGAAGTTGAGTGGAAGGAGAGGAGTGTTGGACAGGCGGTCGAATGAGGTTCGGGGAATATTAAAACCGAACAAAAAAGGACCAAAGAAGTATGTGTATGTCCATTTTTTCTCTCCCCTTGTTGTTGTTCCGTAGCGGAACACGGTGCACAACTGTTCATTGAAACCACCGCGTGCATCCGTCCGTTTGGAAAGATAAGTTGAGAATTATGGACAGTTCAACTCCTCCTTGATATATGGAAGTTTGGGAAGCTATAGAATTTATAATAATTTTCGATTTGCCATAGCTCCGGACTTTTCCTTCTTCCTGAGCGAAAGCAGTTATAATTGGATTTAGGTAAAAATATTTTGCCTTCACACTGATTGTGATTTAAGACAGTAGTGTATGTCCTGACGTCAACTTGCATAGTTAACTTTGTAATGGTAAATAATATTATGCGTCATTCATACTTTTGTTTCTTGGCCGCTGGTGCTTACTTCATGTATTTTTAAAATACCAACAAAAACTATGACTCCGCGTTACAAGCCAATCCCCACGGCCTTCTCTGGAGAAGAGTGTCAACGCCCAATACTATTGCAACATCATGGTCAAAGATTTATTGCTTTACAAGTTTACGTTTCGCTCCTTGCGTACTCTACGTGCACCTCTTGCTTTTTATTTTGGTCTGTTGTCTTTTGAGTAATTTGTATTCACAGATGGTAGTTCTCAAACACAACCTGTCATAGGAGCGGAGTCAGGTTCTCTATTACATTGGTTTCTTTTTCTCTGCACCGGGCTCATACTCTCCCCCCCATCCACTTTCTTTATTCCACTTGTATCTCTCCATGTAATCATTAGTATCAATGACGACAACAGCTTGAACTTCTTTCTTTTCCCTTTCTCTTTAAGAATTTAAACGCGGAGAGAAATGCCTGCTCCGTCTCACATTTTTCCTTACTTATTGTGTTGTCTTCCTTCTTTGTACATTGACTTGAAAGTTAAATGAACTACCGATACTGAATAGGAATTTCCTTAAAGTAACATGAACTCCCCATTCCATCTTTGTGCCACACCACATTGACCACATGCTTCCTTCCATTATTTAACATGTTTTTTTTATACAAACAGTCAAGTCGGAATTTCTATGTTTTTCTCTAGCTTCCAGATCCCACGTCCGTGTATGTGCTTACTTATGTATGCAGCAAGCCAGGGCGATAGATATGTGCATATAATACTAAGACATCAAAATCCCTACCAAGTTTAACAGTGGCATTAACGTTATTATGCTAACTTTCTCTTCCAAACTTGGTTGTTGGTTGATCTAATTTCAAACGTGGTATTCCATAGTCCAACCAAAATCCTACCCTACCGTTGACTAGGAATAAAACCAACCCAAGTAAAACGCAAAGGATTATAGATGATGCTTGACTACTCCCGAGTGTAATGTTAGGGCAAAGGTTTTTGAAAAAATAAATTTCATTTTCTTGGCTCACGTTCCACCTCCCCAACTCATGAATTACATAATATGGATACTTGACTGAACTAAGAAAGTTGGACCAAATAATAATAATAACGTTATTTTATTACATACATCCGGCCCCTGACTCCAACAAGCAGTGAGGTAGGAAGGAACGAGCACAAAAACCAATTGTGTGTTCAATTTGCACGGGCTAAAAAAGGAGTAATTATTCTACGTTTAATCCAACTTCAATACAAGTCAGGTCACAGGCTCTTTTGCCAATCCAAATTCTATCAGGTTGGTTTGATGTGAGGAGAGTGTGTGGTGCTGGTCTCTCAATAATATGAGACCATTGTGTAGCACCCGTGTAGTCTACTCGAACCCTTTCACTGGGAAATCATGAGGAGACAGCAAAATAAAAGGGTGAAAACTACGTGTTTCTTTTGTTGTTAGTCGGAGTGAGCTTCATATAAGAAGAAATCCACTATGAATTTTCCAAGAGCTGGTGCCTACGTTCCTTTTGAATACAAAATTAAGGGAACATAATGCCACGCTCATATATGTCCTTTGCACCATCACACACATGGTCAATGCCCATAAAACTGTGGAAAGAAATTAAAACTCCATTACGCGACTAACTCAAGAAACAAGAAAGTTTCGTTTATATGAAGCGAGACGCAGACAGGGCCAGGCGTGTGTAAAAAGTGTACAATAGTAGCAGATGGCTGTTGTAGAAATTTAATTTGTTGACACAATTAGTGAGATCACAAAATGCTAACCTTCTATTCTTCACTTATGTTCTTCACCATATTTTTGAAGCATAATGCTGGTGTCGTCAGTCGTGCAGACATGCAGAAAGTTTACGCAATTAATATTTATGTAATAATGGTTCATGATCCCATCCAAAGAGCCCAGCGAAGGTTTTCTCACTTAGCTTGCCTTTAAAAGATGGGTATGAAACATGCGTTTCAAAACTTTACTTTGATGATGCTGATAATAGGATGATGATGATGAAATAATTGTGTTGATAAGCTTGGACTTAATAGCAGAATGAAAAATATTGTTGGTAATGTTACAGCACTAGAGGATGAAATGATGCAAATGGAACTGAAGAATGTGCTCACAATTTACCGTGAGAAGCGTCACATCGCCATCCCACGAACACCAGAGGTCTACATCAATCAAAACTCTACCCCAACTGAAGTCCAAGAATGGTTGAAGGTCAAAGGATTTTCTACAAGGATTCAAAAGCAGCTAGCCGGTTTGAATGGCGGAGAGCTCTTCAAGCTGAACCGATCACAACTTGAAGAGTACTGTGGAAAAGAAGAGGGTCTTCGACTAAACTCGCAGATCACGATTTCAAGAAATACTTCAGGAGTAAGATATAATACGTACCATAATTAAATTTAAAGTCTAGACACATGTTCAATCACGGAACCTTAATTTTCGGAACCTGCTACTTTTATTAAATAACAGTACAAAACAGCACGAAGCTCAGAGCTACGTGCAATATTGGCTCGTGCTAGAGCCAAGGCTGAGCAACCAAACGGATCATATGCGTCCACTTCTGATGGAGCATCGAGTGCTGGCAAAGGTTTGAGTAGATCAGGATCGGAAGCAAGCTCCAAGTCACCATCTCCAGAGAAAAGTATCCCGGTAGGGATTAAATTGAAACCACAAAATCTGAAGACTTCGTTCAAAGAGGAAAGCAAAGCTTTCAAATCAAAATATGATGAGGATTCGGAAGATGACATTGTTACCAGACATTTCAACTTTTCCGACGATGGGGATGAAGACTCGGATGATGATGACGCCAACAAAGGCACACTTGGGAGAATGTTAAAGCAGAAACGAAGGGAAATGCTTCAGCAGAGGAAATAGAGAGAACGGATTAAAAAATGTGTCTTATCTTACCTTCATCTAATAAGTACATAATTAAAATAAAAAACAATTTGTTCATATTTTTAAAATGAAAAAGAGGGAATGTAAGATTTGAAGTGTGCCAAATCAGCAGGTTTTAAGTACAGAAGGAGGAATAATAATATGTATTTAGGATAAATTTCAAACCGGGTTTTATAAGCTAAGCTAATATCTATAATATTCATATTGACATATTTGAGAGTAATTAATTCAATCATGACTTGATACATGTGATGCAATTCCTAAATTTTTGTTGTCACCTATTCATCCATAACAATTTACCAAATAATAAAAAATGTACCTGCTTACTGTAACTCACTGAGATATTTGTCTTTGTGTCTGAATCAGTTGTAGAAAACTGTCTACATCTGCACCCTATTGGATTTGAAGGGAACTTTTGGAAAGAGTTGGACTAGTAATCTGAAGATGTAACTTGACTCTTTCTGCGAGCGTTATAGTTCCTCATAACATGTTCTTTGTTTCTGTTTATGAATTCTACTTAAATCACCTAAAATAAGCTGGATTCAACGTTTAAATGATGTAACGTTTCTTTCTTTCCTTTGCATAAATCATAAATGTAATTACATAACACTGAAGAATCCAGGTTTTGAAATTATTTTTCTTTATTAGCAATCATTAAAATAACTTGATCTACAAAGTTCCTAATATATAGTTAGGTTATCTTTAAACGAGTATGATATAATTTATTGACACCCTTCATGGTTCCATTTTTTCTTTTTCGCCTTTAGCAAATTTTACTGCTTCCCTATCTCCCGCTCTTTCAACAAATCTTTGTAACACGTCTGCATCCTCTTGAATAGGTTTAGAAAGAACTAGATGAAGTTGTGGGAGAGCCACCACTTGATTAGAGCTCTCAATTTTATTCAAATTCGACACAAGCAAAAAAGCTTCGCCTAGTAAATCATCACGCCCAACATAGTCATAGTCATACAGTGTCAGAACCAGAAATCCATCCCTTGTCATTTCATCTCTTGTTATTTTTCTGAAACGGATAAAAGCAACGACGCATTAATATATAGAGATATTAACAGTAGAGAACTTTGTCATTTTTTAAATTATTTCTATTGTACATTTTAAAAGTTTCATCAAAGATGGGAAACAATGTTTGCTTATGACTTTTGGTGGTGAAGGTAGCAGCATTTGGATAGCATTCCTTTGGTGTCAGTGTAACCACCACGTATGGGTCGGAAAGGCCTGTTGCATTTGAATCATTCAAGGGTTAATTTTCATATAATTTCTTAAACATCTTTTCTTATATAAACATATACATACCTGTAGAGTCACACCCTTTAAGATTTCTGGCATTTAGAATCTCAACAATTATTGCCTCCTCCTTTTCCACTAGACAAGCTTTGATGGTTACAATTCCGTGTTGGCCGCTAGACACTGGCGTTTGGGTCTGTCGCTTGTATCTATTTTCGTAATATTGAAGCTTCATTTGTTCAAGTGACATTCCTAAGAAAGCCAACTTTGTTTTCAACTCTTCATATTGTTCAAATGCAAGGGGATTCTCTTTTCGCGTTTCCAATTCTACTTCGCGTGGCCAAAATAAAGTGTACAGATGAAATAGTAGGTCATTATATCTTTTAAAAAAGTCATTTGACTTTCCCATCTAGAAAATAGCAACAATTTTTTAGGACACATGCTCAGCAAAACATAATTTGTATGAGGTATGAATGTACATATTGATACCTCAAGGCCACTTCGTAGTTTTTGGTCAATACTATTTACTGCTTTTAACCAAAACTCGACAAGAACTTGATGAAAGTTTTGATTTTCTAGATTTTGATTGAATAAAGTTAGTATTCCGTCCGTATAACTCATGAGAACGCGAAACCGTCTAGCAGAATATCGTTTCTCTTTGTTGGAATGGTTTGTAAACATTTCTGTTGAGACCTCATTCAGAATTTGCGTGTACTTTGGTAGCACCTGCGATCAAAATAAAAGTTATCAAGAAATTAAACTTCCACTGACACATAAATACTACAGGCATTGTAAAATTCTAAAAGCTAGAAGTTTGAAAAACTCACAATGGTGAGACAACTCTCCATGATTTTTTCAATCACATTCCCAGCTTGATCTTGCATCTCACTCTTTATCATAAATACTTTGGCTTCATAATCATCAACATCTGGGCTCAGCTTCAGCTTTCTTATTTTCTCAATAATGTCCGGTATATTTAATTGCTGTGTCAAGACCTCTACTTGTTCCTTTACATAATTTATGTTGTTTATTGCCGTGCATACCTACAACATAAAATGTATGCATAATGTAAATATTTTGAAAATTAAGACACATGTCGTTAAATATCATAAATCACATATGATTTTAATTTCATATATTTTTGCTACCTGATAAATGCACGAATATATGTCTTCTTCCCTCGTTACATCGTATTTTGACTCATTCTTGCTAATTGTTTCAAAAATCTGAGCAGCATAATAGATGAGATAACCATTCACTTCCTTTGAATCAATTTAAGTTAATTTTTTTTAAATCATTCATCATATATAAAGGTTAAAGTTTTCCTAGAAATGTTGCATAAAAAATAAATTTTACTTCAAGTATTTTACGAACGATCATATAAGACTGCTGAGCATTTTGCCAGCCTAAAGAAACCCAAAGCTTTTGAATCTAGAAGGAGAGGAAATAATCAACAACGAAATGATTACACATTTACACATAAATAAGTCACTTAATAAAAACTACAAGGGTAACGTTTGTTAACATGCCAAACCTCAAGAAACATTTGAGCCGTATCAACAGCGGAAGAACTGATTGGAATTTCTTTTGTGTGTTGATTGTCAGTTTTACTCAGTTTAGAATCGACTGCGTCACTAGACAGCATCCGATTATTTTCTGCTATATTAATAGAATTTTTCACCCATTTGGTGATACGACATCTCAGAATATCAATCCATGTTGCTACACTGTGGAAGAACCAGTCATGATATCCTTGTTTCAATGAAAATTCGGAGTCCGACTTGTCCGTGTAGTCAGCCGGAGCGAGTCTATAATTTTAAAATTTTACACGTTTTTTCCTCATCTGTTTCTAGATAGATTTTAAATCGCCATCGTTTATAATCGTATCTTTTTGAAAGGCTTACTGTACTAAATTTTTGACAGCTAAATAAAGTTTGAAAACTGTCAGACCAGTTTTTATGGCTTCATTATCATCATCCATAGTGGTTTCGACATCGGCCTCAGTGTCTGAAGGATCTAAAAGCATACCGTTGTACTCCTCCATAATATATTTTACCATTTTGCCAAACTGTTGGAATGAAAAGTTGTTCAGATCGCATTCAATTGTGTTTAATTTTTGTAAATGTAGCTCTAAATAAATATTATTACATACTTGCACATCGTAAACTTGAAAGGTTATAGAGAGATAATCGATACTCAGAATTCTAAAAAACCAAAACAAAACTACGAATTAGTCATTGTCCCCAGAACAATTTATTAAGCAATGTAGAAACAGGTTACCCCTTGAAATCAGTATCTATTGTTGCAACGCCAAGTCTCAAGTCTTCATGAAGAATTTGAGCCATTCTGAGCAGCCTCTCCAATGCAAGGTACAAAGCATTTTGATCGTTTGAAATATTATCGTGAGTTGCGTCAGATATTACTTTGACCCAACTAAAACATTAAGGTAACATAATCTCCCAGTTTCTCCATGTTATATTTTAAAACTAGATTTATTGATAAGTAAATGTTTACAATTTATCAGCTCCATCTCTAACAGCTTTGGTAACTCGGTCAACAATGATGGTGCTTGTAAATGGAGACTTTCCTTGAAGATGTTGGCTAGGTTGAGAAAGGAACTGGTTTATTAGCTCCATTGATCTGTGAATTCAAACACCAGTTTTAAAACCACATCCTATAATTTAAAGAGTGGTTTACTTTAATGGTTAATGTGATGAAAGTACTTGAGCATGTGGTAAGTATGTAACACAGTGACTGGACATGGGAGCACATCGTGAAGGTCCGCGAGAAACTCTATGATTGTATTAAAAAAGTTGCTTGTGCACTCCCAAAATCTCTGGATCTAAAACCAATCAAGGTTAATGTAGCAGCAGTCAGGAATTTAATATTCTGGCAAACTAAAACCTATTATTAAAGAAGCTACCTCTCTAGCATCATATTCGCCACCAAGCAGCCTTTCCAAAACTGCGTCCAACAATAAACAAGTCATGTTTGCATTGAGAGGAAATATTGCATTAACTGCTGTGTATGCTCTCCATTTTGCCAAAACAATATCCTTTGGTTTTAAGCCTCCTTGCCATTTAAACTGCCTCAGTATGTACTTTGACCACATAGCGTAATGTTCATCCCAGTAAAATGGTGTTTCAAGAGCCGAATCTTTATCCAACTCATGGACCAAAAGGAAATGAATTATTTGTAAAAATTCTTCAGTAGCTGTATCTTTGCTCTTATTGTACCCCAGAGCCATTCGGAGATAAATTTCCCCTCTATCCTCATGATTTTTCAGTCTAAACCATTTTTCGACTGTTTCGGATGAGATTTCCTGATGAAAATGAGTTTTTGTCTTAAAATACGACCAAATTAATTTTGTCAATTAATTAAAACATACTTTAGTAGCTTACTGAGACGGGAATCCGGACGGTCCCAATTAGTTCCTGCATTGACCTTGCATTTACAAGCTCTTTTACAAGAATTCCGAATGTGCTCGGAGATTTAAGTTCTTTAATTCTTTTCAATCTATCACGAATTGGTTCATCTTCTTCATTGTAGTCCCTAAAATAGTATCAGACATTAAAACCAATGCATTTATTGCATTCATTTACAGACTTTTGAAAACATCTTGAATAGTCAAAGGATTCATAATAGAGTTTCCTTACATTACTTCAAGAACAAGTACATCCCGACCAGAATCATTAACTTTACTGCGAAGTAATAGAGTATTATATATAAAACCACGTATTTTGATACTTCACATTATATTTAGTTTGAAATGTAATGAAAGCGACCCTTACAATGTGAAATATTGCTTCCAGATCGGATTCAGTGTATTATAAATTACTTTTGTTCTTTGGGCTACATCTCGACTATTCACAAAAACTACACAGAACGGATCGCTGAGACCTAATGATTGATACAAACGTTAGATTCATCGGACATGTAGTGATGTAAAAAAGTTGCCACTGGAATGCAAATGTTTTTATGCAAGAATATTTACCATTTAAATCCTTCGCTGGAATATTTTTTGCTTCCACAATTTCTAAATTGACTATTCTCTGAGGAAGCTGAACAAAAAGTAAGGTTGGTATTTTTGGCGTGTTGTATGTACATATGAGTTAAATCTCAATCTGATTGAAAGTTTTAACTTACTTTTGTGGTCCTTGCAATTTCTATTAATTGAGCATGCTCCTGATCATTCAGTCTAAATACATGCTTTAAATGTTGTATTAATGCATTCGAATCAGGATTTTCTCTTGATTTCGCAGTTGGAAATAGGCCACATATCATTTTCACATATAATTCTGGCATCTACATACGAATTTGGAAACAGAACCTCATACTTTAACATCTATGACAAAATCTTAATGTGAGATATATTACGTTATCAATTATCAAAATAGTAAAAACTTACACTGTAACGCTCAACAGATACTCGCAACTTTTTTCGAACTTCTTTCTTATCGTGAAAACCTTTAGATGCTGTGAAGGACACTCGCAGCCCTTGTTGCTGATACCGAGATATTGTTTTCCGCTTTTCCTTTTCAAGATCCACTTTAATGGATGAAAATCTACGAAAGATTTTCAGTGTGTTCTCAGCACTCTCTTTATTTTTTGAAGCCATTTTAACGGTTGAAAATCACTCACAGGTATTTATTTGAAGGTTGTTTAACAATCACAGATTTATTTTATGTGTATGAAATTAAACAAAATCATCCAATGGTCACAGTGCATTCGCTTCTAAGGCTAATACAGAAAGAAACTTTACAAGAAATGCAGATGTGGAGTCAATCATCGGGTGGGACAGAGCTGCTACGAGGAAATGGTTAACCAAAATATAAAAAGTGGAAAAAAACGCGTTTGCGAGTTATTAAAAAAAGCATTCATGTGAATTGCACTCTCACACAGTACCCATTACAAGTATTATTCAGAATATTATTACGGGCTGTGTCCTACGTCATTTTATCAATAATTTTAAGTTGAATAGTATGCCAGTAATACATAGCTTACACTAAAAATTAATGAATCGCCACCGGATGTGATACTTGTGGTTTACCCAGTCATGGTCATAGCCATATGCTTGCTATTAAAGGAATTTTACGATAAAAAAAATGAGGGACTAGATTTCTAAATAGCCCTTACATGAACTATTTTTTTATATATGTATTTTAGGTGGAGCATGCCAATAAAAGTGTATATTAATATAAGTTGAATGTCATATTCAGTCGAACCTTTAATGTTTATTTAATTTCCAAATTGTTTAGCCCTGGATTATACTTATGTCTAAGCAGAAAGTAGTTTATACAGGAGCACACGTTTAACATATTTTTCGATTGTAATTTACTAATTGTAAATGGACATATTGCGATTACATAGTGAAAAACTAACGATATGTCTGCTGATTCAGACAATAGTCCCAACGTCCCAAGACTATTATGTGTTATTATTATGTGTTAAAAGTTTAAATTCACTGCTCAATTTTACATCTTTCACTCGCCGCAAAATGTAATGCATTCTCGTCCCAACTTCTTTCACTGAACCTTTTTAGCAGTTGCTCATCATCTTTTGAAGGTTTAGAAAGTACCAGATGCGTTTGTTCCAAAGACTCGAACATTTCAGTATTGTCAAGTTTTCTTAGATTTTTTACTGGCAGGAAAGCTTCCCCCATGAAATCATCACTTTTAAGGTAATCATGATCATATAATGTTAGCATCAAAAAGCCGTCCCTAGACATTTCCTCTCTAAATATTTTTCTAATAAAGGAAAAGGATTCATCATTCAAAAATAAGTAATCATATTTAATTAGAAATTGATTGCAAACTAATTAAATAAAATAATTTCATACGTACATGGTAAACTTTTCATCAAACCGCGGATATAATGTTTTCCTGTACCATTTTGTCGTGTAGGCAGTCGAATTTTTGTAACTTTCCTTTGGCGTCAGAGCTACCACCACGTATGGGTCAGATTGACCTAACAGCATTTTGCAAGTCAATTAAAAATCGTATTGCATTGTAAGTATTACTAATATGATGCTGGATAGAAATTTTACACACATACCATTAGAATCGTATGCTTTGAGTTGTCGTGCATTGAGAACTTCTACTATTATTAATTCGTCCTTTTCTACCAAGCATGCTCGAACTGTTAATATCCCATGCACACTGTTTGCCACTGTGGTAGACTTTTGTTGATTATGCCGCTGTTTATAGTAATAAGTTTTCAATTGTTCCAAGGGCATCTCCAAGAAAAACAGCTTTGTGGTTAACAAATCATGTTGCCTAAATGTGCTAGGGCTTCCTTCTCTTGTCTCCTGCTCCGATTTCCCAGACCAAAATAATTTGCGAAGATGAAATAGTAGGTCGTGATATGTTTGGAAAAATGTACAACATGATTTTCCCGTCTGTGACCAGAAACTTAGTGTTATGACAGCCACATTTCAATCTTACTCCTTCCAATACATGTTATGCAATTACAAATTTCAGGTTTAAACTACCAACCTCAATACCAGATCGAAGCTTTTTGTCAATACCATCCACCGCTTTTATCCAAAAATGTGGTAGAATCTGTTGGAGATTTTGAAGTTCCAGGTTTTTCTTGAATAAAGATATACAATAATCTGCAAAAGAAAGTACTCGGTAGCGGTGTGCAGATAAGCGTTTTGCTCTACGGGACATGTTTCTACAACTTTCAGCAGAGATAGCGTCCTGAAGAAGGTGCGAGTACTTTTGTGAAACCTGCAAATAATTAACTACATGGGTTACAAAAAATTTGAGGATTTTTTCGCATTTTTTAACTATACTGAAAACTTACTGCTTTCAATATTTTGCTGGTGATTTTTTGTACAATGTCCTCAATTTGCAACTGCACTTCTTCCTTTATCATATCAGTTTTGACTTCGTAGTCATCAACATCTGGACTTTGGTTGAATTTTCTTATGCTCTCAACGATGTTTGGAATGTTTAAGGTTTTTGTTTGAAGTTCAACATGATCCTTCACGTATTTAATGTTATTCATTGATCTGCACAACTTTAAGATTTTTTTTAATATTAGTACGTTGCTTTTTGCATGGGTAAATGGCAAAAAAATTGGTACTGTCTGCAAAATTGTGGGCACCTCTTCAATATAAGTGTATACGAATGCTTCGTTAGCCATTTCATGTTCATTAGGCTCGTAGCTATTCATTGTTTCAAACAACTGGGCAGCATAGTAACCAAGGTATCTGTACAGTTCCTATTGGTAATAATTGAATAAAGGGGTTTTCTTGCAACTAAAATTTCTGCTTACATTTTTGACGTGATAGGAATGTCTTACCTCAATAATTTTTGTGACAATGGTGTGGGACTGTAGTGCATTTTGCCAATCCAGATCTTGCCAAAGTTTGAGAATCTAAAGAAAATACAAAAGTTTTCAAAAACATTTATTTTACACGTGACTTAAATATTTCATAACAAATCACTAAACCCTCATTACATCCATGAACTTTTGTGCAGAATCCACAGCGGAAGAACTAATTGGAATTTCTTTGGAATCTTGACTCACAATCAATTTGTTATCAGTGTAGTCACTTAATGTCCCTGCTAAGTCAATGGAGTGTTTTACTCCTTTAATAATTCGTCTTCTTAGAATATCTATCCATTTGTCCACACTTGGGAAGAACCAATCATGGAATCCATGCTTCAATGAGAACTCAGAGGCAGTTTCTGTCAAGCCTTTCTTCGGAACAAGCCTGTAAATGAAATCACCAGGACTTAAAGAACAATTCATAAACTCATTGATCTTGCCAATTGGTTTTGTATATACTAACCTTGCCAAATCTTTAACTGCAAGATAAAGCTTAAAAAGTATCTCGCCAGATTCCACAGCCGTGCAATTTTCGTCAAAAGCATTATCATCCACAAATGGGTCGGCTTGATGCTTTAGCATGTCGTTGTATTTTTCCACTATGTACTTTACTGCTTTCCCGAACTTCAAAAAGTAATGCCGTTCAAATTTGTGACAATCAGAGGTTAAATATTAAATCAATCATGTATTCACTTGTTATACCTGATCGTCATACACTCGATAGGTTATCCACATGTAGTCAATATTCAAAATTTGCAACCATCTTGATTAAAGTTAAAAAAACACACATGAATTGAAAATGGCATATAAAGCATGAATTTAAATTATCTGAAAAATTACCCTTTGAAATCAGAATAAATAGCCGTCAAACCAAGTCTCAAGTCTTCATGCAGAAGTTGGCCCACATGTACCAGCTTTTCTAGAGCATCGTGCAACGCATTTTGGTCAAGCACAATGTTTTCGTGGGTTGAGTTTGAGTCAGGAAATAACTTGGCATAACTAAAAAATTCAATAAGATTTTAGATTTTTATCCTTCTATGTGTCTAAACTGAACAATTTAGTTTTGTGAACATACAATTTAACTGCACCATCACGAAGAGCGGCAGTGATACTTTCAGCGATATTGAAAGTGGTAAATGTAGAGTTTTCATGAAGTGAGGCGTCCGGATGACTGAGAAAGTTGCAAAGTAGTCCTATTGACCTACAACATCAAGCCGTTTAATATCCAATTCAACTAATATTTAAGCATCTAATTTCTTACTTGAGCATGTGGTAGATATTCAGCATTGTAAGTTTACAAGGAAAAACATCATGGACATCTATAAGCATATTTGTAACTGTTGGAACAAAGTCGTCTATGCTATTCCAAAAAAGTACGGCCTAAAATGAAAAATAAGGTTAAATGTTGACAAGTTGGGAATTCATAAAAACTATACAAATGCAAATTTTATCCCGTACATCATGACTGTCATATTCTCCACTATACATCCTTTCCAAAACTGCGTCTAGTAGTAAGCAAAGCATGTTGGCATTGAGAGGAAATATTTTGTTGACTTTTGCATACACAACCCATTTTGCCAATACAACATCTTTTGGTTTCAAGCCGGTCTGCCATTTAAACTGTCTGAGTATGTATTTTGACCACCATTCAAAGTTATCATCCCAAGAAAACGGTGAGTCGAGAGAGGAACCTTTGTCCAGCTCATGGACCAACAGGAAATGTATTATTTGTTTAAACTCTTCGAAAGCTACCTCTCTGCACTTGCTGTATCCCAGAACCATCCGAAGATATATCTCTCCCTTGTTCTTGGGATTTTTTAATTTATACCATTCTTCCATTGTTTCGGATGAGATTTCCTATTCATAAGAAAATATGTTAACTTTTTAATTAAGAGTAATAATGCAAGGAAGAATAATAACAAGAAGAGGAATTTCATTTTCAGCTCACGGAAACAGGTAAGCTGAGCGACCCAATTAGTTCTTGCTCTGATCTTAAATTTGCGAGTTCTTTCAGAAGAATCTTAAATGTTTTGGCAGATTTGACCTCTTTGATTTTTTTGATTTTCTCACGGATAGACTCAGCATCGTTATAATCCCTAAATTAGCAACAGGTAAGAAGGCAGTGCAGTATTACCATCTTATCAGTTGTTAGTATCAGCATTTAAACTGACTGGTTTATATTAACTTACATAACTTCCAACACAAGTACATCCTGCCTAAGGTCATTCACATTGCTGAAATTTGTTTAGTCAAGTTGTGATTCAAACCATTTATATTTTTTCAAAATTTCATGCATTATTTATTCTTTCATTAAATGACCCTTACAAGACGAAATTTTCTTTCCAAACAGGATTCAAGGTTTTATAATCCACATCCGTTTTTTTTGCTTCATCTCGGCTACTCAAGAAAACAACACAAAAGGGATCGCTGAGACCTACAGTTTCATGGGTTTTTAAATTAACTTGGGATAAAAGTCATATACACTACAAGATAAAAAAAACTTAATTTAACTACAAGGAAATTTAAATGCAAGCACATAATTCAATTGCACACCATTTGCATCCGTAACTGGAATATTTTTCGCTTCCATAACTTGAAGGTTGAGTATTCTATTAGGGAGCTTTAAAAATGATAAAAACGATGATTTGCATACAAATTTGTTTCCATGCAAGATGACTACTCAAATTGACTGCTTACAATTAATGCTTGTGCAGTTTCCATTAGCTGTCCATGGTCATTCTCATCTATTTTGAATACTTGCTTTAAATGCTGGGTCAAATAAAAAGGGTCGGACCGCTCCAGAGATTTCATAGCCGGAAATAGTGCAGATATTATAATGTTTGTATACAATTCTGGTTTCTAAATGTTTAGGTAATGAAAATAAAATTTTCCACGAGTTCGATAAGGAGTCACGAATATTAAATAAATAGCTCTTACACTGTAGCACGTTATTGAATCTTGCAACTTGCTGCGAATTTCCACTTTATCATTAAAACATTTTGATGCTGCAATGGCCGCCCTTAAATTTTCTTCCTGAAACTTTGTTATAGTTTCTTCCTTTTCTTTTTCGAAACTAACCTTTATTGATGAAAACCTGCGAAGTAATTTCGCAGTACGGTCACGCTTGGTGCTCACGGTAGCCATTTTTATGTTAGAATAACAGGGTCAAGTTAATGTTTTGAAAGTCATAAGAAACTATGTATTGGTTAAGTCACTTTGAATGCAAAAATTTGAATTAAAAACTATAACGTTTATCAAATTCCCCACCTTTAAATGCAGTGGTCGGAAACGGAACTAATTTTTTAAGTCTAGGCTAATTACTTGGCACATGGTTAACCAAGAATAAAGATGGCTAGCCCTATCATAATTTTGCGGATGTTTAATACGTCTTATCATCAACCATAGCAAAATGAGAATGCACAGTAGCCAATTAATGCTTAAGAATGTTCAGTATTAAATGGAAAGTTTGGAATGCAATAATGGAAAGTGCTTGTTCAGCTCATAGTGTAGCAGGATGAGGTCAGGATTGTGTCTTCTCCCCGCGGTTAAACTTTCAAGAAATTATTTGCGTCAGAAGAATAAGTAGACAATCAATTGCCAAAATATGCACGTAAGTACACAACCACAATGTGTTATGTTGCATGCACTTGGTAAAGGAAGAAATATAAATCAAATATTGCTAATAGGTACTATTACCACATTTATTTTTTATACTTTTTGTATCCATACAGTAAATTTGTGATACACAAGTGTGATTTGTATGAGATTCTAGTCGTCTTCTAAAACATAACATTTTAAAGTTATCGAATTATGCGAATTACAGAGCTATTGTATTGTAAACTGTAGATACCAACATGATTAATGAATCCAAATATGCATTTAAGTATAGGTTGCTAAACTTATTGAAACCAACACCGAAAGGAAAGAATGAATGAACAAAATGAAAGTACGAAAAGTAAGTTGTTTAATTATTTGTTAAATACTTGAAGGAATTATTAATGCCTGGAGTAGTAGTTCACGTAACGATGTTAGCAATATCTCCGCATTTTTTGAAGAATCTAATATTATTGTTTAAGTTCTTAATACCCCCTATTTTATACCCCTAATATTTTTTATATGATTCATTAACTTATCAGAAACTTAAGGTAGCAAATTTTAGAATTATTTATATATCAATTCCATCAGAGACTTTCTTTAAATCATACACGAAGCTAAAGATAAACCAATTGGTTACATAAATGAAAAATCCAGAACGGCCAACAAATTTGGTGATATGATGAGGGGATTCGGTAATTGAGGCGCGGAACGCCATTCCTGCAATATGTAACATGCCCATATAGAGTAGAAGGTGCCTAATGCTATGACGGAGAACGAGGCGATAGAATTCAGAGATGTGCGTGAATTGCCAATTGTTTGGTAGCTTGTACACTGCCTTCAATCTTTTGTACAAGGTTCTGAAGACAATAAAGACAGACATTATGTTAAAAACCGCCAAAACAAAGAGTTGGTACCAGTTTAGTTTGTCCACTTTCCAAATGTTAGCATTGTGTTTTGAGTTGGATATATTCCGGTCGTAGGCAAGCTGTACTGTCACAAACATTCCAATGTTACCAGCCACACAAAGGGCCAGAAATGCTCCGCTTGCCACAGCCTGTAAAAGTTTAACATAATTCAGCTCAATTGACACGTTGGCAATTTATTCTAAATTTAAATAAATTCTGTCTTACGTAAGTCAGAAAGCATTTTTTATGGTGCATTTTCGATAAAAAGTATTCAAAGCGTGCGTTTGATTTTTAAAAAATCAGATCACTGGAAAACGAAACCAAATGCCCGATGGAATTTGTTGAGTAGAAAAAATGAACTGGTATGATGAACGACCTAGGATGAAGTGATTCACTAGCTTTGAAGGTGGCATAAATGATCTTCTAGTAAATGAACAGACGGAATAACAATAAATGATCCTCTTGTGGTATCTATATCAATGCTCAAGGAACAAGGTTATTTCTGTTCAGGTGATATAACAAGTAATAAAATGACGCTGAACTTTTATGATCATCACGAGGCTACGTTAATGTAGTTTTCTATTTTAAGCTCATCAAGACGGAATGAATAAGAGTTTAAGTATTGATTCATCGTCAGTGAAATAGAATTCAACTGGACAAGTTAGGCGAATATTTTCAAACGTTGGCTACATTTCCTTCCCTTAAATTTCTTGAACTGTGTTGATCATTCCTTGATTAAAATTTGTAACCTTTTTTGACATTTTTTATTTACAGCCTAAAACTACTACTGTGCTACTATTGGTAAACGTAATCCTGATATTTACTATTACCTCTATAAGATGAAACTGCTTGTGAATTGACCTAGCTTGCATCGCTCACATAACATCATATACGGTAAGTTTTTACATTTATATCATAAGGCACAAATAATAATGGACCTCTAAAAGTTGAGTTGAGGAAATTATGGTCATGTACCTGAGTGCTAAATCTGACTCATCCTTTCAAAAGAGCGAGGTAGTATACGATGGAAAATACGTAACGACTTGTAGGCAGATCTACAGAAAACAGATGTATGGCTGCGTCAATACCCGTACAAATTAGGGTACAAATTGCATTACGCATCAGTAGTTTTATGAATCCTATTGAATTTTAATTATTCTAACACATTTTTTATTCTCATTTTCATATCGTGCTTGTCAGTGCCACATATATAGATTGTAAAGAGTTCGCACTGTATTTTTCCGCAATAAAACTTGTTATGTATATATTTTTATTATACATGCATATACCAAGCTCTCGTCAAGAGTTAAAAACTCAACCTTTCATGCAGCTACACATAAACTTAAGGGAAAGTTAAAATTAAAAAAATATCAACAGAAAAAAACAAATCCTTTTTTCATCTTCGCGAGTATCTTTTGAGTGCTTACTTACGCTATTACATAAAAATGACCTCCAAACTCACACACATCTTAAATTTGGATGTGTTTTCATGCTCGTCCAAATCGGGAACGAACGTTGAAAGTTATTGTCTTGTTTACCAAGGTTTCAACTCATCAACGCAAATTCGCATAAAAAATTTTGCCCATTAAATGACTCACCAACTCCGCATTTACAATCTTGGAGCTCAAGTTCTGCTAATTAAACTTATCGCTTTTCAACCGCAGCAGGATGACTAAATCTTTCGTTGTAATAGAAATGTGGCTTTAATATAAAGTGCGTTGGTTATATGATTATGTAGTACTCAATTTAAATGCTTAATTTTGCATGGTTCTTGGCACAACAAGACTTCTATGCAAATAAAAAGTTGTTTTCTTCAACTTACACACATATGTATGAACAATATGACCATGTTACCATTTATTTAAATGCTGAAAGTTTATAACAATTACAATTAAAATGCGTGATTGGAAAGAGAAAATTTGAAGCTAACCTGTACATTCCCATCATTTATTTAATTAAATATAAGAGTTTGTGGTTTGGATGGTGGCAAGCTTGCATAGAATCTTTAGGTACTTAGCTCGATTCACATGTACAACTCATTAGTCGAATGAGTGAGCAGATTTACGGTCTCAACTGCCAAAGCCTCATAGTTGCTAATTTTCCTCTGAGGTGAGGGAGAAAATAGCAAAGGAGCATGACTCCCGCAGCACCTGCTAACAGCATATCCCATCTGTTGTGTTGTACCCTGTCACTTGTACACTCCGGTGATGATATCGCTTTCCTCGAGTCATTCAGATTCAAGCTGCGTTTCGTCTCCCCATTCTACCAGAACGAATCACGCATTTAAATTTCTGTGTCATGCAACATTAACACTGCACCCATTTGTCAAAAAGCCTAGAAGCTACCTAATTATCAGCTTCGCTAAATGCATTGTAAAATGTAGCATGCACTCAATCCACACATGATTTCGAAGATCACATTAACCGTTTCATAAATAAAAAAGGATGGAATGGAAGCAAATGTAATGTAGTGGAGTTTTGTTTTTTCCAACACGAGAGTCCAACTTACCACAAGAATATTGAGAGAACTAACTTCATTTGAAAGAATAGCACAACTTTTTCCCATCGACCTTGCAAACATTTGTAGATCTCCCATTTTCCCTGGCTCTACTTCATACTCTTTTGTGATGACGTCTTGAACCATACGTATTCTCACGGAGTTGACCGTGTTTGACAAGCACTTCACCTGTGTCTGAATGTTGGTAAGAATGTTGACAATCCCTTCCCCACTGTTTTTCATTACAAACAAGAAAGGGAGAAGAGGAGGAAAAAAATAGATTGCCAAAATTATTTGGGAAAATGCCATTATCGCTATATAGACACGTATGTATGATAAGGGTTTATGCATAATATATGTTTTATGATGGTTTTTCTACAAACGTGTCAGTATCTCCTTCGTCTGTTATTAAAGGTTCAGGGACGTCATTAAAATCAGTCATTAAAGTAGGATTTCTCCCTGGTCTCCAACACGACTCTCGAACACGAAATAGTAGCTCTCCAAGCTTTGGAACACAAGTATTCATGTTTGTTTTTGGTGGCACAACATTATTCAAAAATTATTTTGCTTGCATTTTTTAACAATTGCACAATAATACCTTGAAATGTCCTTTCTCCACTGCCGTTTCACAAATCATCCATCCACTCTTGTCGACTATGTCAATATTTGCTCCATTCTCTAATAATAGTCGAGCCATTTCCCCATAACCCTTTTCAGCTGCATAAAATAAACACTAGCCAATCCAAAACACAAAAAAAAATGTTTTTATACAAATGGTGAGATGGTTGGTTGGTATACATTATGACGATTTGGCTCAATTCCTTTCCCAAGACTAAATATTTACACTCACATTTCTCCCATTCCTATCCAGTGAATCGAGATTGGCTCCTGCGTCAATTAAGAGGTTGGCAACTTGATATCTGTTTTCTTTTACCGCAAATCCCAACGGCGTCATCCCATTGTTATCCTTTGCATTCACGTGGGATCCAGCTTTCATTAAGGCAGTTACGCATGAAACGATGTCTTCAGTTCGAAGCTGGGATGACCCAGTTGCTGCCATTAATGCTGTGAAGTTGTCTATTGAATTCAAAATATGCAATGACAAAAGAACAACTCAACAGGTTGAAGTGGTGCCGAAATCCTTTGCCAATTAGTCATGTGCATACCTTTACGCAACAAATTTGGGTCGGCGTCTTTAGACAATAAGTAGTCTACAACGTGGGGCCGAGCAGCACTGGCTGCTATCATAAGTGGGCTCCAGCCATCATCTAACAGGCTGTTAATGTTAACTCGCCCATCTGATAGATAACCAGTCATTTGAAACAGGATGATTAGTACCTACTTTGCAAGCTCAACGGTCAATGATCCTCACACTTTTATACATTCTGTTCTGTAACCCGAGAAAACTATGTGCATACTTTGAATTAGATTCTGAACCACGACGCGATCTCCTTTGACACACGCAAGACGAATTTCTTCGGTGGCTGAAGGCTGCCTAGTTATTGGTCCTTGTCTCCTCCGCGTGGGAGGAGAAGTATGTAGCCTCTGCAGGGCAAGGGTTTCCAGACATCTGCCATCCTATTAGTATGTTTATAACGATTTACAATAACCATACAAAAACAAAATTGCTGACAAACCAAATTAACAAACAAAATAGTTTCCCCAAGTTAACTGCTAATATTAACTATAATACCTTTCCTACTTCTTTCGGCACCATTATTTCAACGAAATTTCTTTGAGATCCAACTAAAAGTTGCAATTGTAAGTGTTGGTGTTCTTTACACGGACACTGTGTAAGAAGAACCAAGTAGATTATTTTGCAAAAAAAGTTCAAAAGTAGGTGATCAATGTTTTAAATGGGATAGCAGAAAAATCGTAGATCGTATTAGTCTGAATTTCAAAATTGTTGGAGCTTAAACATTTTTAACTGTATGTGGTGCACAAAATGTGGAAGGAAATGAGTGGAAACTTTTAGGTGACAATGAGTGAGTATGATGTATGCACATCTAATGTAATGTGCTCTACTGCTCTAAACAAAGCGCACTGTCAAAGTGAGCGCAACATTGGAGCGTCTTGTCTTCTCGGAACGTGATTAATTACAGGACAGTACACATCTCAGAGACGTTGACAGCAAGTTAATGCATATTGGACCGAATGCAATTGAGTCAGTAGAATTTTTGTGCAAGAGAAGATCACAAGACCAAAAACGCACTTCATCAAAGTACAGCAAGTAGAGCTCAACGTCAACGAACAAGACACTCTCTCACACACTGTTCCACACATGCACTAAGTATAGCTTCGCTTCTCGAGCTTTATGTTAGGAAGAGGCAAAGGAGTAATCCTAATCATTCATATCTGTCGGCTTTAATACTAAAAAAATATGCTTCTGCTTGAACTTTCGATCAGCAACTGAAATGTGGTTGTGGAATAAACTGAACTTTTATCATCTCACTCGAACATTTCAGAGGCTCCGCTTTAATATAATGGTTAGGGCTTTTCTCATTTTCAAAAAAAAAACATGTTCACATGAAACACACTACAAAAGTTTCATTCCATGCGATACAGTGTGTATTAAATTAAAATATACACAAATGTTTCGAATTCATACATACTTGCCTAAATGGTTAGGTAATGAATGTGTCGTCCTTGAAATTTTTCATGACCAGTCGTTGGAAATAACGAATGTGCAATAAAAAATTTCAATTTGGAGCTAGCTCCCACAATAAGTAGTTAGTGAGAATATTATATAGATAAGCTATATGCAGAGTATATATGCGTACCATTTTGTCAAGTGTTATCAACGTATCTCCTACAAAAATCGTTTTTCTATACTTTTCCACGTAAGAGATTCTTTTAACCATGAAAATTGATTGTCATTTCTAAATGGCAGAACAAACGCGCCTGACACCCTTCTAAGGATTAAGATTTTTTAAGATTTGTTTTATTTATTATATGTTTCACAGTAAATACATGTAGTAAACTAAAATGCAACAGATTTTACGGCCATCAAATTAGTTCCGCGTTAACAGATTTTTTAACCATGTTGTTTTTCTTAGTTTTAAGACTTGTAATTACAATTTCTCTTCATTCAACTCTTCTCTTGATGTGGAATAAATGGATGGTCTAAATATATGTATTACTCTATTGGCTACAACATTATAAATTCTAAATCAAAACTACAATGAATGAGCCCAGGAAAATTAATGGGTAGAATTGAAAACAGAACATTCTTGTATGTCTCTTTTGAATTCTCCGAACCATACCATTTACAAGAATTAGTGGAGCTTTAGCGTTTAAAAACCTTGCATATTTAATAATACCATTTACAAGTTTAACAAGAACCAATTGAAGCTTTGGTTTAACCAGTAGGTAATTAAATTTGATGGAGTTATTTCGATTTACTTTGCATGAAATCTAAAAACAACAACGGGGCAGACGAGTGAGTCAATCAGCAGACCAGGCAATTTTTTAATTAGTGTCTCTACAAAGACTGCAGCCTTGGCACATATTTTGACAGAGAAAGGTTGTCAGGGCGAAAGCGGAAATGTTTTTCGTCCTGTTTGACACCACTACTTGCACAACATCTTCCCTGTAAACTTGTGCTTCTATCAATTATCCTCTTAAAATTATACGGTGGAATGAAACTCATGTCCACGTCTACCAAAGAAAAAGGTAGACAAAGAAACAAAAATACCTCTACCAGGTTGTCGAAAAGAAATTAAAAGAAAACGCTTTGGCATACTATAAGTAATTTATTACTGGGTCCCGTCTTCAGGTAGTAAGTTATTGTTGTAAATTATCGCAATTTTTTTGCAATCGAACTCTTTAATCCGTTTATCTTCCCCTCCTGGTTGCTCGGCTTCTCCATCGCTGTGATGTACTTTGACACCAGTTCGTTATTTTTGTTCTTTTTACGTCACATATGAGTTCAGATGTTTGGCTCTCAGCTCAGTGTATTTTCAACAAAACAAATCAAAAGCAAATTTGGCGTATTTGAACGAGCATGCTGAACGGTTATCTTCCACTATTATTTCAAAACTCACCATAACAGTTTCGTTTGATCATAATAGTTTTTGTAATGCTGATCTGGACATGGACACACGTTATTCAAAAACTGAACAGGCATTTTAACCTTCAAGTTAGTAGTATCCGTTGGGTTGCTATACATGGGAATGACATCATCAACTTCAATGATTAATTTGCATTCCGTGCAAATATAGAAAGCAGATTCCTTAACACTAACATCCACACCTTGAGTTAAAATTTAATGCCTTGTAAACTTAACAAAGTTATAATGATTTTGTTTCTTCTCAAATATGTACCTCTGGGTCAAACGTTTCCAGCTCACGCAGGTAACATGAAACGTATGAACCCATTTAATGGTAACGATAGAATCTAAGGATGCATTATCATCTATGTCAACAATTAGATCCACCAATGTTTAATTTGCTTCTAACTCATGAAATTGGTTAAGAACAGAGGATAAAATAAACTATAGAATTTTGCAAAGAACCAGATTTCAGTTGAAATATTTGTAGATATTAAGCATATATTTGTATTGCTTCGTGCTGTTTGTTTGCCTGCAAAGCAAAAACATTGGTAATCGACCCGGACTTTGCTGGAATTTTTGGTGCAGGTGAAGACATGGGACGACAAGCTATACCAACAGCTTGAGAACTCGGTCTCGGCTGGGGTTCAAGTTCCATCTTTCGAATTTTTATAGGGTTCATTTTCACTCCAGTATCATTTAGAGTGGTAAGTAAAAAACTGTCGATAATATCAAAGTGTTTTTTGTATTAGAGGCTGAATTTTAACAAAATATTTATTGCATGTATATTTGTTTACTCTTTTGTTAACTAATCAAAACTTGTTTTAATTCCCTAACGAATGCAACGTTGGTTTTTTTCACAGCCATGTAGTAATGGTTGTAACTTCCCATTTAGATCTTTAATTTTGAATGCTAAATGAGGATATTGTAAGGGGTTAAATTTAGCCAATCTAACCTTTTGAAACATTGAGTCATTTGAACTTTCAACTGAGGTGTCGACAGTTTCCACCACTTTCAGCACTGATTCTGGTTCACCAGGCCTGTCCAGGTTAACATTAAAAATGTGGCAATCGAAACTCAAAATTGGCTTTAATAAAACGAAAAGCCAACTTTCCATATTCATGACAAAGATTAACTGCAGTCACTGTTCCTAAATTAAAACATTTCCAGGTAAAACACCCTTGATTTGATGAACGTCTACTAAAAAGTTACTAAGCCTTTTAAGATGTACTATGACGAATATGTTTCACATCTAAAACGAAAGAGCCTATCTCAAAAAATCTGAAGCAGGAATAAGTGGTCCCTTAAATTTTCTATCTTCTAAAGCAAACGAAGAAAATGAAAGTAAGTTAATTTATTCACAGAGCTCTCAACTACTTTAGTGTTAAGAGAAAAGTACACGTTTTTCAGAGCTCAGAAGAAACGTATTTCTTCACAACTAGGTAGAGAGAAAATGACATTCTTTTGAATTCAAGTTTTTTTTTATCGACACATTAACTGTAGTATGCATATTGTGGGCCGTACTTGAATAACGATAACGATCTTTGAGGATTTCCTTCAAACTTCAATGCAATCTTCTCTTTTTTGGTTGCTCTTTTGCTCGTCACACGAGCAATGAAAATGTTTTCTGAAAGTTGATGCCGTCTTCCTTCCTGTCCCACTGCTACATTTTTGCTACAAGCTACAATTCTGCATTTTGTGAAACGAAATTGGTAAACTCTGACTGCTATATAAGGTGCATATTTTGGATGTGTATGTTTGTTATGCACATTTTTATCGCAAGCAATGAAATAAAATTATAATTGTGCATTACTTTTTGCGACAAGACCCAGGCTGGTAGATGCATTTATTTTTATCGTGTTTTTCATGGTATTAGCTCATATAACACAAGTGTATACAGCATAAGCATACAGCTTATGTGCTTTTGCGCTTCAAATCAAAATTAAGTTTTATCTTGTTTAGCATTTTACTTTTACATAAAAATCAAGGGAAATGGATATGAGACTATATAAAGTATCGTGTATCCTAAATTGGTTTAAAAATTTGAACTGTCAATTCAAAACATTATGATACATTTAAGCATCCCCTTGGAAAATTGTTGTTGTAAAAAGCTTTGTTACCAATAGAATGTTTTGTATTTGGGAAAAGTGCTAGTTAACTAAAAATCCTTTGAGGCTGATATGCTTCCAGGATGAGAAACGATGATCTTGATGTTTCATAGAATAAATCAAAATTCATGTACAAAAATGATGAGCTTGCGTTTTGCATAAAACACGCTGATTATTGTATATTTTTAATGATTATAGATTTATTTTGGATCGTGCGACACAGTTATTAATTTCATGGTACAATAATATTTATAGATGCATTGAATTCGACGACGTTGCATTTTACTTTATTTTCCAGGTACAGTATTCTACAGGTTGCAAGTATTTAATGCGAAGGTATGTACTTACACTTCCAATACCTATAATACTTTTCGTTCTATATAAGTTTGGGAATCTTCCATATGAGCAAGTGATTCGTGGAGTCCTCTCTTCCAGACAAATCACCAGAGCTGTCACTAATAAAGCCAGTTACCATACTGGAAAAGGATGCGCCACTGTTGCTCAGAAATGATGGAACAGCACGGAACTCTTCGTAGCCGTCACCACCACTAATAACTGTCCAACTGTCCCTTGTGACACAACATGTTAAAAATCTCACTTGTCCAGTATGACCATGACAGAGTGGTGCTATTTTTGGATTTTGTCCAGATGAGTTGATGGTAAGCAAAACACCAGCGCTTGTTCCAATCCATAAAGACTTGTCTGGGGCTACTAGAAGCGCTGTTACGCGAAGACATGCACTTTTATGCTGCCGAATTATGTCGTCGCAACCTAAACCAATTAAAATCATAAATTAAGTTTAAAAAAACACCTTTAACATTTCCTGCCTTAAATTTAAAAAGAATATATTATATCTATTACCTGCGAGTATTTTTGCAACTTCTGGTGCCACATTGGTTTCAGATAAACATTCGTACGTAACGGTACTATAACATTTGATTATACTAGATCCTTGCACTGCTATCCAAACTTGTTGATCTGCAGCCACCATTGCGGAAATCCCGCGAGGCATTTGGTTCCCTTCGATGACAATCTGAATTGTTTGCAGTAGCTCCAGCATCCCCCCATTTTCCCCATAAACTTTGATTTGTGAGCCACAAGCACACCAAATGTAAGAATGAACACAAATCATTTTCGTCACCGGATTCATTGCGGATCCAATGGTTACCCAAGTGGCTTCATTTACCAGCCAACCTTTTCCATCTGAAAATAAGATTCGTTGGATGTTTTACTTTATTAAATTAAAACTAATCCAATCAACCAACACTCATTTGAGTTAAATAACTTACTTGGATTACGAACGTAAACAGCAACATCTCCATTTCCAAGCGCGACAAAAACTCGTCTCTCAAAAAAGCTAAATCATAAAAACAGATAATGAGTTGCAATTTCTGTATCTTTACGCGTTATATCCTTCTCCTCATTTCAATTGCTTTCTTAAACTTACACCATGCAATTCAGAGGTGCCTTGTGTTGAACCTTGTGGCGATTTTTCTTCACTCGGACGCTATCATTACAATCATAGACATGAAGGCTGCCGTCTTCAGTGCCAAGCCACACACTCCAATGCTCACCTGAAGATTTATGTCCTGTGATCAGTCACATTTAATTCAAACATTATCTTCAATTCAACATACTTATTTCAGTTTAGTTATGGAAACTTCCAAGTAGTTATTAAATGAACAAACCCAGTCGAGGTCGATGAAAATCATCTTCACTTTCATATCCTAAGGAGTGCAAATGCGGTTGTGGATGATGAGATGAGTCATGAGAAGCTGGAAAAGAATCTGCATGAAACGCGGATCCTCCTAAATGAGGAGGATAACAAGGAGGTGGAACCGAAATGATGCATGTTATCCGTGAGTTGCATACTCCATTACATGACGTGATGGCGGGTTCTGGATGCAAAGTAAGAATGCAAATTTGACCGACATAACCATCCGAATTTGCTACCCAAAGGTCCGTCATCTCCAGCGCTTTACTTGCTTTGTTATAAAGGGTAACCGGGGCTGCACAAGAGAGCTGAAGGCCAGCACGAGTTTTCCGAATTGGAAGAGCTTGAACAAACTGGACTTGTGGCAACTTTCCAAATCCGTAGCGAACTATTGCGAAAACAAGAATTGGGACGTGCTACATCACATCACATCGTGTATTCTCACGACATAAATAATTGGAAGCGAACGACGTGCCATTACTTCCAGTTGACAGTTTACAAGCAATGATGGAAATTGATATAGTAATTTGGGATGCAGCATCAAGCCAACCATTCTATCTTAAGTGGCCCTCATAAGTTAGCAAAATTATTGGAAAAATGTTGAGGGGAAACAGTTCGTTGGGGTATTGAAAAATGGGAAATTATTTTTAATAATAAAGTCAATATTTTCCTTAACAACTGATACTTTTGCTGATCATCCACATAAAATATAGAATACAAATTGCAACTGTCATCATTTTCATAGCCAAACCAAACACTTACTGAATTTTCCTAATGTATCTTGAAAGGATTCTACCCATGAGTTCTTCTTGTCCGATGAGCCAAACAGAATTTTTAACGCCTCCGGATTGTCGCTGCCAACAAATACATATACATATAAAGTAAAGTTCTATACACATCATTTGTGTGTGTGTATATCACACCACCGTCAAGGTTGCCAAAGTAAGGTCATCAGCGTGTGAGCATATAGCATAGAATTACAAAGCGATTTTAGCATAGGGTAGCGCCTCCGAAACAAATTTATTATTTGGCTACCATTCACCCGAACGACAACGACTAAGCAACACAATGGTTACAAAAGATTGCTAACAAATTAGGCGGAGAGAGAAACTTGTTATATAACTAGCAAAAAAATTTGTTTTTGGAGGCATGTGTTTATTTCATTTACCCATTATCAGCAGATTTGATTTCAATATCGAGTACGTCCGCGTTGTTATCACAATGATGCTTCAGTCCTGACGCTAGCTCCTTCAGCATGTCATCAAGCCCAACGTGAGGACATTTGAGTAGGGTAGCCAAATCCATCATTTTATGAATAGTTCGCAAGTCATCTAGTTCCTCGCTATGAGAGCCAACACTCGTTTTCCCACTGCAGCAGCTCTCATGCTCCTCACTCATGATGTGTACATCCGTCAACTGAACTTTCATCAATAGTTTAAACTTGCACCCGTCAAGACTATTCCCAGAGCTGTGTCCTTGACTAGAGCAGAGAAAATCAATCATTTCCATCTTTCATTAGTTGCAGATTTCGCAACATGTCCTCTGTTCCACAAACCATCTTTTTTCTATGCATATGAAATGGCAATATAGTTGCAAAGCCAGGCTAATATTTAATTTCTACGGACCATGTATCTTACATGTCCCAACGTCAACGTAATGCATTCATCAACGATGATACTAGCATACATAATAAAGTATAAGCTGGCAATCATGAACTTGCCCAAGTTGAGCCCGCTTGGTTTTGCCATTTACTCAGGATCAAGTGAGCTTGCGTTTGAGTTTGAGTGAGCTAGCAATCCCGTTGTACATGTAAAACCTAAGCTTTGCTCAATGTTACTCCAACTTCAACTAAAATGAGCCTACAATGTTTCTGTAATATCAGCTTTTTGTAAAGAAAAACTTACGGCGTTTTCCTCATACTCTTCCTCTTTATGGATGCAATCACGAGTGAGTCAGCAAATAGAAACAAAGCTCTCTCCTTTTTAACATTGGAGCTAGAGCAGAGCGTGACGACATCTTGTCTGACTAAATGACCCAGACCGGAACCCCAGCCTTCTATCTCGATTTCACGGCTCCCATTTGGATCCACTGACGCACAGTCTATGTGAACTGCAAATTTTTTAATTCTTTCCAATGCCAACATTAGTCGGGAGTGATCCTCATGTGTTGGCTCCGTGTGCTTGAGGAGTTCCTATTGGAAATTAGTTTGAAATTCAGGTTCAATATACATAATTAGGTTCTACCAACATTGGACTCATCATACATATTTATTTCTGCGAATTACTCTAGAACCAACCCTGATTTGAACTCTCAGGAGGTTTTAAGAAATAATGAGCAGCTTTTCCAATCATTATTCTTTTGTTTAATGGGTTTTGTTGCAACTTTTGCGTTCGTTGTATAGTCAAAATAAGGTATGTTGGGTTTCTTTGAAAAACTACTTATCTTTGCAACCATGTCATCATGAGTCAGCTAATTACTATGTCATCCCACGTAGTCAAAAATACTATAGGATTTCCTCGACTTTCACCTTTAATGCTTTGCTAATTACTTGAGAAAACGCTGCTTGTGACCTGTATTTACAATCTTTCAATGTGGATAGATATACAGAATCAGATGTCTACTCCTACGTGCATTCCCAATACGACTTAAGCTTTCAGACCTGGTGGCTCTGAAAAAGGTAATTTGATTTGAAACAAAAGAATCACGGTTGCCCCCAATGGCAAACCTCTGGAGCTTGAACTAAATACGCAATAGATTTTGGTACAATGTAATCCAAGTGTATTGAAATAACTTGGATTCATACGGTTCTGTTGCAATAATAATTTGCTTGAAAGTACTTAAGACATTATGCTTTAAAGATGGACAGATATTTTCTAAAATATGTGGAACCCAAAAACATAACATATTTATTACTAAAGTTGGTGTACGACTCTGATGGAAATATTGAGTTTGTACAGCATCATTTGTTCCATGTTAAAACTATGTCCATGAAAACCCAATCCAGCTCCAATTCAAGCCAATAACCATGTTTCTAGAGAAGCTTTACCTTAACAAGAAGCTCGTAGCGAGGAATTCGCTGTATTGGCATAATAAGTAGTGAGTCCACCGAAAGTTTTCCTTTGTGCTGCCTTGCTTGAGCTTCCAAAAATCGGGCCAACTGTGGCTTAGACGCTATTGCCATTTTAAGTGATCCCTTAGCATTCTTCCAGTTGTTCACGAAAAAGGAGTAGCAGTCCAACAAGGATGTTTTCCGAAACTGAGTAACAAATGCAATAAAACTTTAGTACTCATATTTTATGAAAGGTACATCTCATCAACGATATTAAATAGGTATCAACTAGCTCCTTTCACTATTCTCCAGAAATTATGAAACTTCAACTTACCGTATCAAGAAGAACATGACCAATACTTTGATTATCGTCAGTGACCGTTCGTTGTAAGTCATCTAGTAATTGCTCATGATGACGGAGAATGGAAGGAATCTAACATGTGGAATATGTATTCATTTTAAATTTCAATGGTGTAAAGAAATGGGTGTACATTGAGAGGCAGCAACAAGGGGAAAACTCACTTGAAAAAATATTTCATCCACCAAACCATTGTCAACTATGTCAGAGGCTTTAAGAGGTTCCATGTATTTCTGAAAAATAATAAAGAATTCCAATAATACTGAGAGCGTCAATGACACGGATGACTGCTCTGCCATAATATATGCTGCTTCTAAAGATGCTCAAGGTTGCCATATGTACATTATAGATATCCACTTGATATCAATTCTGCAACTGATCAGTTTCACAATGCCCCATATCAATATACTCTGAGCTAACGGATGGAATTCATTCCTTGCAACTCAAGGTCTCCAAGGAGTATTTACGGCAATATCTCCTTGATATCTTTCCTTACCAGCATGTCTTGGTCTCATAGGAATTCAAACTGAACTTTATATTTGCTTCCTTTATCATATCAGTACACGTACGTACAGCTTAGTCAATCTCAAAAAAGTTTTTCTCAAACGGCAAATTATATGCCAATAAAATTATTAGATCAATATGAAAATAATGTTTTCAAAGAGATTCTCGGGTAGAGTTACGATTATTTTATGTATCACTTTACTATATATATATGCTAAAAATAGAATAAGACGGAAATTTTAAGTTTCTAACAATGAAAAGATCAGCGTGGGTGGGAATCCTTAGGATTCTTCTCACCCAGTGACTTGAGTTTACGTGAGTTGTGTATATATATATGCATCATAACACACGTATTGGTGACGACGATTACGCTGATTGTTAAATGTCCCTGACTTGCACAAGGAAGCTGAAAACAACCATAAAAATATATTATGACGACTTCTTTTTTAGCTTAGTTTTAATTTCATTAGCATCAACATCATCCAGTCACTTATGCTACGGCCTGTTCTTATAGTTTTGCATAAAATTTAATGCTGTGTCTACTTAAAATTATGCAGTGTATATAGCAAGTCATTTGTCTGAAGGAGTCGCCTACATACATGGTACAAACTACGTTGATTAGCTGTTGGTTGAGCAGATGCCTAATCAGCTATGGAAAAGTAAGTGGTATGTAGGTAAACAAGAAGATGAATAAAATGCGTTGCATAAAAAGTTGCAAAAAGTCACCAAGTTTTGTTACCTTGACTAATATCCGAAGAGAGTCCACGTAAGACTTTTCCGTTTCCACGATTTCAGCAAGGACATGTCCCCTAGGGCTTGCATCCTGTAAAAACAAAAGCAAATCGCTAAAATACTTTTTTCTTGTGTCACATAAATACCAAATAAGTTCATAAACTAAATGGATTTTCACTTTTTTTCTGAAAGTAGTTCCAAGTCGGCTCAGAAAACCAAAATAGTATCGGAATGAGGAAATATTATCCCAAGAACAAGGACCAATACTAATGCCAAACAAATTATTTAAGGTTCCTGGCTCCTTGCCTGGCATTTTTATTATGCGAAAAAAGCGTCGCCTTACAATCTCATAAATGGATAACAAACATAAATATGGCATCACTGCTGGTACCAAGCTTCCCCAAAGAACTTATGGTACAAGTTGTACTTCGCTTATGTATAACATAATATTTTCATGTCATTATCCTAATTATTCCCCAGTTAGGTACCTACAAATTATATAAAACATACGGATTCCAAACTTAGGCAAGTCTTCAAACCAATTTTAGGCTTTAAATATAATGCATCATGTCGTGTCGAGCTACGTGCTCGCCAAAGCTATACATGTATATTATTTCATCTCTTGATATGTAAAACCCTTGCTGCCACTCTTTAAATGATTCATAGCATATTGTTTGAGGAAATTCCAAAAGAAATTTAAGCTCATGAGAATTCAAACCCAAAGGCTCAAATTACTTTATTGATACCAACAATAATTAGTTTACCAAAGTTGAGGACGCCGTCACACTGGATAAGTTAGAGTTTGGAAATTCAATTCATTGTCAAACTCCCAGAACAAAGTGTGACTAGCAGCGAATGAAAGATGGTGCAATAGTTGAACACATCAGTCGAAATAAAAACATAATATAAACGGGAAACTATCTGTATTTCTACCAAACTAATGATGTCCATATGAATCAAAAGAATGGTAGTCATTTTAGAACATTTGTCGTAAATAAATGTATCGTGTATTCACCACATTGGCAGAAAATGATGGTCGTAAATTGTAAATACACATTTGGAATGGTATCCACCCAATGGCTACGTATCTGGCCGCAATCAACAAATCCGAAACAGATACCACCATACCAGCACTTGATCTCTCCATTCAAGTGGAAACTTTCTCCTGTTCCAGTATACATTTACCACTATTACCATCTGACCTTTAGGTATCAACCAAAAACCTTCATACTTTATGGGAAAACTTTTCTATAAGTTTGTCCTGTCGAGACTTTCTTCGTCCATGGTTTTGTCGATACATGAATTTTTTTGTCCATGTTTTTACGTAATGATATAGCAAGCCGATACTATTCGTCATTTTTAGTGAGAGTGGGGCGATACGACAACTCTATTTTGTATGCAAATAACCATTTCTCTCAAAAACTTTATGGGAATAAGTTTTTTTCTCGCAGTGTTCACAATTTTCACATTACGTTACAGTTTTCAAGTTGGTCACATTCTCCACCCGAATCTGTAGAAAAGGAGTGGTTATGAACCTAACGTAAAGGAAAAAGAATGAAAAAAAAATCATTCTTACGTTCGCATAAATGTCCATTGTTCATGATGATGACAAGCAGAGTTTCAACCTTTGGTAAATTTACTGAGCACTTAATTCTAGATTGAAGTGCAAGCAAACAACAATTATTTGCTGAGGCAACTACAATTTTAAACAAACTCCTAACTGGAATCCTTCAAGGGATAATTTCCTTACCCAAGGGCCCCTTGTCGTACTGTCCTTAATTTTAAAAAAATTTTAATTTTAAACACATACGTTAAGTATGATAGAATGCCGTAGTTAACATAGCAACAAGAAAGTAACCAAAGGAAATACTTACATAGGGAGTGATTGTATTACTCAAAGCATATATATCTAACTACTTTAAAGTGCCACGAGCTCAGAAGAAAAAGGAATATAGAACAGAGGCACGTGTAATTAGATCTTCATACAATTTGAAAAGATGTAGAGTACTTGGAACACTTTGTAATATAAAATGGTGTGAATCCAACGGGAGAAATTGAACTTGTGAATTTACAAATAAAAAACCCAAGGTTTTCAATTAAATTGTAAGATCTGTAAATTGACTTTTTGAAGCTTCCGCTTTTGCCTCGTGGAATCAGTGAAAGCTTTTTTGAAGGACCATATCATATTACAATTACGCTGCTGCTTTCCTCTCATCTTTCAGAAGTCATACTATCATTATCAGCACCTACGACGTCACCATTATTTTTCCTGAATGCGCATGAAGAGTTGAAATATGAGTCTTGAGAAGTTATAATTTGATTTGACAAATAATAGAATCTGCCCACGGTCGGAAAATTGCGCATTATATTACAAGGTAAAAAAACTAAGAAAGTTCCAAATACATTCATTTATTTGGAGGAGAAAGCAGTGAGCCATTAACGAAACGGCTGCTTCGAAAAACTCTGAGCATGAATATTTATGTGCATAGTTATGTAGTACACAAGCTGAGGAGTGAGTGCGAATGACTTGAGACACTCAAAATGGTTCGGCACGTGCACAATAATGCTCAAGTACGAGTCTTACATTAACCCCAATGAAGCATGCAGAGACAGAGACACATAATTTATATATACAGAGCAACCAGCAAAAATAACCAAGCCACTTTGGTATGTACGTCCACTCCACTCCACCAAATGCAAGAATGTATTTCCATAGATTATCGTCATCAAAAATTTCAAGGACGCATGCAGATGAGGACATCAAAGTAGCAAAGAAACACCATGTAATAATATAAAATCTATGAATCTTCTATATAAAACAGTAAATGCGGTACAAATATTATGTTTATGTTTACCGAAACAAAAATGTCTAGTATCAAAATTCTTAACTATGTACATATGCTACGAGCTCTCAATTTGTTCACTTGGCCAATCTCACAAGTGCCTCAGTTTCAGGTTTAGATATATACGTCATATGCATAAACACACACTTGCTCGAACTGATTGAAATTTGTCAACTCCAAACATTTGCATGGTACACCATAAATATAGAAATAACGGCAAAGGGAAAACTAAATTGGATGCAAAGCAACCGCCTTCACTTCGTTTATACTGGCTGCAAATAGTCACTATAAAATTCATGGCGAGTCCTTTGAGGCTCATTTAGTATGCTGGTGGCTGCCAGATTTTCAAAGCATCGATCAAATTATAAAAGTGCCTTGAGAGTTGCAATGCGAAGGACTACAATACAAAATTGCTGCTACCATTTGAAACTGATAAGGACTGTCAGAAGATATTCCCAACGTACCTAATTCTCAAATCAGAGATGGAATTATTTATTTAATAAAAAAGAGCAGAGGTCCGTTCCCTCCAAAAAACCAGTGTGTTGGTAGGATTTCGGGGAACGAAATAATGAATTACACAATTGATGGGATGCCGTACAATTTTATGGGCTTAGGACACAAAGTATCTTATTTTGTAAGGCATTTGAAAAGCAATAAATCGTATCAAGGAACGACTACACGATGACCAATAAAAGCGGAACTTTTGTTACGGCTTTTCTAAAGAGAAAGCTTGACGGGGGGTAAACAGCTTGCTTCTGGTAAAATGGAATCTATTTCGGGGTAGATAGAGCCATCGGAAGTATTTACTTTAGGACATATATATCTCTGTGCAATCCCACCACCAACGTAATTGATTTTTGAAGAAAAGGAAAACATTATTTTGGAACGCACCAAAAGCGTATTCATAACCAAAGGTTTGTCACCCTAACTGTGCATTGACACACAGCGCACCCGTTATAGACTACTGGAAGCCAGTATAGAAAGTGTGTACCTGTTGAAATAATATACTTACTTCTTTATGAAGAGCAGCAACAACAGCGGCAATGGCTGCGGACAATGCTTTTTCATTTTGATCTTCTTCGCTCTCCGTGATGGCATTTTTAACGGAGCAGCTACGTGATATTGGAAGTTTTTCGGTGGAACCACCGTTACTACTACATTTACTACTGATTGTGGAAGTACAAACTACTTCGGGAGTCGGTGACCTATTCGCACTGTTCCTAGACACACATGGAATTGCAATGGTCGTTTCTTGCTCCTCATTTTGGTGGTGTTGATTGGAGGATTGATGCGTAGTACAACGAGAATGTGGAGGAGTCGTCATATGCTTAGAAATTACTTGTCGACCACCAAGTGTCACTTCTGTGAGTAATGCTGATTGATGATGTAAGGCGAGGGTTCTTAACCCATCGAAACTTGGAGAACCTCCTTTCCCGTCACACATTTCAAATTAGTCACTTGCTAACTCCTTCCCAAATCGTAGACACTCGTGGATAAAGTGTCATTCTTGCACACTTTCTCGTTTCCAGTCTATGAAAATTGTGAGTTTGTTACAAAAGTTTATTACGAGCCAGCCACCGTTTCCACTGTTGTATAAAGTTAGTTGAAAATCTATCACAAGTTAGCTCCAAACCGTAGGTTTGTTTGTTGACAAACTTATTAATTGCTATATATTAGTCCCACGTACACTTGAGATTTTAAAACGATCCCAGAAAATTCATGTGTGCCCGTTTGGACAGATATGATTTCACCGCTTCAGTCTTAATGGACAGACATTTGGATTGCTTGGCAAAACCTCGGCCCATCAAACCCAAACTATTTATGTACATGTACATTCATACATATATATAAAAAAAAGTGTGTCAATCAAACTTAACAAGAACAAGACAGCGTGAACTCGAGAAATTGGAAAGGGGTCTTGACACAGAATTTACTTTTAAGTGATTTTAGTTACCAGTGATCTTTCTCCACTACTATCTACCTTTGACTTGGCTCTTCTATTGTCTTCTATAGACAGGGAGTAAAAGAGGAAACCGCAATAAAAAAGGTTGTATACTTTTCGCCAAATGTAAAGATACGAGTAGATTTCCTTAGCTTTAAAATATTTAGTGGAGGTACAAAGTTAGTGTATATGTATCAGGTAATTGACAACGCATCGAAAAAAATGGTGTAGCAGTAATGCATGTCTATTTCCCCCTAACATTTATGTAAGGAATCCTACATAACCACAAATGATTATATTTTGGCTTTACCCACATCCACGAAAAATTATATGTGTGTGTGTGTTTGTGGGCTAAAAAAACCAGTAAAAACAACAAAGGTTTCTGTGGGCTTGAGTAATATTATCCAGTTATCCTGGCTCCTAGTGTTGAGTCCATAATATGAGTAATAAAAGCGGGATCTCTAATGTTTAATGTGTTTCATGCCATCCCCAAAACTACAGAGACTCCACAATAATATTATGACGGTGAAAGTGTTTTTTGATACAAGTACTACAAGTTATAACAACGGTAGCTTTTTCCTTGCCTCAGCTTCGTCAGCTCTCTCCTTCTGTGTGCGAGTGCACGCTCTGACGAGCTGACCAAAAATGAGTGGATGAGAGCCGGAGCCAGACAGAAAAACTTTAGCTTCCAGGCTCAACCTCATAGGAAAAAGTTGTTGGAAGTTGTGAGCAGCAGCTGCAAAACTATCACTTATTATACCTAACGTACATGACGCCTGCTTACTTTGCTACAATAACTTTCAGGAGGCTTCTCCTGTGTGAAAGCACTTTGCTCTGTGCATAGCTTTTATATATGTGGCTTTTCACTTCACTCTCTCGACGATGCATGAAAAGATATAGGTTGTACAAATGGTTGTGTGACTTGCTTAGTAGTGAGAGTTGAGATAATATGAAGCTCTTCAAAATCCGACAAAGATTCCTAACTGCTGAAACAACAGCCAAGCCACTTCTCCCCAAGAGAGAGAGAACCTTGCTATTCCCATACTTGCCAGCTTCAATTGTTGATAGCATCCCACTCCTCCAACTATTACTACATATATAACGCCCATCTCTACTCCACGCTCATTTTTGTACAAATGGACACCTAGTCAAGTTGTAATAGTTTTTTTTCCTGATAGACACTTGGCTTCTTTCTCCCAAACTAGCTACACTTAGACATACACATGTCTCGATTAATAGATTCTACTTACATCGGCATCAAATAGCGTTGAAAGTTTAGAATAAATGCATGCTCGTGTAAGTAACTACCAAAGTCAACCATTCATTCACCACGGGTGTGCGTGTGAAAGTTGCCATTTCCTTCACTCATAAAATCATGACTGATGACATAATGACTTTGAGCGAAAGGTAGATAAATGAAATGGAGGCAGCTGAACCAAACAAGGATAATATGATACGGTCATGCAGGAGCAACACAGCAGTTAAAACGGCTGTGCTCGTGGTGCTACAGGTGGAACTGAATTGCTTCTCGTGTAGAGTGGGAATGATGAATAACGACCATCAATACAGGGGTAATAACACTTTTCCTTTGAATTGAATGAACACTCAAAACGTTTACAGTTCCAGTAAGCAAATACATTAAAGTTCTTAACCACAACAAGTAAGAACTCTGACGTGTGAATGGCGTCGTCTGTATCAATGGAAATAATGGGGAGGTGAGTCGTAACAAAGTGCAATCAATGAAAGGATGACTTTTTTTTGGAAAGAAATGTGCGTAATGAAATAGCTGAAAGGAAAAGTACATGTTTCTTTCCGCTTTCCCTTTCTTCAGCCTCATGAATATAGAAAGATATTTATTTACTGGAGCGAATTGGAGTTTGTACGTTTCTTGGCTCTGTGATTATTGCCGGCAGAAAGCTTTGATTGCATAACGTTCCTTTATATCATATCCTATAGCTATATCCTTTAGCAATTGTAATCATGAAATCAAGGTTTTCTATTGTATTTAAGCACGAGTGGAGTTGAGAGCGCGAAGTTCACTAAAGCAATTATGATGGGAGTCATTACGTATTCAAGAGCTGTGTGATAGTTTTCGGTGTCTGAGCCATAGTTTATGATCCCACGGAAACTATTTTTCCAATGAATATTATCGACAAAAAGAAGATGGGAAAATAAACGAGACAAAGGAGATGGTATGAAATGAGCAGGATGTCAAGCAAAATGGAATGAAATGAATTGAAAAGAGTCAGCTAGGAAGCACCAATAACCCAGATAGCAGTATACTATGTATAGAAGAAGCATCACAGCCACATCCACTACTACCACCACCACCACCACAATTCCACAAGGCCATACACCGATTTGTGTGGAATAAAATGGTGAGGAAAGTTGGCTTTTGCTAGGAATAGGAGCTTAGTTCTCAACTCCACTTGCTTGCTTTTCCTTTTGTGGCAGGAGCATTAGCCTCTGTTTTCTCTTTGTAATGACGTGAATGTGTGGCGCGTATGGAGTTGGTGCGAGCAAACAGCAGTGCAATTTCTGTGACTGCTTTTCGTCGCTCACTTTCCCGAGTTCTGGAGAAATTCCAAGTGCAAAACTTGTGGCCAACAAAACGTGTAGGGAGACTCCGGCTCAAGCCAATCTCATCATCATAATCACCACACACACCACCGTTCTCATAAGCTATCATACCCCGCTCCTTGTTCTATGCATGCTACCTAGCTTTTTTAACTTTTCCTCTTGGCATACAAACTGAAATCTTCCGCATCAGCATTAAAACTTGCAAAAAAAGCAAGGGAAAAGTGTTGTCAATGTTTGGGAATGGCATGCACACTCTGCAACGACAAGCAGACATGCTGCATTCACTATCAGGAACATATTTTATGGCACTACTCCGTCTAAGTAGACTTGATAACAATCTATGACCAAACGGAAAATTTCTCGGCTCCACTCAACTGATAGAATAATGGGAAGCATGAAGGGAAAAAAGTAATGGAGCATACCAATGCAAGTACACAAAAAAATCCTGTTTTTTCCCTATTACAATCCTATTAGTTTTCCCTCTTTTATCCAATCTGTCGGTGGGTAGCAAAGTTGCAGAAAATTATGAGTAATAGAGAATGGAAAACTCGATTATGGTCGTGATACAAATTACAAAAAGTGTGCACTGACCAAAACTAGCTATAGTTAGGAGGTTTGTGTACTTTAATACGATTTATGCTAGCCTTTTACATACCATGTAGAAAAATGTTCATAGCGGAACAAAATCACATTACCGCTAATTTTTGTAAGCGTTACTTATGAACATATTGCAAACGGCGCTAAAATTATGGCGATATTTTTCTTCCAAAAAAGAAACGGGAGCTTACTGTAAGCCTTTCATGTGCAAAACTGCAAGCCATCTGCAAAATATTTCTGAAAGAAACACACAAGCAACCTCTGAATAAGAAGAGATTCAAAAATTTGCCTTGCAAACAGGCGCTAGGTTGTTTATACTTTGACTATATCTATTGACTTCCCTCAAATAAAAAAAAATTGAGTAACGTGATTCAGTTTGTAGCTTGCATTGTAAATGTAAAAGGTAATTTTACATGTTTATTTGTAATAACTCCTTATTCCATTCCAAACAGCAGGTTTATGATTGTGCAAGAAAAAAAACTAGCAATAAATGTTCCATCCCACAACGCCTCACTGCCATAAGCTCGCACTGTTATGTCTGGAAACACATTTTTTCTACTACTAAACCAATTATCCCATTCGTTGCAGCAAGTTCACGTTGTTGAGCCGTCCAATTTTTTGAATGCTTAAAGTCAAACTAATTTTACTACGCAGATTTAATATCTGGCAGTCTTCCGAATAAGTATTTAATAATAAGATGAGTAGAACCAATGCAAACTTTTCTTCTAGCTTGATATTTATGAGAGGTAGGAAAATGTGAGCCCAATTTTAAGGTGTAATGTGGAAAGTTGTAATTTTATGGCTACTATTCACCATCAACTATTTTGCACATAATATTTCATTTTGAATGCGCCACTACACTTTAGTACAAACCATAAGGATTTGAATGTTAGCATGTGTGGCTTGGTGTTAAGCGACACTTTCAATTTGAAAAATATTTAATGCCAAAAAATAAGAATTATGTCTTGTCAAAAGATAAGTATGGTCATTCCTTTCAAGTGCTGGTCAATAAACTGTCTTTAAAATTTTAAAACGAAGCAAATCATACAAACAAGACACATCCATAAATTTCCTACTACAATTAAATGATAAGTTGGTATCCCACACAAATTTCTGTAGAGAGTGTTTACTCATCAGGAGAGCTATTAAATTAAATCCCTGATGTTGTAGTCGGAATGTAACTGCTATTTTCAGGAACGAACATAATAATATCATCCCACATTCTACAACATCATTACAAAGCAGTTGACAGAAGTATGCACAATCAGCCACTTTTTCTGTGTTCTTAGTACCTACCCTCAGAAAGAAGGAAAAGGTTATTGATCTACCATATGTTTACCATCATGGTCGCAAATGTTGTTACAGTACAGAGAAACAACGTTTATTGGGACCATAGTGGTGGGTTATGTGCTAGGTACCCACTAGATAAACAGAAATTAAGTAAGCTCAACAAAAACTAATGAAACTTCAACATGACCCCATGTCTGCCGAGGGAAGCACGCGCAGCTGTCACCATTCATTTGAAAAACTTCCATAGAGAATCATGAATGGAGTGCCTTGCACTCCAAAAAAATATTAACATGTTGATCGAACTGCAGGAAATTGCAATAAATTGTTCATTTTTTTTGCTAAAAGAAAGTAATTTTACATACTCACTTCCTGCCATTCCTTCCAAAATACTTTCTGCCAAATAAATTTTCTACTAACCTCATCAAAAAAAATGATTGCGTAGTGGTACATCCTTCAAATAAATGTTGGAAACGGTTTGAAAGAAGGATGATAGATCATTAAATCCAAAAGACATGCTAGAATCACCGAAATACCATACCTATTCATTCACCGAGCATTTTGGCAAGTCCACCTTTTCCATCTATTCATAATGCAATTTGAGTTTCTCACATTCCCCAGGCGGTGTTAACCTTCATCTAAATCTGGCAGTAAAAACTGCACTAGTTTTTCGCATCCACTATAGACACTCAATTGAATGGGACATTCTGTATCTGCTGAATGCACACAAAGTTTTGCAGTTGTTGCATGAAGGCATGAAGTTGATTCAGGAACTTGGATCAAATGAGAGAGCCGAAAAATTCTTTCCTTTTACTAAAGTGGTTGCCTACATTGTGAAGCACAACTCAACGTGCTCACTTCATGGCCACGTATATGCATAAAATCTTTGATATTTTCCCCGTGTTTCCGAGATGACTTCCGCTATATACATAATCATAATGATACTGGGTGAAACCCGCTTCAAGCGCTCATGTACATGATTGATTGCATACCTACACTGATTTATGATTTGCATGGACGGAAACTGGAAGTGTAACGTGCAAATATTCTCTGTACCAAGGTATCCTCTACATTACGTTCATTTTACCGATGACATGAGAATAGTTATTTACAACGTTTTATTACCTAAAAATTCTCTATATCTGAGTCATCTGTTTGTTTGCTAATAAGTGTTCACACTCGATTTTCCGTAGTTAAATAGATCTCTGTTGTCTAGTCATCCATGAGATTTCTAATGCAACACACACACACACACACACATACACGCTTTCATATGGAATGGAACTATTGATGAAGATGATTTTGGTATTGGTATGCTCCATATATCTGCTTTTGAAGGCCTGCATGTGTGTTGTATGTAAGTATCCACACATTCTCAAAACAGAAAGCAGCATCCTTTGCAGCTCACATTACTGTTCTGCTGCACTCCTCCTCTAGTGCTTAGTTAATGTTGTCGGCTTGGCCTCTAACGATAACTAATGCTTGTCCATGTGTGAGACACGATAATAAGTCAGAACTCAAACTATCATAAAAAAAGCATCTGGGCATTCCTAAGAAAAGCCATGCTGCTCAATTTCAATGAGAGTGGAGTGAGCAGAGAGCACGGTGAAGTGGAGGATTGCATGTGAACATGGAAAATCGAGTGAAAGGCTTTCTGTTTTAAGTATGCATAAAATGAAATGAGGTTCTTGATGGAAACCAAAAGATCTAATGAGAAGTACATCCGGAATTTTAAGCCTTGTGCAAAGCAAAAACCCTTAGTGTGATCTACGACTGGTTGCTTGTGTTGCGTTGTGCTGTGCACACGGTACCATTAAATTTGTGGCGTTGTAGCAAACAACGGAGAAGAATGGCTATTCTCCTTTTATCTGAGCTTTACTTTAAAACTCGGTATGTACATACTTATGTATATGTACACACACAAGAAATAGGAAGATGAAGCTTCACTTCCTGAAAGAATTTTCTTTTGAAGGAACAGGGAAATTTCACACTTGGAAAAAGCCGCATTTACACATTTAAAGAATCACATCAAAAATTTAATCCGGTGTAGACGTCTTTTAAATGATTCAAGACTCGAAATTTGCATACATTCTATCTTCTTGTAACCCCACTATATTTCGAGAGAATCACCTTCGCCTTTGTTGAGCCATTTTTCCAGCATGACTTTCCTTTCCTTGCCTCGAAGGAGTATGCTATTATAATCCTAATGGATTTAATCTGGTGGTTTCCATTCATTTTCAAGTAAACACGCAGGGATAAATACATGTACGTCGTCTGCTCAATTGGTGAATTATTTCTGGAGCTAACGTATTTTCAGAAAAACTACGCAGCACATTTTTTTCTACCCAGTTTTTCAAGAGCATACACATTACATAAACTCAATGTTGTTGTAAATATTTTGAGTATTGAGCCGCCAGAGTTAATTTTATCTTTTATAAAACGATTCATTTTTTTTACTAAAATAATAATCGCTTTTTGCCCACACGAACTTTTACTACCAAGCAATCCACACATTCTGGAAAAATTACAAGAACGGAAAACGTTGTGGATTTTAGTAGGAATTATGACTCACTTTCTAACCCAAAGGGGCAAGTTAATGTTCCGATTTTTTTTAAAGCATGCATCATCCTCATTACCAAAAGAAAGTAAGCTACGCATACCATAGCATTGCATTCACCATGATAATGATGATGATGATGATGAGGGTAAATAGCACTGCAAAAACAGAGGCATCATGATCAAGATGATGTTCACCGCGTTCATGTGAGAAACGGAATGTAAGATTGTAAATACTTATGTATGCTTAAATTTTTTCGTAACACTTCGGATTGAATCGAGTTACACCAGAATAAGTTGTGGTTCGGTGGAGTGCACAGCGGTGTAGCTTTATCCGCTGCAGATGTTCTGATTCTGTAAATGTGTGTGTGTGTCTCTCTCTCTCTATGTATATATTCTACGAACCTTGTTGGATTTCATCAGCCTATTCTTTTTCTCAGCTCATAATCGTCTTGTGATATGAAGTACATTGGTACTTAAAGTGAATGTTTGTACTTTTGTACATATGTATGTATTACCTATACACATGCACTTTGCTCTTGGTCTCCTCTTTTTGTTGTAAGTTGTACAAAAACGTTGGGAAATGAAGGCAAATGAATCGTAAGGAAAAGAAAGAATTGAGTGAGCCCAACACAAGTACTAAGAGAGAGAGAGAGAGAGAGATAGATAGATAGAGCAAACAGCGACACGGAGAAAAAGTTTGGGATGATGGCAAACTGATATAATGATATCTTTTGATTCTGAGTATCTCAATGGGAAGGCACAAGACACTTTATTCATTTGTACATCCACATCACATCTATATCCACCTTTTTCACTTTTCGCTTTACTCCACGGTCGAGAAAGTTGGGTTATTTTTGCTCAAAATGAAAGAGTTTTGGTTCGCTAGTATCAAGTGACTTTCCTTCTGTCCAAAATACTTACTTACTCCCTTGTACTCACTTCATTTCTGAAATCTTGACTTCCAAGAAAACCCCCATTGAATTGAATACTGGATATCGTTGGCTATAATATAAGATCACCGAAGCAGAAAGAGTAATCTATGCCAAAGCGAGTAAGGAAGGTTGTAAGTTCCAACAACCAACTTCACAAAGAACGAACGTCCGTTCCTTTAGACACAGAATTTACACAGGTCGCATAGAATTAGCTTGCGACTCAACTCACCCACTAAAACTCACTCAGATGGTATTAAAAAAAAGTGAGACAAAATATGAATACAAGTATCCACTTCTTTAATTACGGCGTGTTTTAAACCAGACCGGCTAATGAATACTGCTTCCTCCCTAATGGCTGAGCTGCTCATTAAAACTTTGACAGGAAAAACCTAAAAATTCGTAGAATTGCAGTGGAGCAGCGGCTGAGAGTCTGGCTTGGTGTGATATACGTATATAAACGCAGGTGTAGTTTTCGGGGGTAAAACGATATATTTGTTTGCCTAGTGAAATATATTGCAGTAAACCGGGTCAAAGTTAAAAAAGCAAAAGTAGCTAACACAGTACATTAAAAAAAGACCTCACCTTGCTTGTTTTTTATACAAAAGCATTGGATTTGTTGAAAGATAGATGGAATGAATAATATAAGATATTTCATGCCAACAGACTAACTACTACTTTAGTATATAGTTTTAGTCATAGCTCATAATATAGAGATACTTGTCCAATATGATGAAGACGTCGATTCAATTAGTGACAAGAAACAGACGGGATGATGTTGTTACATTATGAAAGGTAATGTACGAAAGAAACGTCGCAGTCGCCTTTAGGAAATGTTTTCATAAGGGATTTCATACACAATATAAGCAATCAAAGAAAAGTGAGGAAAAAAACGGTGCTCTTGATCTAAATTCAGGACACGATACATTTCCTTCCCAGAGAGCCCGTGAAGTAAACTATCATGCACATAAGGTACACATTAAGTATTATGTCTAGGCATGGGGCAGGGTTGGAACTGAAGACATACGTATTTTTAATTCATTCCTCGTCTCACTTGTTCTCCACTCGCTCTTCATCTTCACACACTTTTTTCCTCTTTCCCTTGCGTCAACTGACTGAGAGTGAGAGAAGCTTGTTCATCCCAAAAGACGTTGAGAGTTAGGCAACAAGAAGGAGAGAGACGTATGGAACAGAGGATCTAGTACAGTCACCTAAATACATGCCATTTCCTTAAAGTTTGCAAAGAGAGAGTTGCTTCGAATATTAGGAATTCAAAAAGCATAAAGCCTTAAAATTGGAAATTTTCCACTGCTTTCCTCCAAAATACAAAAGTAAATGAAGGGAAAGAAAGAGAGAAGTGAGTAAATGACGTCAATGTTTTTCCAAAATCTGATAACTAACACCATACTACTACTCCACACTCACTTCTCACTTGGGTGTTGTATGCATAATAAACTTTCAACAATAAATACTGACACACAATGTTTTCTACTTTTTCCTTTAACTATTATTTCACATCTTGCATTTACTTTTGTACTGTTGCTTCCTCAACGTCACTCGTTTACTTTGAAAATCTTACTCTCTCTCTTAACAACATTTTCATTCTGTTTTTTCCTCAAATAAAAAGTGATCCTTTGGTGCATTTAGTGCTTATAGCATTAGTTGGCAACATTTGACTCAAAATTTATTCATTAAGTGGCGTGACACAAAACTTTGCGCATTTGATGTATGCAAAACAATACTTGTATATCACTGAAAACAATTTACTGCGCGTTATCTTTCCTTCTTGTTGTTTGTTTGTGTTGGAAAGAGTTGGGTGGAGTGGGAAATGGGGAAACGTAGGACGACTCACGATTCCAAAATCTCCTAAAACGTTTCACGAGCATGTAAAGTAAATAAAGAAATTAATGAGGTGTGTATATGTTCCCTCATTCATGTTTATTACCCCTCAACATTTCACCCAAGCCTTTTCCTGTCACCATCACATCACCATCAAATATAATTTCCTTTTTTATGCTAATTGAAAGCATCTCATTCTTTGATGCACCAATAAAAAAAAGCCTGAACCCTTGACGTAACTGGAAGAATGGAGAAAGCTTCACCAGCACTTTTGTGATTAACATAGTAGCATTATGGCTCCTTTTAAAAGGAGAGAGACTGCATTTAATCGTAGAAATGACAATGAGATCCTTCTGACCAAATCTACACCAACTGCTGAAGAATACACAATGGAATGAAAACAATATATGACATGGAAACTTTTTAGGTACCACAAACCCATGCAAAGAATTGGACTGGCTGGCTTGCAATAACATTGAAAATCATTCTACTTCCCACATGAAAGCTGTTTGAGTACATTTATTGCCCAAAATTTAAGAAAAAGTATGAAAGTCTAAAATTTGAATCTTTTTTTCAAATGTGGATTTGTATTTTAATGCATTTTCCCAACCCCATTTTCATTGCGTACTTTTTCTGTTTTTCATCAGAAAGAGGATTATTGATTGAGACTGGCTCAAATTTTGTTTTATAATATAATATCTAGTTTTCTGTTCTACGGTTGAAACTTTCAGTGCGGAGGTGTAATTTAATTTTCTGGCCCTTTGCTAGCTTACCTTATAGTTTTTGCAGAGTCATAAACACGTCTGAGAAAGAAGATATGAAAAGGAATTGCAAAGCCATCATCTCAACTTCAGTTTTTTTAGAGTCGCTCTCAGTATATAATAATATATATAATGGCCTGCTGTTTAGTATTCAGAATGGTGACTACCATGATGGTCTTTGAAAAACTGCAACTACAGACGTTTCCTTACAGATAGAACTTAAGAATATATAGAATTACCTTCCCGAAGTTTCTAGACTTGTCAATTAAATAGAAATTACCAATAAAAATTTGTGCAAGATATAAGGAAAATGAAGATAACATTATTCGTTTCCTCTTCCCCTATAAAAAAAAGCTGCTTGAAAGCTTACTTGCTTGTTTTCATAGTCTGTAGGACCATTTCGTCGGGTAAACATTTTAATGACTGTATCAACAACGTTGCATTGTAACTTTGTATGGTGGAAAGGATCACAGCTTGTACAAAAAATCAAGCTCATGATAATTGCTGATAATTGTTTACCCTGAAGGAAATCATACATTTTAGTCACGTTGCATAAGTCTCATATGAAATCATGCAATAAAGATTCGCTAAGCATATTTATTTATCAATTGGATTAAGTTTTCTGAAGTACACTAGACTTGGAGGATTCAAGCAAAACCTTTCAGTACCATTTTGACATCAAAGGAAGCGGAAAGAAATGAAAGTAAAAGAGTGATACTGCCACTTACGAGTTGACGACGTTCTGCCAAAACATCTCGCTCTGTTGACGCTGCATAAATAAGTTGGGACGGACTGGAAGCTGTGCGCTGATGAAAGGCAAGTGGAGCACCATCATCTGTACCACGAAATAAAATGTAGAATTTTCTTTTGTATCAATTGAATTAAACTCATGACACCATGTGGCTCTTTTGACGGACTTGATTCATGATGCTGAGATGTAGTAAATTTACAAAAAAAATGTTAAGACTAACCTTTCGTATGATAGTGTGTGACAGGCAAATTTGCACTAATTTTTCTTGAACGAATACTTGAATGCTTTTGTTTGTTGGTCAAACTGAGATCATCCATGGAAGACATGACGAAAGAACTGGCTAACTTTGGTTGGCCCACGGAACTTCTCGCACCACCACTAGCCCCACTATCATTTTGTGAAGAGCGGCTCGGCGAGCTGGACTTTGACTCACGCCAAAACTCTGTGATGCTGTCATAGTCTTTATTATTACTTCGGGACGGCATCAACTTTTTCATTTCAGCTTCAAGCATTTCACCATAGGGACCCCGTAGTGGGCGTTTGTTGTATCTACGTGGTTGTGGCATTTGGCGACATACATTCGGCGTACTGTGACAACTCAACATATCACTTTCCCTTTTTGTACCAAGGCAGTTGTCACTATCATCCGCAGAGACCTTGAAATAGTTTTGTCCAGAGACGGATGACGTTTGAGGCAAAGATGTGGAGTGGAGATTGCTCGCAGAGTGAGCAGCGGTGGGTGCAGCCGCAACGGCAGGATTAGAGCCTCGTCTCACTGGACTATCCAAAGCAAGGGCTTCCGTCAACGGGGAATTCCCAGCATTTAAATGGGATCGATGGAGATTGATGGTGGGGTGCGTTATTGGTGGACTCGTGCAACCATCACTTTGACGGTCACCCTCCGCAGATTCATCAGACTGGCCAGACGACTGACGAAATAATCCGTGCTTGTCCTTGTCCGCTTCGTCCTCACCACCGGAACCGGAAATGGAGGAGCCACCACCTATTTCCAAATCTAAAAGTACTCTCTTCTTCACTTTACTCCGGCCTTTGGGGCTTTTATCACTACTTTCAATGTTATTGGTGCAAACAACAGGATTTATAATGGTTTCCGCTCGATCCTCATCTTGGTCAGATTTTGGACCTTCTTCACTACTACTCCGAGCCATGATACTTTCTTCTCTGATCAAAGGTGGGGAGCGTATAAGTTGTGGCTTTTGATGGCGAGTCACAAAACTTTCCTCGCTGTTTCCCTTTGTCTCCTGCTTTTGGGTATGCTGGGACTGAGCAGAGATTTCATTTCCTATATTTCCCTTTTGTACATCCACGAGTGTGGCTATAACTTCGGGATTTTGACTAGCACTTTTCTGCTCCACAAGGCAAATTTCATTCTTTCCATTTTCCCTACGCTCACAGTTCAATTTGGAATTTTCATTTCCTTTCCCCACAGAATTAGTTGGGCTTTCTGACTTTGTACTTTCTTTCACCTCATTTAGCTCCACGACTTGACTAATTTGTGGTAACGTTGGATGCTGATGATGATAGTGATGTTGCGGATCCGCTTCATTTTGATTGATTTTAGACAACACTCCGTTGTTTTCACTTATATTTTGGGTGCTAGTCAGCTCCGTCACTTGCTCTGAATTATTGATCGAATGACACGGTTGACTTGTAACGTCACCACTTTCATAAATCATTTTTGACCTGTTGTCGTCCACCGTCGTTGTGACATTTTGTGTAGCACCACTTGAACCATCCTGCACCTCATTATTTATCGGAAGGGGAGCACTGGTAAAAATCGGGCGTCCATTTAGAACCCCAACACGTTCATTTTGTTTTTGGAAATGTGACTGCAAATTGCCTTCACTACTACTAAAAAAATGATCCATGTTGTTGGAGAGAGGAGGAATGGAAAGCAGATTATTGGCATCATTTACTGTATCAATGATTTCGGAAATGGTTTCAGGTAATGACGACTGAATAGCACCCACACCAGTGTTGGCACCATCACTCCCAATAGTTTGGCAGGACATGGGAACACAGTTTTGCGACGTGCAAACAACATCCTCCTCCGAACCAGTTATGTGGTGATGTTGGTGTAGCTGCTGTAGCTTGGCACCGTGAGCTCTAGGAAGTGTAGAGGAGCCAGATGCATACGAATTATTCATGAGACAGAATGCAGTAGGTTTGAGAGTTATGGGGGATCTTGGATTTCGTACATACTTCCCGTCGGAGGTTATGTCAACTTGAGAAAAGGAAGCTGACCGGAATGGAATCGTTCTTGGGGGAAGCCCACTGGAATACATGGTGGATTTGGAAAGCTCGGGCATTTCCGTCATCGTCCCGTCGTCGAGAGATTCACTGGCTAAATCCTCATCCCATATGTCACGCTTAGCACCAGTTGTGATTGAGCTAGTTATTGGAGCAGAGGTGGTGATGGTAGTGGTGGTGGTCGAACCATTCATCCCAGTCTCATCCCTACCTTCTTTACGACGAAGCTTATCCGGTCGGTGTGGGTCCACCTCAAACGTTTCCCCGAGGCTACGAAGGGCCTCTGCTAATTGTATGTGTTGCCGCTGCATGTCCAATTTATGTTGCTGTAGATCTCTACACAAATTCGTTAGGTCATGATGATGTTGAAGGAGCTCTTCCCTACTGACGATTTTGCACTCACAAGAGTCTGAATAGTCAAAACTTTTGTTTTTCTTCGTTGTGCTGAGCAACCGCTTTTTGTTATTAACATTTTCCTTTGGGATCTGATCAGGTGAACTGATTCCACAATCACCCATCCTCCAAGAGGATTTAAACGATTAACCAAATTGTCACAATGTAGCACTGCCAACTAATGTTTTTGCACCAACTATATATTATTTTTATATTCCAATGTGGAATTTTACACTAGCTTTAACCAGTTCAACCAATTTTTAGTCAAAACTACGAAGCTCAACGTCTTTTATAAAGAATATTTTGATACATACGTAGCTCGGCTATGCTTTCCCCACAGGATTAGAAATCCGTCACGTGTAAAACTATGTAACAATAAATTATTCCTTTTATTGCACTCAACCTGTATGCCAATGATTGGAGTAGAAATTGACAACACTTTCCCTCACTAATAGTTTATCAAATGATGTATTGAAAACGTTCATGCAATCTTTGCTGTTGTCCTTCTACCCAAAACCTACCATTTTCATTCACTGCTCCGTTTTATGAAATAAACAGACGCTTTCATGCCATATGTGTATACTTCTGGTTGTAAAAACCCATGCGAAATAATCAATGGTTGTTCTCCGCACAGAAATCCTAATTACACAGATGTGAGAATCAACATGCCTTATCAACTTCCGGTCTGAACAACGCAGCAAAAACAGGAAAAAAAACTAATAACAAAGTAAGGTCAAAGGTAATGCGAACCACTTTCACTGAATACAAGTTTAGTATATTATATTACTACGATAATGCAGAGATGTTGACAACTATATATATATTCATTAGTTTTGGAAGTGAAATACTTTTTTCCACTTGTACACAAATGAATTTAAGCTTCACTCCTACAAGCAAACACGACCTCGCACCAACCTAGCTAATTTAATAGAACCATTGTGATTATTGCTATACACTCTCCTTCAGGTGAAATCCAATCACTTGCAATAAAATTTTATCTTATCTCCCCAAACACGAAAGAATATGAAAATGGAGGAGTATTGAGCATCTTCTTGTCAACACATCACTTTGTGGCCATTTTTTTCTTCGTATTCTTCCAACTCGCAAAAAAATATTCTTTGGTTACACTTGCACTAGTGGCGTAGACATTCTTATTGCCTCCTCGTGCAAAATAAATTTATACAGAAAATCGAGGCTCCCTAACGCACCCGTAGTTCAGTTGATATATAATGATTTCGTCAATCATGTACCATGTAGAGAGAGGCTCCGATGCTGATCCTGTTGACGGAGTTTCAAGTATATATGACACCCTGTTTGTGAAAAAGCATTGCACATTTTCTAGAAGGAAGAGAAGAGGATTGTATATTAGCAGACATGAGCTAATAATTCGTTTTTGACTACTCCTACATCAAATGATTTTGCCAACATGGATTGGCACCACAAAAAAAATTTACGACTAAATATGATTCGCAGCAAAAAAAATATTAGTGATAGTGAGTTGATATTATGATGTATGTATGAAATCATAATCATAGTAAAATATAAATATACTTTTAAAATAAACCATCCTCCGAAAAATCCAAACCCCCTAGAGAATTTTCCTTCTCTTCCGATTTTTGTGTGGTGGCAAACACACTTGTAAAAGGTGAAATACAAGCACATAAGTATGATTATTATTATTTGTGGATAGGAAACTATGATGATGTTACGTTTTACCACACGACTGTGTGTAAGTTCTGTATATACTCTACACTATTCCACGCGCTAGTTTTAATTCCTTTTCGACCAAATTCAACCGTTTCTCCTTGTCTTTGGCACAGAGTTGCTAGCCTGTGCTCTATCTCTCTCTCTCAGGATACAGGAATAGCGGAGCCAGCAAGTCCGTGGCCGTGGGAGAATAAACTATTTCGTCGACAGCAGTTATGTTAGAGGAGCCCAAACAAGTTGGATCTCGACCTCTTTGATTCTCAACTAGAAATGATGATGATGACGACGACGATGGCATACTCAACTCATAATGTGAAGAAGAAGAAGAAACCTGATTGAGGTTAGGGATGGAATTGGAAATGGTTTCCAAAAAATGAAACTGATTTACGTAGTGTAATTACGACCACAAACATAAGGACTCAAAAGTAGAGCTGTGGTGGATGCGGATTAAGGCACTGTATAACAAACGGTTTACAAAAAAACGTTGAACCGCCAACAAAATGGACTGTCATTTTAGTTGGGATGTGCATAATATTCGCAAATGGATACACTTTTCACAGCAATACTCAGAAGGCCTGACTAATTCATAGAATTAGAAATGTATGATGTAGACATGTACAAAAAAACATTTACAACGCAGTAATACTTCACGTTGAGTGGATGGATGGACATGTGGCAAGTTACATGAATGCCATTTCAAAAGAAAAGCACTGACTAATGTCTATCATTATGGGAAGCTTGGAAGTCTTAAAACCCTCTGAAATGGTGACACAGTAATAATAGATAAACATATGAAAGTGTGTAGTGTAGTGTGTGCCATGAAGTCAGTACGTTAAAATAAAACGGTGGCTGGCTGTTATGCTCCCCGCATGAGAAAAAGTGAATAAATGACATTCTGTCTGACTCGTTGTATTTTTAACATAAAAACAATGCAGTGTATGTACATGTAGAGATCAGCAAACATTTTATATGTAAATGGTGACGGTTGATGTCACCTCTGATTCTATTCAACTCCCTAATAACCTACAAAATGTTCTAAAAAGATTTATTTCCCCTCAAGATTGTGAGGCTAAGACCTCTTCATACCGAACTGTTAATAGGATACTAAATATGATACAAAAGCTATGTTGATTACATTCTCTATGTCTGTCTTAAGCATTATGCAATAATGCTGTACCTATAAAAATCTACTTGTGCTCTTATTTCTAAATTAAAAATTACTTTGAGTTGGATATCCCATCAGCCTCCTTGTTACGAATTAAAGTTATTTGAATTTGCAAAGCACCATCATGTTGAAAGAGTCTAGCACAAGCTTAAAGCTAGCCTACTAATACTAATCGGATTTATATTTTCGAGAGGAAAAAATAAAGTGAAAATGAAACACATTAGCACATATTATTCATATGTACCTACTTACTATGGTGATGGTATGGGACTGTTGGAACATCCGCAAAGTTTTAGAAACCGGTGTTCGTCGGGCGAAACAACTGAGGCAGTGCAGTGCAGTGCGTACTCTAAATATATGCATATTATGAATATGAAAGCATGCTCAAACAAACTGAGTAAATGTTTGAGAAATTCCATCCCCTCTCTCTCCTCTCTCTCTCTCTCTCTCTGCTTCTCTCCTGATCCATCCGTAACAAAACATAATCATATGTACTTATGTAATATGGGATTGGGGGATACACAAATTTCATGTGTGAAAATGTATATATCAGGCAACGATGAACCGTTTCAATGCCAACGTTTAAAGTGGCATCTGTATCTGTCCATTTTGAAGCACAGTTTTTCCTTCAGTGACGAAGAAGACATGCTCCTTCTTCCTCAAAGACGTGTTGGAACTAGTTCGTTCTGCTGTAAAGGGAAAATATATATGCTTGCAATGCGGTAATAACATAGCACAACTGTTACTGCTCAACTGCTCTCTCTCGCTCTCTCTCTACCTTTTCGGAACTTGTACTTGTGCCTATGAATCAAGAGAACAGCTTATTTTGCTTTCGAACACATGAACACATTATTTTTTGTTCTCGATGAGGGGTACGAAGGTGAGACCGACAGACAGTACTTGTTACTTCATGCAGGGGGAGATGAGATGATGAGGATGATCATATGAGAAGTTGGCTTCTTCACTATGTAGCACATAATATGTACATATAGTCATCGTAAGTACATGCTTCCGCTACATTTCATACTGATGTCAAAGTTAGAGTGAGTGACTGGTTTGCCATGGATTGAGCTGGCTATTCCAAAAATAGCAATTGTGTATGTTCCTCTTCTCTTGTAGTAGTTTTCAGCGTTGTGGGCTCAAATGCATGAGCTTATAACATATTGTATATCAAATTCATTTTATGGCTAGTTTTGTAAATTCCATCTTTTGCGAGAATACATATACATTTTATGATGAGACAAGTTGAAGTCTTTGGCTTGGCATTCATGAATGGTTAATTTTATCTGTAAATGAGCCAACAAGTAGCGTGCATGCCGTCCCGATTTGCAATAATTACTTTCTATTGTGGAGAGGGAAACTTCTAGCTCCAATAAATAAATGCCTTTTATAAAATTCTTATGCAACTCATATTATGGGATTCTGCCATCTCGAAAAAGTAGAGTAACCTGTGAGAGCCGATCCCATTTTTTCTTGGTAAAATCATTAATATACGAATTTTATGCTTTAAATGCTACTTGAGCAAAGTCTTGGAGTTTAGAAAAGTTATTCGTACTTAATTTTCAATCTAATTTTTACGAATTGCTTCGGATACATTGCATAACTTAGATTTTTACAGCTAGTAAAAATAAATGGTTCTTTTATGTGAGACTTTTAAATGTATCTTACGTGTTATGGAACTTGTTTACCATTAGTGAACCCCACCTATCGTGGTCTAAATATTTAATGCAAGGATAAAGCAGTATGATTGAAAAATTTATTTCCATAAACATTGATAATCTTCACTGACTAGTTGTAACAGGTGAGTTTGGGGATTAAACTACACGTTGTATGTAGGTACAAAGTAAGTTAAATAGTTCTATCAGCCTGTAATTTTTAAGCCGTTCAGCCGTATGTAAGATAGAAATTTTAGGTACAAATAGCCCGATTTCCATTAATAGTAAAAAGTAATTTTAGATAAAACTATCAAAATGCAATTTTATTTATAATTCCAATGCTGCCACGCTTAACATAGTTTTGATATATTCAAAGAAACCACTAATTATTATGATTTATTTAACACGTATCCAAAATTACTTGATTCAGCTAACGCAAAAATCTATTTTTTGACTTATAAATAAACCACTGTGTCATTACACTTATTTTCTAGTTTTTTTAAACTTTTTATTTAAGAAAAGCACAAACTATTTAGCTTACAATCAGTCATTTACGCATAATGATAATGAATTAATAACAGAAGATTACGGTTTGACTACAATGCGGGATACGTACATAGGTCCGAAATTACAGATAGTATTTGGCATGACTAGAATACCACACCGGGTTCGTGTAACACGAAACACACCAGCCCTTTCAAAAGGAGCAACCATTTTCATAATTCCAACTAAATCTATGTACAAATTTGAAACCTCAGACTCTTTAAGGGCATTCATAACTACTCCATCGTTTTCAATAGGACTTAAAGTACAAGTCGAATACACAACTGCGCTACCGTCCTTCTTGTCCACTGCTCTGAGTCCAGAAAGTAAAATCTCCTTTTGGGTTTTCACAAGGGTCAGCCTTTCTTTCGTTCTTTTTGGTTTAAAAATGTTGTTTTCGACCACAGTGCATGAGACACGATCGTTTAGACATGGAACGTCAACGAGAACACGGGAATATTCTTCTCTGGCTGGATAATCCCTCGAGTTGAATTTTGTAAACAAAACATTATCTGGGGTGCTAGTGCCTGTAATAAACAAACAATGTTTGATGCAATAAGTTATCATAATTACTTTAAATTGATCATTGTTATACTTGTACGGCATGACAATTAACAAATTTAATTACCAAGGAATTCCAAAAGGATGTTTTTGACCCGAGCAAGACGGGATGTTTCCAGATCGTTGCAAGTTATAGAATCCAGTGACATTGTCATCAAAGCCATTAATGACTTTGGGCCAGGTCCAGCACACATATCCAATAAATTAGTTCCGGGTCTTAAATCTAATGCCATCACTGGTAATATGGATGCTCCATTCACGCAAATGTATTCTCGCAAGTCTGTAGCATCGAAATTATCATTATTTAATTTTGAAGTCGCAGCATTATGGCTATATTAATCTAAACTATGCTTATTTAGCATAAAAACAAGACAAAATTTGCCATTTATGCGTACTTGAAGAAGAATCTCGACTAGCCGCAGGAAAACTCAATGCAGATCCATTTTCAAATGAAAAGGGAATCAGAAACTTTGGAAATTGCAATGAAGACTCCTTGGATTTGAGGAAGAGAATTTCATTGTCATCATTGTCTTCTGTAGTCATCTCACCATCCATGGGCTCATCATGCTTCTTCAAATAGGATGAAAAATACTCGGAATCCAAAGTAAAATCATCCATTCCCTTCATTTTTGTAGAGGGTATAAAGTCTTCAGCAGCTGTAACATGAATAAATTTTCGTTAAGATCAAAAAAAATTCATTTCCTTTTATGTTTAATAAAACAGCTACAAAACAAATTTGAACAGAGATATACTTACCTTCCGATACATCGCTGATGATTCTACCCATGGCATGCTTTCCAAGCTGGATGTCTCCTGGTCGCTTACCTGTTGGTGCGTTTTGGTACATTACATCCAATTCGGCAGCTCTTTTAGTGGCTGCAATTGCTTCCAACGTTCTATCCAACTGATGAAGTCTTCCGAGGTCTTTGTTCATATCCACTTCTTTTGCCTCATTCTCAATAGCTGCTTGACACGTGTCCCATAAAAGTTGAATATTGTAGGCACCCATTTCTTCCATTTTCTCAGCAATACCTTCAATATTTCCCGTGAACGAGTTAGGAATAGCCATATATTTGGGAGGAGAGAGCAATCCAAGTCTCAGTGAAGGCCACTGCTTTCCAAAGACGTTGCCATAAAAGTCATCGTAGTGGTTGAGGGCACGTTGAATATTAGTGAGCAGCCTAATTTCGTCTGCCTAAATATTTAAATAGAAAACAAGCGCATATTTAAGTGTTCATGCACATCAATTCATCCACTTAATTAAAACCACCATGTCAAATTAAAGCCATGTTATGTAGTTGTTCTTCTTACCCAGTGAGCTTTCTTTAGAGTCTTCTTTGCATATCCCGCAGGACGACTTGCTGAAGACGAGATGTAACGACGAAGCATCTTTAGAAGAGTACTTTTCTGCAAATAATTAGAGAGAAAGTAATTTAAACCATAAACGTCAGTTGTCACACTTGATATTTTGATACAAACGCACTTATTTTCGTGTTTGAAGGTAAATCTAAGATTTTATTCTGCTTTACACTAAACTTGTTTCCCTAGTAACACGAAGTAACACACTTCAGCACATTTAACGCTAAAGCAAATGTCAAATTAAAACTCACATGTTTTTGGGCTTAAATCTGATACAAGAGAATATATAAGACAAAATAATCACATGGAATGAACTTATCTAATGTTTAGGAGCTTGTTTGCCGGGCTGCGTTTCCAAAAGTGGGGGTAAGCTGCACTACAACAAACCAAAGATTGACAGACCTTTTCAGACCTTTGTTGCATTTTGTTGTTGCTTTTTGTATGCATGCGTGTAATGTTCTCAAAGAAAACGGGAACTAACTGAAAGTATCAGCTGGCTAAAAGTCCTAAAATAACGTTGGTGACTAAAATCTCATGTATAGTATTCCCTTCAAAATAATCTGGGGATAGTTCGAAAATGAGATAATAAAACGGCTTTACTTATGATTATAAAGTAGATTTTTCAAGGAAAGAATGCTGGTATTAAATGTACACCAGATCAAGTCATAAATGAGGAAAGATCAAACGGTACAATAACATCTTTCATTTTGCCTGTTCTGCGCCGATATTTCTACTCGATTTTGAAGGAAAGTTGATAGCCAAAAACATGTGATTACTGATTTCCTCTCAATATTAAATACCAAATTAACAAGAACAATTCACAACTGACCACTTTCAAAACACTTGTTTTGGCACTAAAAAACCACCTTCTAGTTTTAAATTGATAAATTACTTATCTTAAATCAACTAATCAAATATCTAAGAAATCCAATTGGTTCGTCAAAAACTTCAAGTAGTTTAGGAAAAGTTGTAGGAAAACAAAAATATGAAGCAATTAAACTAATCCCAAAGTAAGAAGAATAAAGATATCAAATAAAAATTTTGCACGACTGATAACCGACAACTTGGAACACATCCGACAGCTTAAAACAGACTTTGTCGGGGCGTCTGACTCAAAGGATTAATATACCTACCCGTAGAGCCTTGTGGTTAACAAGTTGGAATCTTTTATAACTCATAAAGCTTCAAAATTCATATATGTATGGCTTTCCGCAAGTTCAAACAATTCACAAACTGTATACATTCAGGCAAATGTTTCTGCACATTATGAATGTATTTTGAATTTAAAATATTCTAAATCACCCACAATCAAACAAACATCAATTTTTAAACTTGAGTTTGAATGAATAGTTGACTGAATTCAATCGAATATTGAGCAGAAGGCAGCCAATCAGAGACTCCCTATTTTTTTCATTTATATTCACAGTTTATCTCTTCTCAAGGATTGCATGTAGAGTTTGAAGGTGAAGGTTATATACTAAGATTATAGTGATGGGTTTACAGTCCTGTTAGCACCAAAAATAAGCTTTGAGCTTTTGACCTATTCACCTGCATGTGTGTTAATGCGGATTCGATGTTCACCTATGATGGATGCGTTCGAAATGTTTACTCATTCTGTCGTTCTATGTTGGACGAGCATGTTGTCTCTTCCAATCATCTCTCCCAATAACGGATATAGTTTTCGGGAATATTGAACTCTAGAAACATTATTACGTAGCTGAAGCGAGAGCATTCAGCGAAGTAATGGTTTTACTAAGTTCGTCTGTCTGTGCGCACTCTCCTGGTCACATACATTGACCGATTTGGACCAAATTTGGTACACAGGTAGTACTACTCAAGAGGACCTCTGGGAATACTTTTCAGCCAAATCGGTCAAACGGTTCGAAAGTTATAGGCGGATGAGTTCAGTAACTCATCGATTTGGTTGAAATGTATACGAAGACGTAAGAATTGCATAGCATCCGTGTGGATGAGCTTGTGCATACATCCGGAATCATGTCCTTGTGCATAAAGCCAGAATCCGGAATGGAATTCTGCAAGCAATGCTTTTACTACGTTGGGAGAGGATCGCAGAGGTGGGTATAGAGAGAGAGAGAGAGAGAGAGAGAGAGGTGGTGGAGGAGATTTGGTGGACATGGGGGGAGGTGGTTTGGAGGAGATCACTCAACGCCCTCTTCAGCTACGTCTCTGGCCTGCTTACTAGCAGTTTATTTTTGAAAGTTTTGGACAATTTTAGCAGAAACTTCAGTTGACCAACTTTTTTGGAGCACGTCGCGGGTTTGGTGAGTCATTTTCATTAGAGTTCTTAACTCTCATTCTCATCAGTTATTTTGGAACGTTTTTGTGTTTAATTGTTTCTTGAACTTAAGCGATTATAAATAACTTTTTTTTAGCTGCACACACTCACAACTGACAACAATGGCGTCTGGATCCTTTGAGCCCCAAGTAAAAAAGCTGAAAAATAAAAATGGATTTTACGTGTTCATGGAGGAGCGAAAACCTATTCTAGAGGAGAATCTTGACCGCAAGCTGAAAATGAGAGAGCTTTCCCTGCTATTGTCGGAAGACTGGCCGGTACAGATTCAGAATTACACAACTTTTCTAAGGATTTCCTTAAGAAATTCATATAAAGAATTAATTAATGTCTTATTTCCTTTTTTTATTTCCTTACATTTCAGAAACTTTCGCCTGAAGCAAAGGAGGAGTACTCAGCAAAAGCACGGGCTTACAACCATTTTGTGAGAGGCGAGAACAAACACGAGCGAGGCAATGAACAAAAAAGGTACGAAACATTATTGATTGATTGATAAAAAAAATTGATTACAATTAATACACAATTCATAGAATGTTTTTCATTTATGTTCTTTTGTTTTACTCGCCTACATTTTTATAGAGCACGAGCATTCCAGGAAGCCACGGTGGAAACTGCGCAAATTCAAGCAACCGTTCGGCGCATCTTCACTTCAGAGGATTGGGCTTCCAAGACAATTGTTGTTTGCTGCTTTTCAACATGTTTCGAACCTGATTCAGTCGCTAATGAAAGGAGCATCCCAATGGAAATCGGCATGACTGCTTTCTCTTTGAGAAATGGAGTGGTGGATAACTTTGCCAGTTTCATTAGCTCAAGTAAGTCACCTAATCTCAAAGAAACTGTTTAACGCCGTTTCACCTGATAATTATAATAATTCTGTATGTTTATCATTTTTTGCAGATGATTCTATTCCAGCAAACAAGCGAGTTCTTGAGACTCCAGTGATTGTAGACAGTGAAAATCAGAAGAAATACGTTGGTTTGGTGGATACGATCCAGAGATTCCTTGCAATGGTAAGTAAATAATTTAATGGTTTTATTTTAGGTTTCATTATGAGAGTTCCATAATAATTATAATTATAATAATAATACCATTTGTTTCAGCATCATGAGGAATTGCAAAATGGGCCACTTTATGTATTTGCATTCAACACCGACCTGGAATTAACAACAAAGCGTTTAATCTTTGAAGCTGCAGGTAAAATTATTCATTGCTTCTCAAAGATGTTGGGGTTGAGCATTTGAAGAATGTTCTGTTAGTATGTTGTTGTTTCCATTTTAGGATCTCCTTGTCCAGTGAAAATTCTTGATCTCAGCCTTTACGCCTATATTGCTTCAAAAGCAAACGACCCAAAGTATCGTGACTATTTTACTAAAACGAAAGCTGCCACAACGGGATCCACCTTTACAGAGGACGATTTTCCAATGAACAGCTTCTGCCCCAATGTTAGCGCTGGTTCATCAACCTTTCTTCCAACATCGCTGAATCGGACTGTGGATGAGCCTTTCAACAAATGTTTTGTTTATTCAGCTACTTTTCCAATGACGAGTTACGGAACATTTAGGGCCGAAAAGGATGTTGATGATGCTATTAAATCTAGTGGCAATTACAAATATTATAATGAACTCAATTGCGTGTGTCACATGATTGTGAGTTTTATACTGATAGCTAATGTATTAACCGACAATGAATGTGAGCAAGTCCGCTAAATTACATGTATTCTCTTTCTGTTTATTTCACAGGCTGGGGATGCTTCCTGTGCTCTAAATCAAGCTAATCGATACGTTTTCTCATTGCTGGAAATCTTGACAATGAGCAACCAAGTGGAGGCTGTTCCTGGAGCTCATTTCCCAACTCTTGACGCACCGGGTGACGATTGGAGACGAAGGGTCAAAATGCTTAGTCGATGGGGCAACCCCAAATGGGAGACAAATTTAAAGCGTCATGAGGAAATGGTTGCGCGTGACAAGGAGGAGAAAGAAAAACGGGAACGGGAACAACTCCAACAATAAAAAGAATGGGTAGACGGAATGGAGAGGGAGGCAAGGATCATATGAATGAGAACCTGATGAGTAAATATAAAACATAAAAGCAATATCTTGAGCGGGAATGATTTAGTGCCTTGAGCACACAATATGACAGTAATTCTTAATGAAATTTTCACATGAAATGGATAACATTTGCTGGTTTACGCAAGTAGAATAATTGTTTTTTCATTAACATTTTGTATTAAACCTACTCATTGTTGTAGTTGAACTTCTTTGATGAATTTGATGTATTGAACTGTTTTGATGAATTTGTCTTTTTCGTGAATAAATTGTAATAGAATTAAAATATGAAAGCTAAAATATAAAATTAAGTTGCTAGCTGTGTGGAATTTTAACATTATCATACCTAAAATTATAATGCCAATATCAAGTTAGTTATCTCGTTTGACTTCTAATCCAACGGTCAAGCTTTTCACAACCACTGTGCATTTTAATTTTTAAAACAAGCAACTTAAGATTCTACCACTGTAACTTTTTTGTTTTGTCATCGTGTGTTTACCAGATAGAGAACCGACAAAAGTCCCAGAAAGTATTTTTTTTACTATAAACCCTGCGCTAACGTTTTTTCGGAACTTCTACGTTTAAATGCAGATATAATGTGTATATTTAAAAAACATTCTCTTTTTGAAATCTGATTGATACAGACTGGTGCAATATTGTTCATTGTTACTTTGCTTACTGCTTTTCATTGTTTTTATGCATAGCTTCAGGATATGGTAGATGTGCAGAACTTGACTACTCATTAATTTTGTCATGAAGAATATTTGAGAAGGTGCGGGAACTTGAACTTAACTATGGAAATAACTTGTGATAAGAAAATATATATTGGTCAAAAGCTTATCACGATTAGATGAATACGGGTACGTATGATGAACTTATGTGTGATGACGATGAACTGCCACTTTTGGTATAAGCCAAGTTTCCGCAATGTACTTTTCAAGAGATGGTAGCAAGTGCAAGTTACAAGTAGCTCGTTTGGGACGCCGTTATCAAGTCAAGTTGCTGGCACTCCCATTTTCAAACATTATCTAACACAATTTTGTGATGGATATGGGATGTAAAATGAACAGAGTGTTTGTAGTGAACCTTATGTTTTAAATAATACCGAAAGTAATTATCGTAAATGGAGAAGTAATTATGGGCAACAAAACGTACATCTAGTTTTGACCTGTACTGACACTGATTATATTACTCTTCGCGGTATTTAAATAGCGTGACACGTGTAAATATTGAAGGTTTCAATTCAATTTGCATCAATATTTTTAATGTGTTAACCTACTTTTTTATTTTAAGAATGGGAAAGATGCATGCATATATAAAAATGCAATGAAAATAATGATCGTAATGAAAGAAAATAGAAGCGTTAAGCAAATTTTCATTGGGGCTGGATAATTGTATTTTCTGATAGTATGGCCTGGTAATGATTATAATCTTTTAAATGTTTTGCCTTGAGAGGAAGCAAGATTTGAGTGCGGAACGGTGGGGTTCTGGGTAGCGATGATTTTTGGATGAATTTTTCTCTCATAGCGTAAGGGAAACTGTAAGTTGTCTTAAGGTTGTTTTACCCTGTGATAAGAAGCTAATTGTCAGGATGGCAGGATCCGGGAATATTTTTTTGTGGCGTTGGAGTAATCGGAGGGCGAATTTGTCTGTTTTGTTCAGGTCATGCATTCTGCAATAGCTTTTCCCTTTAAAGATTTTTTACACAAATAGGCTTGCTCGAATTATCCGTAGTTTTGATGCATAGTAGTATTATTTTTATTACTCAGAAATGGTACAAAGTAGATAAATTAATTACTTCACTTTGTTGTATGAGCGTAGTTGCAAAGATTGCACTGTTAAAATAGGTTTTTAATGAAGTGGTTGTTGTAGTCCTGTTTGGAAGTGGATATCCAGGTCCATTAGCTTGTTCTTATAAGAAGCAGGACATGTCAGTATCCGAGAAGATTTCATATATACAAGCATTTTTTAAGGTGATAAAAGTTGGCCAAAAATGCTATTTTTACTTTAGATTGAAAATATATTTCATGGGAACGGGGCAAATATCTTTTTATTTGTCTTTGGTAGTCATTTTCCTGCAATTTTCTTTCGATTTGGGGTTAAAAAACATTTGTCAATCAGTCCATTTTGCAAATACGTGAATCTATACGTGCGGAAAGATGACATCACATTGATGTCACTGTGAGACATTGGGAGTCAAGGGAAAATTTTGAGTGAGCATCAATGTGGTGTAATTGGGAGTTCACGGCATGGAAACGTGAAGCATCACTGTGGTGCTTTTGGTAGTGTAGAATTTTACTTGTGTGATCAACACCATGGTGTCCATCGGTAGCCAATGGTTTTGTGTAAAAAAGCACCACTGTGGTGTTTTTGGAACTGAAAAGGTTAAGCAACTGGGCGGACCTGGTGCTGACTGGTCAATCCAACATTTATTGAGCAAGTGGGAACTTTATTGCAAACACGTTCCTCTTAATGGGTTAGCCAACTCAGGATCCGTTGACCTTTAGGGGCTAATGCATGACCATACCATCCATTTGTTAAAAATAATTATTTTGCACTAACTGTTTAGTCTTCTGTCTATGTACAAAGTCTGTATGGGAGTAAATTAACTCTTATGGTATTGGAAAAAGGACAAAAATATTGTATAAAATTTATTGCGGTTGAAATGGCTTAAATTATCAAGTATGATCTCATAAACATCGTCATTTTTTCGAGGGACTTTTTCTGTGAAAGAATAATGATAAGATGGTTGAAGTATGAATGAGTCAGACGTAGAAGCGAATGAACTACACGACAAAATAAAAAATCAAACGTTTATTCCTTCTACTTTTGTAAATGTCAAGAGTTTTTATATCCTGACTTTTGAAGGAGTGAACATATTGATAACGTTGAAACACAACAAGATAAACCCTATGTGGTATTGCTCAGTGTCATTTTGGTTTATATTACAACTTGCTACAGGCTATGTATAGTCTTTGATTTGCAAAACACATAAAAAGGTTGTGTCTAAATTTGTACAAGTGCTACTTATTTTTTAGCAAATGTTAGCCATAAAGAAATTGTAATGAAGCTGTCTGACATTGAAGTCAATCTTGGTTGTAGTTAACAGATTAACTTGGGTTAGAACCATTCTGAATATTATGTGACAATTAGTTTTAGGTTTAAAAAGTGTTCTCGAACACAAAATACCTGAAAAGCCATGGAACCTAGAACAAAACTATGAAAGCAAAGTTGGTTTAAGAAGGAATGTATCGGAACACAGAACAAATGAAAGTTTGTGGTTACAAATGAATCTCAGAACAGTAGTGCATGAACATGTTTGAAATTTTATGTAAAACAAATTTTGATTGTTTTTTTAAAAAAGTGTCAAAAATATGCACATAAATACATCTTAACTAACTAGATGAGAGTAATTTCAGGGATATGTATAAGTTGTAGGGCCACCGCCCAGCATTCAATCATGTTTGATGTGCAATAGTGATACAATGGTGTGGTGGTGATGATATTCCAAACTTGATCAAAACTTTGATCATTGTAATATTAAAGGACTATGTATTTGGGTGTTAATAAATTTTTTAATTTATTAATCATGCAGGATTTTCATAGTGATTTAATTCGTTGTTAATAATAAAAATGTAAAATTAAATTTAACCTTTCTATGATGAAACTTTTCAGTCACATAATTTGTACTTATGTTTACCTATTTCCTGCAAACAATAAATGTTTTTAATAACATAATTGTGTTGTTTAAAATGTGGAATGGTAGTCATTTTAATAATTAGAATTTACCAAACATTCCCCTTTCGTTTTTGATTTTGGGGGTGCTGGTGGCACTTTTCCAAGAACGCGTCCAAACCAAGTGGCCAAACCTCTTCCTTGCGGTCCACCTCCTATGGGTTTTATGTTTTCGACTCGCGCCAGTTTGGGGGGGACTTCTGAGCAAAAAGGCTTTCTGTCGATCATGGTGAAGTACACCTTTGCTGTCACACTTGGACAAAAGTTAAAATCGTTGTCGTTTATCCAAAAGCAGGTTCCATTTGGAAAACTAATCCACATTCGGGGGAACTTTGCGTCTCCGTCCGATTCCGCACTTCCTGGGCATATTCGTGGTTTGCATACCCCCTTTCTGTTCGTTTGTTTGGACTCATAGTCGCATACCAACCATTCATATTTTTTACAGGGTCCCTGAAAATACACAATATTTCATGATGTTATGTTAGAACATGGTTTAATAATTTTAAATCATTTTACTTCGAATTACCTGGATGAATGCACGCATACAGGTTTTGTTATATATGCATACAGGTCGATACGCGGATTTGTGGATGTAAGTTTCAAAATTCTCGCATTGCTCGAAGTGGCTCCATTCTTTTACGACCGTTTCTTTTTCTGTCGCGGAATGGACGTGTGTTTCGCCTACTTTAGCGTTAATAGGGGCAGCCAAACCAGCAGCAGTAACACCAGCGTTGATAGGGGCGGCTACACCATAGTTCACATCAACAGCAGCGTCCACAGGAGCGGTCACACCAGCGTTGATAGGGGTGGCTACACCAGAGTTGACATCAACAGCAGCGTTGATGGGCGTGGCAGCAACAGCGTTGACAGCAACATCAGCGTCCACAGGAATGGTCACACCATCGTTGATAGGGGCGGCTACACCAGAGTTGACATCAACAGCAGCGTCCAGTGGAGTGGTCACGCCAGCGTCGTCGACAGGAGCAGTCACACTAGCGTTGGCAGCAACAGCAGCGTTGATAGGGGTGGCTACAGCATCTGCGGCGGTGGATTTTGACTTCACTTCCTTGGGGCTGACCTGAATAGCGGCGGAAGGAGCTCCTTCATTGAAGGTCAAAGATGCTACCCCATTGATATCTATGCCAACAGCCTTCGACTCTAGACCCGGTAATTCGGCAATGAAAATCACAAGAAATTGTTAACTTACATCCGCTTAAAACATTTACTCCAACATAATCTATTGTATTTATTGCTTACCTCCAACGAGAAATATTATGAGAACGAATCCCACAACAGAACCTAGCTTTAGATCACCCATCCTCGGTTTTAGAATGCAGGGTTTGAGGGTTTCAAACAAGGAAAATATTTATTCAAATATTGTTACAGGAAATGGAACGCACTTTAACGCTAACTACGAGAGCTTAGAATGAATATTGAAAGCTGCTTCAGCGATATGAGGACGAGATTGAATGGTGAAGTTTCTCTCACTCTCACTGTCCTCATTACAAAATCAATGTATTGTTCTACCAAAAACTACAATAAAAGTCCTTCATTTTTATTGGCATGACATTGGGCATCAATTAATTTTTTCATTGTCTCTTTATGTTTTAATTAATTAATGTGTTAAAAAATGTAGGACTTTCTAAATAACTAATTAGTAATAAAAAATTCCATCGAATTTTATACCTAATTTCTGCTTTCAATTGCGCAATAAACTTGGTAACACAGGAGTGTAACGAACTAGCAATTTAGGGTTAAAGAAGAAAACTGATGACATTTGACACTAAAGGTCACATCGACGATAAGCGCGCATATCATGAATGATCTTCTCTCATGATTAGCTGTCGAATAGCAAAAAAATTTTCATCCTTAAGAAGCAACGCACTGCATTGCTTAATAATCAATAGTTACATATACGTATGTATCTGCAGGTCATCTAAGCTGAGCGGAGCAATAGTAACGGTCGATCATATTCAATGTCAGTCCTCTTTTACGTACAATATTATGACAAACTAGGTAAATGAAGCAGATTTTCTTCATCAACATCATCCGTAGGATGTTTTGTAGCATTCAACTGAACAACAAGGTGCAGTACAATAAATCAAGATTATACCTACCTTTTACAGAATTGTGAATATTTCCAGTCAAAATAATGCACGTATTCAATCTTCTCAGGAATGAATTAGCCTGAGTTGGCTAAGCTATTAAGAGGAACGTGTTTGCAATAAAGTCCCCACTTGCTCAATAAATGTTGGATTGACCAGTCAGCACTCCGTTCTTGATAAATTGTCAGAAATTTTGCTTTGGGATTATTTCACAAAATGTATGCGACAGTTGAAATCAATTCCTCAAATACAGCTAGGTCATAAAATCAGTCTGATCCAAGCAGTACGTCAACCACCTTTGAGGGGTGTCAACTTGTTGAGGAACAAACTCCCTGTGAAACCAATCACTTTGACTCTATGACCAACGCCTTCCTTATTTGCGTTTTGTCCAGTAAAATTCATCAGATATAGATCAAATTCATCAATTCGAAATGTATCTCGATAAATACGACTCTAAATCGTTAAGCCTAAACGGTTTTGGTAATGCATTTGTTATCACAGTACATCTCTTTCATTTATGATAACAACGATGGGTCTACGGAAAAGCATATTATGCTTCCATTCATCTGCTTCGCTTGATACACAAGTGAGATTGGAACCTCGTCATGTTATGATGATGGTCACTTATTCTATGCCGATCTAAATCTTTTTTTTGTGTTAAAAATATTGATGGTTGTACCAAGACCCGGCTTGTTGCCTAATGATTGAATGTCGTTCTTCAAGTCCGCAAATCATCATCATAATTATAGCAGCCGAAATGTGTAACAACTAAAATTCATAAGCAAATCCCGTAAAAACATCATCAAGTTCTAAAATAAATCTTCATGATTTTACCACGGAAAAATACATTTGTCTTCGTTCATGGATATTCATCATCATCATCACAGATGCAAAAGACGACCCACCCGGGGTAATTTAATAGCAATATTCATAAAGCAAAACATGAGACGGAAAAGTCTGGGCCATTTTTTGCTGGAACGCTAAATGGCTGCTTGGGGTAACGAAATATTGGTCCTATTTTTTATTTATTTTTTTTTGTCACGAAATGTTGCGAAGGTCAGCTGATCATGCTTACAATACGTAATGTATTTTTTTTGGTGTACGTGTAATTTTAACATAATATTTTAACGGTTTTTTTAGAAAAAATTTAGAATTTTTTTTCTAGTAGTACGATTTACACGCTAAGTATTGCTACATGTTGTGTAAACATGAGCATCTGACCTTCGCAACATTTCGTGACAAAAAAATAAATAAAAAATAGGACCAATATTTCGTTACGCCAAGCAGCCATTTAGCGTTCCAGCAAAAAATGGCCCAGACTTTTCCGTCTCATGTTTTGCTTTATGAATATTGCTATTCAATTACCCCGGGTGGGTCGTCTTTTGCATCTGTGATCATCATCATTATTATTTAAAAGGCGTTGTATAACGCAAGATAACTAGTTCGAATAATTGGAAGCTAGCTGGTACAACGGGACAAGTCTAAAATTGCTGTGTAATACAAATTGGATGCGCAATGATAATAATTTACGCAGTGCTTTGAGACCCAAACTCAAGAAATTTCAGACTTACCAAATCTAGGTCATGGCGAATGGATGACGTATTTAGCTCTCACATATCACGCCACCATAGCATGGATATAGTGTCTAAAAATTCAATAGGCTATTGTTCAGTGTCTAATGACACACTTTCCCTACATTAAACCCAACACAATCAATGTTAAAATTATATTGCTTAATAATGATGATGATTATCCGTGAACGAAGGCAAATGTATTTGTCCGCGGTAAAATCATGAAGAATTATTTAAGAACTTGATGATGATGCTTATAATGATTGGAATATGATGAATTAAAGTGTTTTACGGGATTTTGCTTATGAATTTTAGTTTCTTCACATTTCGGCTGCTATATTTATGATGATGATTTGCGGACTTGAAGAACGACATTAACACAAGAAAAGATTTAGATTGGCATAGAATAAAAGACCATCATCATAACATGACGTGGTTCCAATCTCACTTGTATATCAAGCGAAGCAGATGAATGGAAGCATAATATGCTTTTCCGTAGCCCCATCGTTGTTATCATCAAATGAAAGAGATGTACTGTGATAAAAAATGCATTACCAAAACCGTTTAGGCTAAACGATTTAGAGTCGTATTTAGCGAGATACAATGCGAGTTGATGAATTTGATCTCTATCTGATGAATTTTACTGGACAAAACGCAAATAAGTATATGACCCAAAAACATTTACAGTTTGGACTTTTCTTGTGAGTGTTGCCTAAAAAGGGAGTGCGTGGGCGTAGCATGGCTTAATAACGTACACCATGTGAGGTATTTGGCAAAAGCTAAATTGCCCTCAGGAATGGTCGTTTCTATACATATAATAAGATTCCTTCAAGTTGTTGCTGAGTTAAAGAAACTGATTGTCTGTCAAAATTGCATCGCACCTACGGCAAAATGTGTACTACGCATGATATCCATCTAGGATTAATTGAGTCATTTTCAATCACGCACGAACAGGAACTAGTAGGAAATAAAGACGTATGAAACTATTCAAATTATCACGGTCATAAATACAAACTCAAAATATGTTATACTTGATGTGTATGAATGACAAAAAATCAATTCTTGAAGTATGCAATATTCCTACCTAAAGAGATGATCAAGTAACCAGAACCGCAAACTTGAAATCGCATCTCTAGGTTCTTCCAGTTCTGCGGAACTTACAAGTATAATAGCTGCCACGACTTGGCTAGTAATATCAATTACGATGGGGATCCCAATCCTATAACCCAAAGTTGGGTCGTCATAGGCAATGTTTTGGTTTCCCACTCCCAGTAGTACAATAAAGTACAAAATGGAAAAGTCAATAATTCCAATTGTTTTGGCAGTCTTCCTCCACTTTAAATCCATCTCTAATTTCTGGGGGAAAAACACATAACACGAAAAATCAATTTAATAGAAAGTCCGAGAGTGTATATTTACTTACCAAAGTTCTAATAATTTTAAAACGTATAACTTACAGTTGTACTTAACAATTTTTCTAATGGAATCTGAAATTAGTTTGCATTAGTGACTTGGTTTGGTGAGATTAAAAGAATGGAAATTACGTTGAAAATATCATGTTTATCAGCTGCATTAAATAGATTTAAAAAACCTGCTGCATCCTCATCATTATAAAAGTCCAACCATAATAAAAACAATATACAAGAAGCAGCATTCCCCACAAATTTTTGGAGATTGTACAAGTACATAGCTCATATATGTATATTTTAATATATTACGCACATTTAAATAGCCAGATTTCGTTATGAGAATGTAGAGAATAGGAGGGCAAAGTTCTTGTGTGATACTCTACCTCGATAACCTTGCTCAATCCTTTCGTGGAGAAGCTTGCTGAGACATTCAACATTGTATCGAAATATATACATGCTGAAATCTACCCAAGTTCAGTTTTAATCCTATATAATGAACCAACAAAGAGAAGATTATTGGTTAGCATGAGTCATGATAGTCTAAATTCTTCGTGGCTCATCGGTTCAATAACCCTAAGCTGCTAAGATTCGAATAAAAATTGCAGCAACGACAATGAACTAGTCATCATGACTATGAGTGATAGTAACTTCCAAAACGGAGTAAGTTCACAATTTTTTGCATATTAATATTTTGTTCAACTTCATTGTCAGAAATAAAGCCGACAGCTACCATGAAAATCGCTTCAAATATTGCAAGGATAAAATCAATCATCTTAATGGTTTTTGGGATCCGCCTCCATTTCAAATCCATGAATAGCACTTGCACTAGTTATAAGCAAGAACAATTACTTGAGAGTTCTATAAAAATAAAATTGTATCTCGTTTTGTCAACAAACTTATTTTAAACGTTTGGCAACAAGAAACAGGGCTCGAATTGAACCTTTTTCATAATGGCGAACACTCTAAACACAAAGTATGAATTTTGGCGAAAATAAAAACTCTCAATGTGAATTTTATTTATATTGTAATACAAGTCATTGTATATTTTAAATTAAACTTTATTAACGTTTAAAACGTATTCAGGTGCAATATGAAACAAAAGTCAGTATATATTTTTTAATAAATGTTTTCACTCACTAATGAAGTAATCTATGGAGTTTTTCCAGATATAGTGTATTCAGTTAATCTACATAAATAACAGACGTATTCTTTTCAACTTTATATAAAACTTTACACATTATGAAACGTTCAACGTGAAATTATGAAACACTCAACGCAAAGTCAAAAGAATAAATGTCGAAGCCATTGTATATGAAGCTTCATCAAAATGTTTTTGAAAGATTTGATGTGGATGCTGGAAGGAGACGATGTGGTATAAAACAAGCAAAAGGATATAAAATCTATTAGCCTTCCAATACATATTATTCGTAAGTAAGGGATGATTAATCTTTGAATAATTATGATTGTGATGCGTACCGTTGCTTCTTGAGCAGCTTAATGCAACTAATTGTAGTTTGCATTACAATTCATTTTTCAAATAAACATTCTACAATGATAAGACAAGTATTAATAAAACAGGTTAAAATTAAAGTGACATTTAATTAAATTCATGAAAATTTGATTCTAATTTCTCAAGCACTGTGTAACTCTCATCACATCAAAGTCATAATAATAATAATAATAATAATATGGTTTTATTCAAGTGTTTACAGACATCAGATACATAAGTACTTGCTTTTCATGCCCTAACACCGTACAGTTAGCAATTTTTGAATGCTTCCACTGCTGAGATTAGTAATTCCAATGTTGATTATCCATTTCCAATGCGAGTCAAACCATATAATCTAATTTTAACAGACTAATTAATATAAATTCTTTCTCTTTCTTTTTTTAACAATTGTTTACATAATTCTACAAAAACATCATATTCTAATTCATCTGTATTACCTAATAATAATTTTTGAAAAAAGAAATTCCACGTTTCAATACAATTACATTTAACAGATTGTTTGTACAATTCCTTGTTGTGTGAGGGTACAGTAACTCTCTCGAAGCATTTATAAAGTTGATGAATATACAAAAGAAACCAAATAAGAAACCAAAAAAGATGAAACCAAATTAGTTTTAAACAATTCATAAAATTCAAAACTAAAACATTTAGGATGCTGTACAAAATTACACTCGTTTTGATATGACGAACTTATGTTCACGTCGACCAACGCCAATCCTGTTATTGTTGTTTCGGTTTGCCCCGTCCACGTCCACGACCAACACCAGAAATAAATCCGAGAGGAATCTCTTCCTTTGGTTTAATAGGCGATATATTCTTAGATGATGGAATAGCTGGCCCCTCCTTCACTATTGAAGACGATGCTTCAATTTCCTTTGCAGACGCTTCTTGGTGTTTTCCCTCCCCACCTTTGATGGCCTCCCGCTGAGATGACGTGGAATGGATCATGGTGACGATAATTCCAAAGTGAAGATTGTCAGTTGGTTCCACTTGGAATTCCTCGCTGCTTACTTTCTCTCCAACATTAGTGGTTTGTATTGAAGAACGTAGATACGGTAGAAAATATTTCTCCACTAGTTTACCCTCCCGGTCTTTTGGAGTTCGAATGTAAACGCCTGTCTCTGAAATTAATAAAAGAAATCACATACAAAAACTAAGAAACCTTGAGAAAACGTGTTGATTGATTTGATTTGATGTGGTATGGTTTATTTCATTTGCTCACCCCACACTTGGTTAAAATGGGTCCACAACGATTCCGTCAATCGCTGAACTTTTACTGTAAAGTATAATCCTCCTTCATTTGGATCTCCTCCATTCAGCACCTTTACGTATAAGGAGAGGAATCGCGATCGATGGCTGTCCTTTGTCACCATTTCAAACTTGTCAAGGTAGAATTGAAGTAGAATCTCCTTGCCCTTTGCGTTATAAGTCTGGACCACACAACCCGCTTCACTAGCCAATGCCTCCAGATCGATCAATGAGTTGACGTCCTTCAAGGTCCAAACCACTTTTACTTTGTGTCCAAGCACCTAAAAAATAAATCACCGTAAATTGTTAGTCGAAAGGTTATATAAATTTGAATAAGAAACAACAACAAAAATAATTAATAAATGTACCTTTGTACAAGTTGTCTGAACGCAATTGCTATAATCAAAATCGAACTCCTCTTCTTTTGGGAACTGGTGGAAACTTGTCCCTCTGGCGTTTTGATTGATGTCCATTTTCGAGGTACGCCCGCTCCGACTTTTTGAAAACTGAAATTAATAAAATACAGATTTGAACTGGATGCTTACATTTCTCAAAACTAAATTATTGATTGTGTTTCCACCTTGTTAAAGCGGTTTATAATTCTGTCAGCAGTGAATTTGTCTGCGTGAATGTTTCCGAGTTTGATCTTGAAACTTCCAAAACGTCAAAATGTATCTGGGCGAAGGTAGGATGACTCGTGAACTAGATAAAATTTATTAGTAAAAATCAAATAAGTTTTCTGAAGGAAATGCTTCTCGTGGAAAAAGAAAGAATTTTCTAGTTCTGCTTCTGGTCAGGTCGAGCACCGGACTACGAATGAGAGACGAGTAACAAGAATCCAGCAAAAAAATTTACTGGGTCCTTGTCTAACAAAGCAAGGTTGATGAAACGTAAATATTACGTATATTGTACCTCGCCGTCCTTCCTATTTTGCATAAAGTATTGAGGAATCACAAATTCACGGCCAGGTCAAAAGCGAAATTTATGAAACTCTTACGTTATTGGCCTGGCTTTCTGATGAATAATCATGCAGATCTGGGTGCATCTGATGGGTTGATATGATATTATATGGCCACTTGGTATAAGTGTGACAAACTGACATGCCCTTCACACGAAAACGGAAACAAAAAGTTGCTACCTATTTCCTCACGTTATGTAGCAGAAAAGGTTATTAGTTGAACGTCATCGTCATTAAATAAAACGCTATAAAACATGCAAAATTTTGAGAGTGGAAGCTTCTCAAATGTTGTGTAAAATACTATAAATGCTTGCTAGAAGGGATACTACTACTAACACTGTTCTTTTATGTTGATCGTCATACTTGTTTTTTCGTAATTAGTTTGGATGAAGACAATATAAAGTCAATGTTTCTTGGAAGGTCGCAAATCTTTAAAAAAACTAAGCTGATATGAATTTTATATTGAAACACAGGAGCCGGTCAACACCATGTTATGAATCATTGCAGGCAACATTTCATAATGTAGAATATCACAAGAATGTCTTACATTACAATTATCATGAAACCATTTTTTGGTAAATGCATCTGCATGTTACATTTTACTCAATTTAATTTAATTTTCTTGAGCTAGCTGCGCATCATTAAATTTGGGAGAGCCACTACCATTTCTTCAAATGTGGACTGATCAGGAAAACAGGTAATCCAGAAGTCAAGTATTCAAAGCTGAGAAGCACTGCATTCCCTTATTTAAAGCAACGAGTGAACCGAACCTAACTTGGGAGCGTGTCCCGTTGAGTTTTAGTGCCAAAATACAAATTGTTTGAAATATGCTACATTTATTTGTAACTTCAACAATGCTTGAATGAATCAGTGTTTTTATTGTAATAGAAAAACATAGATTATTTTGACTGCACTTTGGCCATCACCATTCATATAGGAATATCTATTGACTTACCACATTGCATTTACATCATCATCACTATTATCACTTGCCTGTTAAATGACTATTTTCTATTTTAGGCTCATAATAGGTATTTATTTTACATTTGAACTATTCAGCTGTGACAAAAGGATACATCTGAAGCCACAGGCTGCTTGAAAAGCTTTACATTATTTTTACCATGATTTCATCTCACCAATGCAGTTGTGATCCTAAATTATGATTAATTACCACACATCTGTGCATCAGAAAGGCTGTGAATTTAAGTTTAAAGTCGCACGCATAATCTACAGCTTCTTGTTATTCTTAACCAACTTGGTGCCTTTTCAAGAGGAACAAATGTCTATCGAAGTATTTGCAACAAAAACAATAACTTATACTCGGATTATGATTAGCGATAGGACTACAAGCAATATATTTTATTTCTATTGTGTTTATGTGCCACGTGTTGAGAATTTATTTTTGCAAGCGCATCATGACATAAATCATGCATGCATACTCATAAGAAGCATTTACACCTCAGACCTGCCAGGTGCCGTGATGATGATGATGATCATGATGCTTTTTTCAAGCTCAGTCCCTGTTTCAGGCAAAAAAGGACTTTTATAGATTTATTTTATTATGTGTAAAATCTCATATTTAGAGGTTTGTCGTCGTGAAGCAAAAGCTCTCATCCCAATTATATCATTTTTTATTTTATGAATATGCGTGTGTATGAAATGAATTGTGAGGCAACTATATTTAATTACTTTTAATTTTCTCGAACAAAAATAGACTATTTATGTGCCACATATGGCAGATTGCATTTGATGAAACTAGATGTAATGAGTGCCGAACCATTTTACTCACCAGTCACAATATTTGCCCATCAGGTAAATGACTTTGCTCGACACATAACATCCATATGAACTTTAATTTACCTGATAACGGAGTGCTTGATTCAGGTTTCATGCGCTTCCGGGGTTGAGTCAAATGAGTCAGAAGTCATAGTCGGAAAAATTACAATTGCTAATTTGTAACTACTTTCTTTTAAATAATATAATTTTCATAATAATTTGTTCTTTCGGAGTTTGCAGAGTTACTCAGCTCGGGGAGGGATATATAGCATCCTTCAGGGATTGCGTGTGGTTTTAATTCTAATGCTTGAATTTTACCCTTGTTTGTAATAATAAATGTGACTTATGCAAACTTATATAGACTTTCAGTAATTTTTATTTGGAATTGGTTTTGCGCTAGCAATCATGTCCTTGTCAGCACTTATTTACTCCATTAATGTTGTGGAAATCCAGCAAGTCCACGTATGAAGCCGTTTTAAGCACCAAGAAACTTAAATGCAGTCCAGAAAATGGCTAAACTGTCAAACGCTCTTTGGCTGTAAATGCATTTTATTTTTGAGAGCTTAAATGATTGAATTTGAATTACTGATACTTGTGCAATCGTTATTAAAGTTTAAAAAAAGTTCCCGAGTGACTTGGGGTTTATTATTATTGTGGTAAAAATGTTTTTTGGTCTAGAGTTATCTTGTTTTGTTAAGTTATGATTACTTATAAATATAAATCATTTGTGTTGCTATGTTCAACAAGTTTCACAAACTGTCATTTACAAATATCATGTGATAAAGACTTTTACATTTAAAAAAATCCATAATAAATTGGTGTGACATGAAAATATTACACATTCGATATGAATCATTCATTCAAAAGGCAAGATAGACATATTTTATACGGAAGAACAACGAACACATGAAAAAGGCTTTTTACTTTGGCATGATTCTGATCACAATTAGATTTGAAGACGACGATGGAACCTCAAAGTTTTGAGTAAGGCAGTCAACATATCCAGGACTGTAAGGAAAACAAATTAATTATTAGGTAATTTTTGAGAGATGAAAGGGCGGTGCCTAACTAGATATTAAAACATAAAGAAAACAAATATATAGAAATGTGAATGGTACTCACCAGAAGTTGCTCTTTGTTCAGTTTCTTCAACTGTGACCTCAAAAGGAATGCCTGAACTTTCTTTCCAAGCAGCTCCAAATAAATTCTGCCCGAGGAACAAGCCAAATTCAAGTAACGACCATTGACACAGCCAAAAAGACTTGGATCGGCGTTTGCATACTGTTTGTATTAGACTAACGACAATACCGTCAGTGCATAAGCCGTGTATAAAGGGTTTGGAAAACCCTACCATTTGAGCAAAGTTGGGGTCAACGGGGAGTCGATAGACGTCCCCGCTAAGTCGGTATAGGGCAGGGTGGGTTTCATTAGTTGCAAGAGAAAGGACGGCATCAGAGCCCCGTTTGGGTGCTGGACTTGATCTTGTGATTAGCTTTGTGGTGTCTCTCTGTTCCCCAAATTCTCGTACTCCGACTTCAAAGAGATGCCATTTGGTAATGAATACCGGGTCTTGCTCTTGCTCGGCTTCTCCTTTCACCTTGATAACGTACACACAACCAGAAATCTTGTCCAACACGTCGACAATTGCATGTAGAACGGGAAATGTGGGAAGGACACGAAAGTTGCCAGAGCTTTCATAAAGATAATTCGTTACTTCCTGATCAGTTAGACGGACTCTCACTTGATTATGTTAAATAAAACGAATTTAACAAAGTAAGAATTAGATTAATTTAAGGTACGGAGAAAAAGAAAAAAATAATACGTAAAATACTGAACTTACAACCAATAGCATGGAGAATTGTATGGTTGACATTGTACTTGATTTTGACGTCTGGGGATGAAAGCTGAACATTCGCGCTGATAATATTTTCTAAATCTCTAAGCCCTTTTTCTTCAAGTCTCAAAGACTCCCTCAAAAGAATGGGGTAGATCTCCACATTCACGTTATCACTTTGAGGTGAACGAAGATCAGCAGTACCACCGTCCCGCTGCCACGGACCTGTCAGTTGCGCATAAAAATCAATATAATTAAGGGGTGAAACAAGTTGCTGAGATAAAAGTTTCCACATAATTCATTTCTTACATTTTTCGGCGAATCTAGCGGCTGCTTCAATTTCCATCTTATTTTCATTGCATTTCTCATGGCAGAGCCAAGCCACATCAGGCGCGACTGTTTTGAGTTTCAACGCAGCGTGGATTCCTGAAATGATAAGTTAAGGTACGAGCTGCTAGTTATTGCATCGATAAGTTCCTTGTTCATTCATTCCGTAATAAAAAAGCAGGCATGATTAGTAAATCATAATATGAAATATTTGTTCCTGGTGGTAATATGTTTTCTAAGAGTCTGGAACCCGTTCTAAGAGTGTTAATATTGCAGTGAGCACCTTTCTTAGCAAGCATATTGGAAAGCTCGACACGGTCCTTTTTGGCAGCAGAATAGTTGGGTTGTCGAAAAATTCCAAGAAGCCATGCCCTCGACGACGTTTTCATTATCCTGCCATCGTTCTGCTTTCTAAAATAGACCCAGGCTGCCTTGGAGGTTTTGAAGGAGCAGACCAGATGAACCTGATTAATGAAATCCAACCCCCTTTGTTCCACTTTTGCAACGCTTCTACGGTCTCTCAGCATTGCAGCATCATTCACTAAAATGCCAATTCGCCTAAATTTCTGCACTGCCGTTTGAATTATTTTCTTCCCTTCATTAAGCGAGTCGTAGTTCGCAACCGCCTTGCCCCCTTTTAAAGCATTGAAACATGATATACCTTAAATATTACCAATGAAATAAGTATCAATCTCAAAAGAATATCTAATCTTTCTTCAAGATTTCTTCCATGACGGAATCAGCTGCCCTTTTACTGATTCCATCGCCTTGAGATGCTACTCCTGAGTCGTTGACAACAACAAAGGCACCTGGATCTCCAAAACGAAGCACATACGCTTTGCCAAGTTCGGCCGCTGCTCCCGTCCCAACCCCCACCCTTAAATTGAATTGCAGCGATCGGTTCATCAAGGATTTCACAGATGTTTTAACCAGCTGTCCGACAAAACTCTCCTTCTTCTTCAACTAAAAACAAATATAAATCTTAGACCAATAGAATGGCCAATCTGATAAAAAATATTAATCTCTGATAAGGTTTGGCGTCCATATAACGCTACCGAATCAATTTCAATTAAAACATTCTCAAAGGTTGGGCTCTGAATCTGAATGATGTAAAAAGAATATAAGGTAATGGTTATTGTAATAATGTACCCCATTCCCTTGTGATTGTTGCAAAAGAGGGGTAACATGCTTCACAACAAACGAAATATTAATATAAACGTTTCCCATGCATATGCTGCGTGCCACTTGCCTTTTCAGATCTTTGTTGTTGTTTTTGTTGTTGCTGTTTACACACATGTAATGTTGTCATAAAAGGAAACGGGTGCTAACTGAAAGTGTCAATACACGCTGGATAAAATTGACATAAAGTAGTGATGCCAATGCTACTTTCATCTTTCCCTTTCAAAAGCACTGGGTCTACATTGAACATAAAATAAGAAAACGGCTGTAAATTTGACTTAAAATTAGATTTTACAATGATATAATTTACACCAGCAAGTCAATAATGAACAAAGAATCAATTTGCACAGAGAAATCAATAGATAATAAATAAATTGGCGTGAGTAACTCACCATATTTTAACCTCGTGTTTACTTCTAGCTGACACTATAAATTCACGTTCTTTCACAAAATAGTTAACCAAGGAGATGTCGAACTCGGTGCCGTAGTATTAACACAAACATAATAAATAACATGCAACAAATGTGAAAACAACATTTGAGAACAGGGACCAAAATATAGTCGAAGAAAACACCAGCAAAAAACCTTCGACACTGACAAAACAAATCTTTAACTAAATTATTGACGTAAGTGACGACTTTGTTTAGTAAAGGACGACCAAAGAAGTAGTAAATCAGAAAAGCAACTAAATAAAATATAAATGTCGACATTTTGAAATCAAAAGTCCTTTGCTTTCACATTTTATGTCATTATTCATACTCGACAAAATTGACTAAATCAATGAAAAACATAGCGTTCAATCATCTGATTGTTTACTCTACTTCTGCTTTCCTCGTTGAACTGACTTTTGGTAAAGATAGTTCACAGCTCAACACAAGGAGTTTTTGGCTCCTACCTAACAAACCGATTCTTATGCAGAATGCATTGGTGTAAGAAAGATTGATGTGTTGCATCTGAATTTGTGATGATGACATGCTTTGCTATGTTTCGCTACACACTCGGCTCTTTCTTATGCACAAGGACAAATATATATATATATTGCAATGATGAATGAGTCGGACACAACACATGCATGAAGTAATTTACACTATAAACTATTTAATGACTCTCAACTGTTTATTATAATGGGTTACTGTAGCAATGAATGTATCAATTACTAATGGATTATTATATGTATCCAGCAGTAAAAACAAGTACATAAGTTTTAATTCAACGCGACTGACAACCAACATCAATACTCGGCAACTGCCGATAATGAATATTCAGTTATTGCCTGAACTGATAACAATTGTAATTGTTGCCCCTCTCTCATACTCCAAATTGTCAACCATGTATTACAAATCACAATATGAAACCAGTTAATTGGTTCTTTCGTAGTACAAAAAACAATTTCGCCTTTTAAGACGTTGATTTGCATTGGAGATTGCAACTAATAAAAAAGGAGACCTACAAGTCCTCCAGCTATCTTTGGAACTCTGAGTGAGCAGCTCCAATAGCAAACTATTTGTAAGGATTTCGTTGATACTTTTTATGACGTTGTGTATGATTATAATGGATAAGCTATTGTTTTAAAAAAGAACTTGAGCATTGCAATGCATAGCCCCTTTCGTTATTTTCTTATCTTTTTATAGGAGCACATTAAAAGCAAGATTGCGTAAGTAATTTAACATTATGCCAAGTCGTTTAATATGAGACAAAAACTTCAAACCTCTGCATTCGTTTCACTGCTTTTCATGCTAGATACTTTCTGGGGAAATGTTTATGTATGCTTGTATGTTACATCGAGACAAAAGGCGATTTTAGTAGATGAAATAAATATCTGGCGATGCGGTTTTAAAGAGGCTTCTATTATGTAACTTTCCTGATGCAAGAAGATTGAAATTTATGCCTCTTAATGCCATGTTATCAGAGAGATATTTTGCTCTCTTTAAAAATTCCATTCATTGTTTGGAATCCTGACTCGAATAATGCTGTGAGGAATTCCATCTTTTAAATGTGAGGAAATAATGACTAGGTAAATGGTAACGAGTGCTGTATTATTCAATAATGTCCACTACGCTGGAATAAATAATTTTGACGAGATGTCATGTAAAAAATTTAATTCCTTAGGTAAACTCCATTTGTTCACTATTTATTTATTTCCCAATATTTACCTAGCGTGTCTTATCAATGCATTTTTTCTGAGATAAATATTCCATTCTTTTTGTCAAGTCATTCAAAGGTTTTATGAAACCCTCGTATTACTGTGAATAATAAATGGTATCCACAACGTACATGTACTTGATGTACTTGAGAGAATAACATAAAATCAGAAGATCTGGCACGCTGGAAGACATGAATTCATCATCATAAATACGTGCTGATATCTCATAGCTCAAATGTAAAGATGTTCAATACTACAATTTAAAAAAATCTGCATGTGAATCATTACGAAATCATGCCAGTCTCATTGTGCCCCAAAAGAAGACAATCATGCCGTTGGGTTAGACGTAGTTAGGAATTCCAGCACGTCAGTAATTAATTTTTAATCAATGGTTTGCGCATGTTTTAGATAATAATTGATTTGCTGAGATAACAATTATTTAGTGAAACTACTAGGTGGTTGGAGAAATCAGAGCGGATGATTGCCAGACACGATTTAGGTACTCCTTTGTTATGTCAGGCTTACATAAATGCTTGATGCTGTTCATTTGTGCACGCAATATAATGCGTGAATCAGTCAAATGATCTACTACCAGAAGCAATAAATATTGAGAAGGGACAAATATCTTTACTTATCTCACTCTGCTGAGTTTTAACGCAGTCAAAACAGAATACCATGTAAGGTCTTTGTAAACGAACTTGTTAAACAATGGGCGTGACTGTCTCCATTTGCGTTCATTTTTATTGCTGCTGTAAGAATTTTTCACTGAAGATGAGAGTGGATAACTCAAGCTCACTCAAGAATTGCTCATATACTCTCATCCTATCGAATTCATATAGTATATCTCTGTGAAAACGTTGAAGTATATAATGCTCAGATATAGAACTTGGATCACTATGTAATTGCATAGATGCCGTTCCACTTTCAGCAGCCTTGACTTTTATTGCTTTGTTGACTTAAAAACTCTGAAGATTATGAGAAACTGAAATAAAAGCCTGTGCAACTGATTTAGAATTAAGTCAGGCCAATAATGATGAATGTTATGAAAAGGCTGAATGTTAAGAGGATAAAAATAACATATCGACGGCTTAAAAACACACAAAAAAACTAAAAAGTTGCTAGCTTTTTAGGATGCGGAATATGACGGCAATACCACAGAAGAGATTAATTGGACACCGTCGCGTTACCATTTTGGTAAATATTAAAAGAAGATGTCACCAAACAACATAATATTTGTCTAAATTTAGGAAGGTTTGGTGTACAGGATGTCTTGATTTATATATGTATTTGCATAAGTGGAGGCTCTCTTTTTATGATTATACAATCATGGAAGTGAACATTCTAGCTTTTTATAGTAATAATATTCGCAAACCAGTTGATTTGATATTGTGCTTTGATGCAAGTGCATACGTATGAAGGAAGTACAAGGCATAAGCTTATCATATATTTTCTATGAAATGAATGTTCTTAAATATGCCATTTGGATAGCATTTCCAATAATTATACTGCATAACAATGCTCTATGCTCTTATTACAAGATTATTTTACTTGTACAAGTGATATCATCAAGAAAGGGGAAGATTACATCACACTAGCACTTTATCAAGTTTACAATTTAGATAATGTTTTAGTTATCGATATATCACATGTAAATTTAGTATTACAGTTCATTAGAAATATTAGGATTTTACAGAGTGTATTAATGCGTATGTGTAATTGAAATTAAAATTAAAATTAAATGAAATTTCGTACAAACTGTGTATCCAACTTCTCCCTAATGACTCTTTTAATCAGCAGCATTTTAAATTAATTTAAAGGGTGTATGAAACATGCTGTAAGACAGTGCATGAAATCATATTGCGTGCTGACTTTCAAAAGAATGCTAAACACAACTCAGTTTTCAAAGTGAGAATGTATTGGAGAATGACTGCAGTCTTTTGAAGAATGCTTCTAAAAATGTTTTAAAGACGTTTAGAAATTGCTCAGAACACGTGCTTTCTCCAATGGTACTTGGGCTCTTGTCTGGAGGCTCGCTCCCGCACGGCATTTTAAGTCAGATACATACTTGATTATTTCCTCGGATCATACGTATATCATATAAAGTTCACAATGTGGGCATAAGGCATGCAATTCAAGACGATCTTTTAAATTTTTTTTCAATGAAAATGTTTCACGTGTATGCATACAAACTTTATTTCATAATACTGCTCTTGACTTTGCATAATCAACTACTACGCCCATATTCACCCAATCTGATTTATTGTGCATGTGTACAGAAGGCAGAATGTTCTAGCAAGATAAAAGCACAGTAAGGTTAGGCATATGTATATCTATGCATAAATCAGTTCTTACAGTTTTTTTTATCAAAATGTAGACATCATCAATGATCATACCGTGCTATTTCATGGGTGTTGCATGTTGTATAGATGTATATAAGGGGTACTTCCTATGTTCTATATCTTCCTTCCAAGAGAATTTTCCATGCATTATACGAAAATCCTTATCCATTTGCACGAGCAAAATCATTTCCAATCTCTCCCCAATGAATAGTTGAATACTTAAATCTAAGCTTCTTTTCATTCTCTGTACGTTATGAAGAAAAACCACCGGTTTGTAGCGTTGAGTCCCCGAAGCGTGTTTCTCAGACGTATTAATGAAGTATTAATGAATGTGGATTGTGGATGTAAAATTCATTTTCGGTTTGTAGTGTGTACTAACCATGTAGCATTGTTAAATTACCTAGCTCAAAGTAATGGAGTGAGTACTCAAAAGTAGCTGTGCATATTTTCGCTCCGTATACTCGCAACACGGAATTCGCATGGAAAATTACTAAGGATGGAGGTATGTTAGTGTTTAGGATGTTCCTTCCATGGCTTGAGCTGTGATGAATACACCTCTAGCCCATGATTCATATTGTCAGAACTCATCACCAAACCATTTCTCGGTTTGCGATACACTCATGTAAATATTATGTGCAGATTTGGTGTTACCTTCTATGTGCTTCTTGATTAAGATCTCTGGTCCAATTTTGAGCTGCACTGTTTTTTCATTCCATACATGTATACTTTTTTTGTTATACATATATTAAAACGTAGAGCCGAAATTCTCCATTCAATGTTTTTAAAGCAAATCTTTGACTCCTAGTTGTTGTATGCATATGCAGAGAAGACATTTTATTTTATAGAACTGTAAATGTGCAGGAAATTTACGGATATGAATATGCATATATCATCAGTTATGATATATGCTTATGCATGACGACTACGGTTAGTTTTAGAAAACACTCGCATCATCAATGTACATAGCATTGCTGTATGTAAAAGAACGCTGGAATTTTTCGTTGTAAAATTTAGTAGCGATGAAGTAACAACGGAAAGTACACACATAATCAAATTATCAATGCTTGTGCAATATAAAGACAACTAACCACCATTTTGTAGCAGTGAAGTCTATGTCTTACTTTATAATCCTGTTCTTGTTTAAATGTGTATATTAGTCATATTCATGTTTTACTTTTGTTTGGTATGTATGTACTTGAGGCAGTAAGAACAGTACTTTTAATATTACTGAACAGGTTGTGTTAGTGGAGGTACATTATCTGCATTTAGCATGGTCCTTTGGATGAATAGATCCCCACTCCACACGCTTCACCTTGTCACCACTTACCACCCAATTCCTTGGCTTGACATACCCTCATGTATATGGTTAGCTCCGTTTTGGACGCGTTGCTTCTTCTGGATTTCTTGGCTTTCCACAAAGACAAGGGAAGAAGAAGGATAAGAAGCGAACGAGAAATGTAAGAGCACGATGAGCCCATGCTTTTTCTTCACATCACTCAGTCAGAGGAGAACCATTCAGTTGAGTGCTTGTAGCTCGCCCACCGGGTCCAAACAATACGGACTGGTGGGCGAGGAAATTTGGAAGTTTCAGTGATATTTAACATCACTTTAGAATTGAAGAATATCATATAAACATTATTTGCTAAGAACCAACTAAATTCAGTTGCTACATTTAATACTCAAATTTTAAGAAACGAACCAATCCTTTTTATTAAATGGAAGCTAACAAACGGCGCTGACTTTTTGTTGTTGTCTGTGCCTTATACTCTTTACCTATTAATGAAACGACATACATATTGGTGGTAATAAACGACATAATATCTTTTTATAATACATAAAATGGTGGTCCAGATAACCCTTGTTACTGCTTGTGTTGTGCAAAAGTGAAATTGGTAAAGTTCCACAGCCAGTTAAAATCCCCTAATTAATTTTTCCCTTCTTATTCTTTCGTTAAATTGCAGGGTTCGGGTGTGACCATTGGAACTGGTATTCTTGTTATATAGTGACTTGTTAAGAAATGCCAAGGTAAGGAAACGTTTTTTTAAATTAAATACTCGTGGCAAAGTTTGCATAAACATCATCATCATCATCATCAAGTATAAAAAAGCAGGCCATCATATATGTTCATTACGAGACTTTTGACTTGGCTTATTTTTATCTATTTTATTTTCCTTAAAGGCATCAGTTCAAGCTTAGATGTTGATAGTGTATGGTGATGCTGTCAAATCAAACCCAATGCAAATTACATATTCTAAATGAGACGGGGATATGCATTATAAAAATAATTACGAGTGAAAGCAATGGTCCACGGGAACATTTTTCAAAGAATGGGCTAATATAATGGGAAGGTAGGTAGTTGGTGATGCCTTTTCATGAACAAATAGCCGTGTGCTTTTCGTACAAGTTAATACTTTCAAAGTCTGGGTGCATTAGTGATCATTTAAATATGGTCATTATTGTGTCATGTAGTGGTTATTGGCCATATCATGTAAAGAATGAAAATTTGACGACTCATCGTCATCATCATAGCCTTCATCCCTTGATAGGATTCTCATCAATTTACATTCCCTCGCTCAGTTCTTGTTTCCACAGCTTTGTTTTTCAACGTACTCTACTCTCCTCTACCTTCCTTTTTTCAGTTGAATTCTAAAAGCTTACCTTTCCTTTGGAGAGCTGAGTGCTGTACTACCAGTCTATCACAAGCAAATCAAGCCCTTCAATTTTTATCTTGCATATCATATTATTAATAATAAAAAAAACTGCATTCAAAATCAAACTACTTGGAGACAATTTGAGAAGAGAGAACTCCTCGTTGCATGCACTCTTAGTGCTTAGCAATTTGTTTTACTTGACCAGTAATTTACGCCGATTCATCATTTTACATTTATAAATATGATCATAGTATTCATTAAAAAATCGTGTCATGAAGTTTTTTCATTTGACATTGTGTCAGCATCTCATCCCTCTCTCTCTCTCTTCCATTGTTTGTTGTTGACTCATTGCACTCTGCACTCACTTGAGAGTTTTTGGCTTTTCTACTAGATTTGTTGATAAATAAAACTCTTTTATGAATCCATCTATGCAAGCATTTGAGAATGTTTAATTTTTAAAATATAGTATAGTAACTTTTCGTTATAAATTCAAGCTATAAGTTTTCAGCCGTTTTTTTAAAAAACGAATTAGTTCCTCACTTAACATATTTTAAAAAGTTATTTATGTATCTATGTTGTTGACTTATTTTTAGCGTGTCCAATGAGGCCCCTATGAATTGAATGGGAGATGTTGAGTCAATCCTGAAAATCAAAAGCTCTCGGCAATGATCAAGGTTAGAAAAAAAAGATTTTTTATATAAATACAAGATGTCTTGATTTATATGTATATGTATTTGCATATAGTGGAGGCTCTCTTTTAATGATATTCATGTAGATGAACGTTCTAGCTTTTTGTAGTTACAATATTTGCAAACCAGACAATTCGATGGTATGGTATGGAAAGCATTCTAAATTTGTCATAGCCGAGCAAAGTTTTCTGTTGATTTTTATATTTTTTTGCGCTGCTGGTTTGTTGCTTTAACTTGGGAGAGAGCAAAAGGGGAGAGAGAAAATACTCTGAAACGCTTATGTACGTTTTATTACAAAAATGAACCTTTATGACATTTTCTGTGGATTATATAGTTTGAAGGGCAGATATTCTTAAGAAAATAATGCACTTTGGTTCTGGATTTTCTTTATTAAGATGCTATGAAAAGCAGTCATATATGTATCTCTTGCTCACCACTGCTATTCTCTAACAAAGTGACAATATACTTAACTGCATCCTGACTTTACTTTGTCAATCCTGACGAATATGAGTTGGAAAAGTCAAAGTGGCTTGTTTTTGTTATAAATTATAAAACAGAATATTCTACGTCGGTGGTGTATACATACGCAAAGCCAAGTAAAGTCGTTTTATAGAAGGAAATTATTTTGGCTGTCTTCAAACAATGATGCACGTATTAAGCCGCTTACAAACATAGCATGAAGAATTTCGATTTGGAACGAAACATCTGCATCATATGGTATGCTACTCGGTCCCAACATAATGGAAATAATGTCATTCTTTTTAATCACATTGTAATTTTTCCACCCAAAGTTTAAAATCATACTGAGATCGCAACAGAGACGTTGGTTACTTGGCATTTATCGGAAAATAAATATCTCCCAGCTTTTTCGTCCATTTGAGAAACCACCTCTTTCTCAACACACTTGCATGAAGAAATGTTATACTGTCCACTAATTGCTTGCAAAGTATCGAGAAAAAACGGAAACCCTCTTCTGCTACGCATAAGTTGATTCCATGTTTCATTTCCATCTGGATAGCTTAAAATATGCATTCAGTATAAACGTTTCAGTATTACAAGGGGGAATGAATAAGATCTATTAGAACAGAGTAAAATGAGATTGTTATGTAAGAATTCCTTGGAAATTATTATTTTTTTACAATTGTACAAATATACATACATATCCGTGATATACCTATAAATTCCTTATAAAATGTTACAAGCGGAGATTTACTGAACCGCGAAACAGAATTCACTTCTCTTAGAATCAATGGGGCAGTATGTGTACTTACTACATGTAGATATAGTTAGTCTTCTTCCTCCAACATTGAGGTACATATCATTGAGGTTCTTTTGAAACAATTCGAGCTTAACTTTATGTTATTCTACCTTGAAATCAAAGTGAATCCACTATGGCAATGATAGACAAGTGATGCCAATCCTTGAATTTTAGTGCATTCCATGGGCTCAATCATTTTGAACTAAAGAAAATTTTATAACTCCAACCAAATCAACACGCTTTTGCTCAGAACACGTGCTTTCTCCAATGGTACTTGGGCTCTTGTCTGGAGGCTCGCTCCCGCATGGCATTTTAAGTCAGATACATACTTGTTTATTTCCTCGGATCATACGTATATCATATAAAGTTCACAATGCGGGCATAAGGCATGCAATTCAAGACGATCTTTTAAATTTTTTTAAATGAAAATATTTCACGTGTATGCATACAAACTTTATTTCATAATACTGCTCTTGACTTTGCATAATCAACTACTACGCCCATATTCACCCAATCTGATTTATTGTGCATGTGTACAGAAGGCAGAATGTTCTAGCAAGATAAAAGCACAGTAAGGTTAGGCATATGTATATCTATGCATAAATCAGTTCTTACAGTTTTTTTTATCAAAATGTAGACATCATCAATGATCATACCGTGCTATTTCATGGGTGTTGCATGTTGTATAGATGTATATAAGGGGTACTTCCTATGTTCTATATCTTCCTTCCAAGAGAATTTTCCATGCATTATACGAAAATCCTTATCCATTTGCACGAGCAAAATCATTTCCAATCTCTCCCCAATGAATAGTTGAATACTTAAATCTAAGCTTCTTTTCATTCTCTGTACGTTATGAAGAAAAACCACCGGTTTGTAGCGTTGAGTCCCCGAAGCGTGTTTCTCAGACGTATTAATGAAGTATTAATGAATGTGGATTGTGGATGTAAAATTCATTTTCGGTTTGTAGTATGTACTAACCATATAGCATTGTTAAATTACCTAGCTCAAAGTAATGGAGTGAGTACTGTGCATATTTTCGCTCCGTATACTCGCAACACGGTATTCGCATGAAAAATTACTGAGGATACTGTAGTCATGGAGGTATATTAGTATTTAGGATATTCCTTCCATGGCTTGAGCTGTGTTAAATACACCTCTAGCCCATAGTTCTTGTTGTCACCAAACTATTTCTCGGTTTGCGATGCACTCATGTGCATATTTGGTGATACTGTCAATGTGTTTCTTGATTAAGATACATGATCCAATTTTGAGCTGCACTGTTTTTTTATTCCATACGTGTATCCTTTTCTTGTTATGCACATGTTATGACACGGAAAGCCGAGATTCCCCATGCCATGTTTTTAAAGCAAATCTTTGACTCCTAGTTGTTGTATGCATATGCAGGGAAAACATTTTATTTTATAGAACTGTAAATGTGCAGTTAACTTACGGGTATGAATATACATATATCATCAGTCATGATATATACTTATGCATGACGACTACGGTTAGTTTAAGAAGAAGACTCACATCATCAATATACACATGGCTGGGTGGCGATGTTCTATGTGTACATGTAAATAGCGCTTGACTTATCCTTTGTCAAAAATATAGCGTACAATAGGAAGATAATATTTATTCAATTTGGCTTCTTCTTCTTTATTACCTACGTCGTTGTCATCGTTGCACATCCTTCTAGCTAACTTAAAAAATATATGAAATGAACCAAAATTTCTTTCTAAGATTGTAAACCAGGCAGATACAGCATTTTTTAATTATCCATTCACCATATTAGTATGTAACACAACCATATAACAAAGCAAAACAAGCAACAAATATTAGCAAAAACATTATAACATTTCATAGTATTTATTTTCCAGTAGATCATAAAACTGCTTTTCAGGTTTTCACCCTTTTTTAAAAAAATAAAGTAGTTCCTCACATAAAATATTTTAGCAAGTTATTGATAGCTGTACTTTATTGGTTTATTTTTAGCGTCGCCTACGAAGCCCCTTCGGATTGAATGGGAGATGTTGAGCCGAAATCCAGTAACCCTCAGTCAACTGACTCATCAACACCATTGTCGCAAAATCAATCTCAACACTGAAGGTAACAAAAAATAATTTTTATTAGAATAAATTCATAATAATTTGTCTAAATTTAGGAAGGTTTGAATTTGTAAATCGGTTGAATGAAAGAATTCGGTTACTTCAATTGCATCCTGAAGTTTATATCGGTAATGTTTTCTTTTTTTCACTTTTCTAGGATTTCGTTTCGTTACATTCTTGTGTAACGATGCTGATCATCCCTTAACCACCCTGTCTCCAACAATTTTTTTCGTTTCCTTTCCATTCGATGAAAGGGAAAGGAAAGACATTGGAACTGTAATAGCTCAACGACAAAGTAAGTTAGTTTTTTTAAAAAATAATTTATTATCTTTTGCACAACGCTAGATTTTTTCCCTTATAAGACCTTTATACATAGTTAATTTTTTGGCATCCGGTAGAAACTGCTACAAACAAACTGCTACTACAAAAACTACTACCAAAATAACTGCTACCGACAAAAACTTCTACCCAAAAAAAACTTCTACGACAAAAACTTCTACTCATGATTTTTTTAAATCCATAAAGCAATTTAAGTGGACACGTAATATTTTTCGGTTTTATGCAAATGTGCTAGTCTCAGTTGGCAATCTCCATAATAAACAAAATTATGACTCCCAATGCATCTAAATTTTCCTACACATCGTTCAAACTTCTTTCGGACTTCACAGTAAGTCCCAGAAGTTTGAGCTGAACAGACAATCATCACTTCATTCTTAACCATGGATTATTTATTACGTACCCATATAGGAAACACATACATCAATTCCAAATATCGTATTACATTTTGGAACGTTTATAATCGAGTTTTTGGAAAGCCTGACGAGATCTAATACCGTGGTAGAAGGTTGGAACAATAAAATCAATTCTGTGGCCGGTTGTTCTCATCCTTCCTTTTTTTACATTTTTGAAAATTATGACCGAAGAGCAGGAGTAGTAGTCGCAACGGGATGAGAAATCTCGTTTCTGTCCCGGGAAAAATCTCATTTAGTAACATTCGGGTAACCCGTTTATTTCCGGGATCCCGATACGATATTGTGTGTATGCTGGTACATGTTTCATAATTAACTCAACTACTTGTTAGTTACCAAATTTTGGGTTGGTTACGATCTACACATATGTATTTAGTACAGAGACCGGGACCCGATCGAGTTCTCGGGAAATCTCAAAGGGGTACGAAATATCATCGGGTTGCCCATCGAGATCTCATCTGCGACTACTAAGCAGGAGCGTACTGATGAAAAATTAAATTAAAAAAGAGACAGCCTTCAACTCCTTCAAAGTTAAAATTTAGAAAGATAAATGAAAATATAAAATCATTGTTAATATGCATGTATCAGGAAATAAAGAACTGTCAGATTTTTTTGAAGGCATAGCAATAAATATGCCCAGTTATGTTATCATCAAGTATAAAAGCAAGAGCGTCTTGTTAGGGAATTCTGAACCTAATACGGACAATGATAACGAGGAAAACGAAGAACCAACACCAAAAAATGTGTGAAATCTAGACGAGTAAATGTTTAGTAAAATATGTTTGTTAAATTGTGATATATTCAATATTGTTGTGGTTTTAACGTTAGACTTTAAGTAGAAAAAGAAAATTATATAACCTTTGACAATGAAAAATAAAACCAAATCAAATTTTGTATAGTAGAAGTTTTTGCGGGTAGCAGTTTTTGTTGGTAGACGTTAATTTTGGTAGAAGTTTATTTGTAGCAGTTTGTGCGGTAGAAGTTTTTTTGGTAGCAGTTTCTACCTAGAACCAATTTTTTGCCATAGTCGTAATATAAGATACACACACTTTGTTCATCAACTCATCTTTTCTTGTAATTTGCGGGTTTTTCTCGATTCGGAAATTTCCGAATTAAAAAGAAATACATGTCTGACCGATTTCCACTCAACTTTTTTGAGTTGTTATACCTTATCGGAAGAATATATGACAACGCAAGGCATGTAATTAGATACGTTTAATCAAAGTCATGGTAAACCAATAACAACCAAAAACTATTGAAGTGAAAATGGAGGTGCCGGAAAATCATAGCTTTTCCCTACTAGTCTAGAACATATCTCTCTCTGGGCAAATTCTACTAAGGAATAACCACCATGCTATACTAATGACATGTCCAAATATGCTTAGTTCTCAAGCCATTACTGTCGAAATTTTCAAAATAAAGTTATGCTTTTCTACCTCTAATGTACATCAACATGGGGCATCACAAGGCAAGAATCTTCAGGCAATAATGTAGTTTCAATCTATCATTTACATAAGGCCTACATATACTTCATACTTTTAATACTTTTTCTGAAGGCAAATACAATCACTGTAATGCATTCTTTTGTTTTTTTTACAATTCTTAAGGTGAACCTACTCAAGGCGGAAAGTTACCGAGTGCAGACATTCCATCATGTGGAACCAATGAATCAATGGATCAACAACAGATAATAAATTTAAACTTATATATTTTGCTTGCTTTATATAAATATTAAGAAACAAAAATATAGAATAGAATTGGGTATAAGAATAGAAAATAGGGTAATAGTATTTAATTTTTATATCATAGTGAACTAATATTAAGGTCTTTTTTGTACTGTCTTTATATCGTACTACAACTGGTTGCCAAGTTTATATGGTTTTGAATGTAAAGCGTTTCGAAAATTTGCTTTTTGGTTCAAATTCCTATTCATTAAATATAAAACTAATCGGAGAGCCAAATTACAATATCTTTACTTTCTCAGTATAGTTATTACGTAGCTGAAGTGGGGCATTCAGCTAAGTAATGGTTTTACTCAAACTGTCTGTCTGTCCGTGCGCACTCCTACCTCCTTAGTACCTAATGTCATGTCTAATGTAAAGACATGTACATGTAGCTAGTTAAATTTTTGAAGCTTGAGAATTTGAAACTTTGAACACTTTCTCCTTATCTGTGTTTCTTTAGTAATTCTTTAGCAAGTATTATCATCCAATTTAGGATTTACCAGGAACTGAATCAACAACTGACGATAGTTTAATAAATGGTGAAAGAGTTCTCCTCCATAATTTTTGTTGGATGGCTTAGAATTTCCTCCGACGACTCCATGTTTATTTCATCTTCTTCCGTTATTTCAGGGTCCTGCAATGTAGTTGAAGCTAACCTTGACTTTTCCTTGGCTATGATTTAAAAATGCTCCATTCTGTTTGACAAGCGTATAATTCTCGTGTGTTTTGGTCCATGTTATTGTTGCCATTTGTCTATGTTCTTAGCGATTCCTAGTTAAAAATTCTAATAGTTTAAAAGACAACTTGTAGAAGTAACCGCTAGAAGTTACGAAGATGTTATTTTCTTTGTCTCTCACTGTCGTTTTACGCTTTCATCTGCAGCATCACCGGTGACCTTTGGTTGCCTTGGAAGCCTAAAACAGAATAATAAATACAATTTTTAGAAGAAATTAAGAGCCAATCATTCCCCTTTTGTAATGCGTCTCAAATACGTTGTACTGCGAAGTATGATACATACAAATATTTTTTTAAGGAAGCTCAATATTTTTATCCACTTCGTATAAACAAAGTCTCTTTATTTTGTTGGGGACACAACATAAATTTAAAATTTGGTTGACCTGATACCAGTAGCACTTCATCGTTGCCAGTATTACCTTTTTCAATGTCCACGAAGGTCACGACCCATGATTCCCCTTGTTGTTGAGCTTCTTTCTTAGCTTTCTGGTGCAAGTGAATATGATCCGATTGCCAATGTAGGGCTTGGCGTTCATGTTAGTAGCTTGGGCCCAAATGGAAACGAAAACGGCTCAAAAATGGAGTATAGATTTGTTTTGTAGTTTGTTGGCTTATGTACTTCGAGCAAGTGGGCTCTCAACAGGTTTCTGCATCAAAATTCGAATTGTAAACTTGGACTTACAACTCCACCCACGTGATACTTGGACATCTAAACAAACACATAATGAACAAATGAATATCAGAATATGTATAGTGTGTATTCCGTAAAATGAACTTAAGTTATTAAATTACCTACGTTCCAAAAAACTCCCAAGATATCGATTCCGTCTACTAGCGTCGGGTGAAAGGAATACCTTCATTCGCCATGGACGATTTCGTATTTGGGTAAATGTAGAAAGGTACTTCATACTTTTGTTGATAAGATGACTGTTGACACTGAATTTTAAAGTCGCTCTCGACTTTCCAGGATCTGTAAAGAAGTCAACTGGATCGTCAGTCAATATTTAAAGGATAATTAAATGAATTTAAATTTACAGAGAATGTCTCACAAGTATACGTACCAATAGTAATCTCTATGTGATTAGTAAGTTCTCTAGAAAGCTATCATTTTTTACACATCCAATCGCAAGATTCATCGTCTCATCGTACTCTATGAAACTACAACCACAACTTGGTTCATCTGAACAGAACGTGTGAGTGAAGCCTGAAAAAAGGTTTGAATGAAACATACAATAAAATATTTTAGTTTTTTATCACAACGGTATTAGCGGAATGATTGTACATACTTCTAAAAAAAGGCTCGACTCCAGTTAAATGTGATTTAACTTCCAATGTTGCGCTTAATTTGTACACCCAATTATTGCAATTTGGAAATTGATCATCTCCGTCACCTGCGTATAAAGGGAACAACGTATTTCATTTCATAGCTTTATACTGGTTATCTGTAATTTGTTTATGAGATAATAAAAAAGGTTTAGTAGCAGCTTATTTACATATCAGAAAAAGTTTTAATGCTTTTGGATAAAGGAGGTGCCTGTAACAGTACAATGGCTGCACTTTGAGCCGAAATGGAACGAAACCGAAAGTCCTGCTTGAGTTGTTATTGGCTACAATATCACTTCCATCTCCAATGTGACCAATTTTCAACTTTGAACTGCAACACAAATTTATGTCTTGACTGTCCAGCTGACAGTCCTCCATATTCCCATTCAAAAACTTACCATAGTCCGTATGATGACGCGCATTTAAATCTATAGCGAACAGTACCAGTTGAAGCTGATGACGTCCCCTGATTCCCCTTGCTGTTGAGCTTCTTTCTTAGCTCTCTGGTGCAAGTGAATATGATCCGATTGCCAATGTAGGGCTTGACGTTCATGTTAGTAGCTTGGGCCCAAACGGAAACTGAAACGGCTCAAAAATGCCAAATTTTGATTCAACTAATTAATATTTGGCGGATTGTCGTAGAATTCAAGGTTTTGTTACACATCTTCCTTCGTGTACAACTTGAGAACTTTCAAATTCTATTATAAGTCCGTATGATGACGCGTATTTAAATGTATAGCGAACAGTACCAATGAAGCTGATGAAGTCCCCTGATTCCCCTTGTTGTTGAGCTTCTCTCTTAGCTCTCTGGTGCAAGTGAATATGATCCGATTGCCAATGTAAGGCTTGAAGTTCATCATAGTAGCTTGGGCCAAGAGAATTGGAACCGCTCCCTTTGTGTAGGCCCCCCACTTGATAAAGGTTCTGAATTAGACTTAACCCCACACGGTTAGGCGTCAACCCGGATTTCCCGTGGGCTCATTTTACATATATGCATGGTGCGGATATCGCATTTACATGTGATGTATTATATGTGTCCCTTATTTTAGTTAGGGCAACTTAGGGCAACAGGAGGTTGTTGTGTAAATCGCATTGCCCCCCTATCAGATAGTGGAGGTTTAGCTGCCAGAATCGGGTTATGGGAGGGTGGGAATGGGAAACACCACAAAGCAACGGTCGGAGGAAAAAGTGGGCGAATTTTTTCTGTAAATTCAAAAATATTTCGAATTAAGTGTTGAGTGTAAGTAGAATTTAAGTCATTCAATGTTCATAGAATGATTCCGAACATACTTATACGCATTTATTTATTGCATCACCAATTAACTCACCACTTATAATCAGTTGTCTTAATTGAACGAATCGTTCGGGTTGTACATGAACTGGGTTTTTTTCTGAATCCACTACCGTCTTTTGAATGCGCTCCACGATGTTGAACATTGCCATCCATGCATTTAACGCGTGTTTTAACATCGCGCGGCAGTTTCCACATACGGTCCGGATCCTTCCTTTCATAGACGTTCATGATTGACATGGATTTGGAAGAGATTCCAATTCCAATATTTGGATGATACTTTCTCAAAATCTTGTGGTAATTACGCCAACGCCTCCCGTCCTCTTTCGAAATGTTGGTTTGGACAGTATCAGCCTTCTCAGATGCCTTAACGATGGCCTTTGGTGGCATGGTGATGATGAGATGGTTTGGTTTGTCCTCAAATCTGGACGCAACAAAACGGAGGACGCAACTGAAATACTATCGTCATCCTCGCCATGTGACTGTTCTCGATTGACGAGCGCTGAAATAATTGTTTCATAAGAACCTGGCTAGAACTGCTACTTAATTATGTTTGGGTAACATGTGTCGTGAAATGTAGTTACGATGAAATTACTTCACATAATATTGTATGCTAGGCATGTCTGTCGGTTCCAAAACTACAAGTATAAACACACAATGGACTGACAGACTCATTTTGTTAATTGAATTAGGCAGGCAGCAAGGTAGCCGCATCGCTTATTTCTTTTGAAATGTATTGATCAACCTTTTTTTCGGCGCTTCAACTGCAGACTTCAAACAAAAAAACAATTTCCAATTACTAAAGTGTTTCCTTAACAAATTTACTATGAAGCTTCTTTCACTGGTTGTATTTCCTCCTGAATTATGAACTTGAGAGGCACCACGTTCGTCTTGCACCACCGTTTGTTGTCCGGTTCTCTCAAAGTCCCAGTCATAACCTACCGCATTTCTATTCTCGTAAGGGAAGCGTCGTCTTTCATAAAGCGCTGGAGGTTCAGAGTACTCCCAATCATTATCATACGCAGTGCATTTTTCCCAATCTTCCTCCACCTCCCGTCCTACAACTGCATCAGAATTCCTGTTAGGTGATCTTTCTCTTGGTGACCACCCCTATAAAAATATACAAGAAATGCATTTTTGCATTTGGGACGAGCAGATCAGTCTGCTGTGACTTGAGGTCCGCAACTCATTTTGTTAATTGAATTAGGCAGGCAGCAAGGTAGCCGCATCGCTTAGTTCTTTTGAAATGTATTGATCAGCCTTTTTTTGTACTGGGCTTCAGCTCAAGACGACAAACAAAAAAACAATTTTCAATTAGTTAATGGTTTTCTTACCAAACTTACTATTAGAGCCGAATTTTACAAATAAGCTATTTTGTGAGGAGAAACTTCGCTTAAAGCCTAATGCTACTGCCTTTAGGTAATTTATGACGTTAAATGTAATAACGATAAAATTACATAAATGATCTCTATAGATCTTGTAAGGTCGTCCATTTAATAGGCTATTAGTAAAATTAATGAATAGTATATTGTGAATAGTTGATGACTTACATGTTTAACTTTCAAAGAGTTCCCATAATCAATCGATTTTATTCTAAAAGTTGACAAACCCTCTGTCATTATGTTGCTTCAAATCGACATGAACCAATTTCAAGTCTGGAAGAAACTCTAAAGCTTGAAGAACTTGGTATACAACTGCTGAGAATTTCGAATGAAGTAAGACTAGCTGGTGTCTAGGTCTTGGATTTGGAGATATAGTCAGAAGGATTCATTTTCAGCAACTTAAAAACCATGCAAATGTATGTTCTATGTAAAAATTAGTCATGAATCGTAACTTAAGTAAGTACAAAATAAACTTTTTATAATAATGTTAAAGCTTTGACCAGCTTCGTAATTTCAATTATTGGCTATCACTCACTAATGATAGACTCGGACTAATCTGAGGAGCATGGGTTTCCCATCCATACCTACAGTTTTATAACATACAAAGTTCCTATTTCCTGTTCTTCCTCTTCAGCATCAGATATATCACTATTACTAACTGCCATTGGCTACATAGATTGCACAACGCCGTTGTTCCTGATTTGTTGGTCTCTTGCGTGATTAATAGAAGGTGTCTTCTTCGAATGCAATCTCACTTGGTCATTGATGTCAAAAGTTTGTCCATGACCTACAATTTTGAGCCGCCTTGTCCTCAGATTGTACTTTGCATTTGTGGGAATAGGCTTGGGAGAATTTACCTGAAATATATAAGACATTAATACAATTTTAAGTAAAAAACAATTTGTTTAATTTAAAAAAACTTATTTTCCGTCCTCACTAACCAACTATTAGAGCCGAATTTTACAAATAAGCAATTTTGTGAGGAGAAACTTCGCTTAAGGCCTAATGCTACTGCCTTTATGTAATTTATGGTGTAAAATGTAGTTACGCTAAAATTACATAAATGATCTCTATAGATCTTGTAAGGTCGTCCATTTAATAGGCTATTAGTAAAATTAATGAATAGTATATTGTGAATAGTTGATGACTTACATGTTTAACTTTCAAAGAGTTCCCATAATCAATCGATTTTATTCTAAAAGTTGACAAACCCTCTGTCATTATGTTGCTTCAAATCGACATGAACCAATTTCAAGTCTGGAAGAAACTCTAAAGCTTGAAGAACTTGGTATACAACTGCTGAGAATCTCGAATGAAGTAAGACTAGCTGGTGTCTAGGTCTTGGATTTGGAGATATAGTCAGAAGGATTCATTTTCAGCAACTTAAAAACCATGCAAATGTATGTTCTATGTAAAAATTAGTTATCCATACCTACAGTTTTATAACATACAAGGTTCCTATTTCCTGTTCTTCCTCTTCAGCATCAGATATATTACTATTACTAACTGCCATTGGCTACATAGATTGCACAACGCCGTTGTTCCTGATTTGTTGGTCTCTTGCGTGATTAATAGAAGGTGTCTTCTTCGAATGCAATCTCACTTGGTCATTGATGTCAAAAGTTTGTCCATGACCTACAATTTTGAGCCACATTGTCCTCCGATTGTACTTTGAATTTTTATGGAATAGGCTTGGGAGAATTTACCTGACATATATAAGACATTAATACAATTTTAAGTAAAAAACAATTTGTTTAATTTTTTTTAAACTTATTTTCCGTCCTCACTAACCAATTCTGATGAAGGGGCACAATCGACCTGTGTTGGAGATGATGGCGAACTTACGAGTACTTAATCGTTAGTAACTTTGGTTGACCTTCTTTGACCCATTTTTCGTTTTCCTTTATATGCCATAAACGATGTGGAATAGCTCATAGATGTAAAAGCAACGAGATAAGGAAATTTTGACGTCAATTATTAACTACCGCCTGAACTGGGTTGGTTTCTATTTTCACTAATGGCGTTTGTTTGTCTGTGAGCACGACAGCGGTCACATGGTGTAATAATAAAAAAAAAATGCTAAACGACATCTCAGGTCATAGTCAGGTCAGGTGTATTTATTTTCCATGAGGTTGAGCGCTTGTAGCTTCGGTGTCAGTTCAAAAACAATTGCGTCAAAGTCCGCTTTGGTTTCAAAACTTGAGTGTTGAATTTGTAAATCTTTCATCAATGGACCAAGCTTGGAGAAAAAGTCAGAATTTTCACTTCCTTTCTCTGGAGATTGTAGTCTTCCAGACGATACTTTATGTATGGCGTTGATAGTAGCATGGGTGGGTCACCAGGAATTCTGCTAGCATTGAAATACTCGACCAATGAAGGTGCATTTTCATCTTCACCCTTGAGAACAATTCTTGCTTCTTGTCGCCAACGAGTACGGCTTTCTGCTCAGGACCTTACTTTTGATACTAGTTATCGTTAACGATAACCTGGTCAAGTTCAAACATAAAATTATACCATTTGCTGAGAGGCATTCAGCCATGCTATTTTAAAAGTATTACGATGACCCCAGAGTGATGTACGGCCGTTTTAATGTTAAATTTTCTTAATTTTTGAGATAGTAACAAATACTTAAAGATTTTCAAATACTTTTAAGTTTAATTGGCGCTTTATGTCGGTTCTTTACACCTGTTATCAGGTTTACGGTTTGTTTGCTTCGATAAGAATGATTTGATGTCATGTTTAAGGTATTAAGTAAGAAAACGATTTTGTGTGCACATAGGTAATGCCAAGCTTATGCGACAATTTAAGACAAGGTAAAACTTAAGTCGATAAAATAAAGGGGCTATTTCCTCTCTAGTAACCTTTATTTGTGACTTGGAACATGGCACGTTTTTGGCAATTTTAATTTCGCTATTAACCGCGAAATGAACCAAATCATATTTAAATCATTCAACCATATAAGCTTGGCAACAGGTGGGTTAGGCATCTATAGATTTAGAAGTGTACACAGTGGTGACACGGTTGTGAAGTAAAAATTTTATAATTGTAATTACTAAAACCAAATTTACATTCATGTAGATAAAATTCAAATGTATACTATTGAAATTTACATTGCAGCGTGTGTAAGTTAATAATTCCTTCATACTATTTTTTAATTATCATTTTATGTATTATACTTAATATATTATATGATTCGTAATTTAGTGTATAGTCATTTCTTTAGGTTTTAGCTTTAGGGACACGCACATAATGTTTATACGCCAAACGTACGTTTATTGTAATCATGAAGCTATGTGTTGTAAATGGTTATAAAAATGTGTAAATAGTCAAATTGTTTGATATATAACTGTAAAATAATTTATATGGAATATCGAATTGAAGCAAGCAATGTTAAAAATTATTCTATGATTTTTTTTTCAAATCTTCGTTTAATAAAAAATCATCAAATTATTATTATAATATGATTTTGTGCAATTAACAACATTTCTTTTCTTGATTTGTCAAAACGTCAGCATATATTCATCACAAAAAATAAAAAACAAACCCCCACATATTATACAGTCGTAACTTTACCATAAACAACTATTATCCTACATTTACCATCATAGAAACCAATTCATCTCTGAGTGTGACTTGACTACAACAAACATCTCAAAATCTTAAGATGGGTAAGAAAAGGTAGCACACGAATTCATTATTTTGACAATGCGAAGGACTATATATTCTACATTCTTTTGGGTAAGTTGCTGCGATGCGTAATACTAAAACATCCCACACTCCAGTCATCTATAGTTGATTCAAAAGTAAATATGCATATTCTACAACATAATTTATACATGCATAAAATATACTAAATCACATCATCATCATATTGCTCCTCGTTTGCTCATAAAACTTTCGCATAATTTTTGGATGCAGTATTGAAAGTTAATAATGAAATTGGATTTAGCACATCCATATTAGTAAGAACGAGAAAAATGGCTGATTGTGAGCAGAGTCAAATTTAAATGCAGTTTGGTCTTGCTTTGCCTTTTTCCCTCACACTGACAAAGTCTAATATTGCATAGGAAACAAAAGGAGTGGGTAGGCTTTGGAATAGAGAAGGTATAATTTAAGATTTACATGCCCAGAAATTACATGCTTTAAACCGATTCCAAAAATTGTATTCAAAGAATTGTGAAAATCATTCGGTGGATTGCATCAAAAATTTTATTGCTCATTAATTCGGCAAATTTTCAATGAAACAGGGTATTATCCGTTATTACAGTCAGGGACAATTCAAACGTGTCCATTTTATTACACGTTGTAACATCATGCCGTCACAATGCTGAAGAAAGCAGAAGATGAGCTTGTGATAGATGCAAAACACTCAAGCGATGAGATGCATGCTTATATATTTTATTAATTCGTCTTCGGGTGCACGCATAATCATTTTTTCTTTCATATTGTGGTATAGTGAAGTAAGAGCTCGTCGGTTTGGTAGAACATATATTTAGTTACCAAACATTACCTCTCCCACTTTTGTGTGGTCATAAGCTTGAATGACACAAAAGCAGGGCTATCGTCGTCAAACATTGCTTCCGTATTATGAAATTCAACTGCATCCATAAACTTTAAAAAAAGATCTTTCAATTGTCTTAAATCTAAGTCCAGCTGTTTTTTTTTCAGGAAATGCATTGTATCACCACCTGCATACGCTACCTGTGGCATTGCAAATATATAATTGTGTGTGGCGGATTTTTCTTATTTAAACTACAACACTCCGTCAAATATAGAAAATGCATCAACATTTATCATTGAAGTTAAATACGTCACAGATCGACAGAGTTGCAGCTGGCTGTCTAATGCTCTGTATAAATGCTTTCGTAAACTGACCCCTATGTCATTCCCATTTTGAATAATTACTTGAGCCGGATACATGAAATTTAACTGCCATCATACCCAACATTTTATTGTGTTCTATTTTTGTACCGCTTACGTTAGTTGGTAGATATGAATCGGTGTGGGTAAAACAATTACTTTTTGTCATGCATGTAATACGTTAGCACTGTTAGCAGTACATTATTGCGAAAGGAATATTAGTTCAAGACGGTATATTCATATTTTAATATTTCTCCATCTCAGCTCCCGGACTTTATACATCTTTATATTACTAATACTGTCTAAGAGGCAGCTTTAGTAATGGTAATATATAGTGATATGAATGCTATAGTAAGGGTAAATAATATTAGTAATAAGAGGTTTTTTATTGTCAGTGGGTCGTTACGCTTCTAAATGGCAAAAAAGTAAAGGAAACTTAACTTGATGTGCCCATAATTGCCCCTCATAATCCTGTTGAAATTCAAGCACAAAATTAAACAGCTCAACGTCTTTTTTTCACGGCAAAATGTTGATAAAATTTGCTTAGGATAAAATAGAATGTTTATAAAGATAAAAATGATGTGTCGTCAAACAATTCTATGCTTGTCATAGCTCATAGCCCAGCAAAATTTTCCGTTGATTTTTATAGTTCTTGGGATCTTGGTTTGTTGCTCTAAAAAACGAAAAAAAATGTATCGAAAAAAAGAACGGAAAACTCTGTTGTGCTACAAAAACGTTGATTCTATGTTTTATCAGTATGCTAAGTCTCTAAATATGCTGATGTCTTCAAAATGCCAACTAAAATTACAAATGCCATTAGATCAATCTGCTTGAAAAGTGATAATGACGAAGGAAAGCGTATATGAGGGCATCGTAGAACATGATGTGATATTAGGTACAAACTCAGTACAAACATTTTTATTTCAGAACTTCCTTTCCTCGTTATGCTTACATTAAAATTAGAGAGCAGCTTGAGCTCATGCAGCAGCACTTTGTTTGTTGTGATGAAGTAAAAGAAATTATTTCTATGACAGACTATTCATTTTATAAAGAACAATTAACAACCCACTTGTTGGAAGTATGGTATGGCGTATGTATGAAAGTTTTTAGTTTATCTATATCTAAATTTTTACGGCCATTTTGTAAGTTTAGATTCGAAAAATCAATTAATAGATGATATCATTTTATTGAAAAGACTTGGAAATTTTGTAAGGCGACACAGTTGATTTTGACTTAACATCTGTTATAAGGTTCCAAGTCAGTTAAGATCAGCTGGATCATTAGCCCATAGTTTGCTTTCCCTTAATTGTTGTCCAAACCACTCGGTAGAACCAGTCGACGTAGCTTTCCGGGGATCTTTTAACCCTGGTGCTTCCTGAGGAATCATCCTGTTTTGCATGAGTAGAAGGTGTGCGGTTGGGTAACGCATTTGAAGATTCGAAAAGCATATTGATGATTTCATCTGAAATTTAAAAAAATTAATTCTTGTTGTTATAGGATTTTAAACCGGATTTGGTTATAAGGGTTATAAAATCATCGTTTATTTTTATTTAAAAACTTCCCCTTAAGCTGTGAATTTCAGATAAAATTTATGAATCTTACTCTTCATCTTCGCCACAGTTGCTTTGGATGTTGTATCTTCTTGGTTGGCGAGCATAGTATGATTGGGAATTGAGATCGCATTGGTTGGAAACAAATAGCGATCTAAAATAGGAAAAGTAAACTTCTTTAAAAACATTTCATTGTAGCACCCAAATTGACAGTGGAATAACCTAGAAACCGATTACTCAAATTTGATCATAAACTTATCCAAACCTGATTTGACTTTCTGTGTAATATTAATGTAGTTTTACCTTTGATTTTCTCTGCTAATATTGATTTGAAGAAAAAAAACGTCATCAAAAGTCATCAAATTAATAGAACTTACCATGTGATTCAATTTCAGGGGCTTCAGTTTTAGCAGCTTCTTGACCGAGGTTTCCAGTAGGAGTTGTTGAGGTTGATGTGCCAATGATTGATTTTTCGAGTAGATCGTCGACATCTAAAAGGCAAAAAATGCGTAATCATATAAATTTTTAAAAATCATCTTCATTACCACCCATACTAACTAAACCTGTATCATTGTAAGCTAATAAATTGTGTAGCGTACCATTACCCAAGATGGTTTTTGATGTCACAACATATTGGCCAGGTGGTTTTACATGTCCGATGTCGAGTGCATCTATCATAACTTGAAAAAAATAATTATGAAGCTTGGAAATTTAGTTCACCCCGTAACTCCATAAGTGCATCCACTTTTCGTAAACTTTCTGTACACTCAAGTACTATCTCGAATACCAAGGTTTAGCAGCTCTTAGCTACGATTAGTCAACCTCACTCGAAGAATGAGCTGATAATCCGAGGAAAGGTAAGATAAAAATTATAAAACTTACTGGGCGATTCCGTGTCACCTTGTTGGGTGTCAGAGTGATTTATGGCATAACAAGTCAGCAAGATCATGGCAGCAACCGTCAATAATGTAACCGTAGATAGCAGGAAGACGCGGGCGCGACGCATTTTGGCTGATGGACCTGAAAGATAATTTCAAAACTTTTAATGAGAGAGCAGCAAGTTAATACAGTGTGATTACAAGCAAGGTAGAATTTGGTGTGATGAGATATAAAACGTCGAGCTTGCACGGTGCAACCTTATTGCTGCAAGGACGCCATTAATAGAAATCTACCGAACAATAGACAGATTACAATACATTTTAGTTTATTTACATTATCGCTTGGCAAATTGATTGAAAAACAGCTTTCTACCAAGAAATACAATTGGACTGAGTGACATACTTTTGACACTTTCGCTAAATAACCTTCTATGTTGCGACTTTCACATATTAAACTTACCATCGCAGGCCTAATTAATGCAACTAATTATCATAAATCATCAATCGCGTATTAGTAAATGGTTTGTCCAGGCAAAGAAACAAATTTGAAATGATTCACTTGCAACATGCATTTGGCCGATTATAAATGAATTTGCACTAATATTAATATCCACATTTTTAAGCTATGCAGCATGACAAAATAGTAATTAATATGAGATGACTTTGACGCTTCATTTTGAAGGCTAATCCAGCCGTGGCTTTGTCCTGCAGTATAAAATCGCTTGTTCCATTATGCAAAACCCTTTTAACATTTTATGTAAATATGCATGCCTGGAGGTATTGGTCGTTTCAACAATTATGGCAAATCATTTTTATATTTGGTTAGACTATGTATTTTCATATTTTAGAGTGTAGTGGACTAAAAGTAACCAAGATAGTTGGAGTGAGTGTTACTTTGTTCCGTAGCAGGACCGCAAGAAAGATCATTTCCCTCTTGAATCCCACTTTCTGAATTTGCGAGCGAGCGATTCTATGCGATCAAGGTCCGTCTATCTCATAAATTCTTGAACCAAATTAGTTTGGTTACTGGAAATTTATACTACAACCGATATAGGTTTAACGGTTCCAGTATACATATGAAATAGTGATAAAAGGGAAATGCGATTGATAATTTAAATTTTTCAACTAATTGCTTTCAGTATCCAAAACGACCAGATATAATAACCGCCTGTAATGTAGCAAAGTTTGGTTCTATATGCTTGCTTGCTTAATGTTTCTAATCTAGTCTAGGCGAACTACAAAAGTTTACTATTAATAAATGTTTAGTAGTGCTGTTTTAAAAGGCCTTCAATTATATAACTTTCATATATATAGCAGAAAATGTTGAGTTTTGCGACTCTTGTCCTGTCTGGTGTGCCATGCCATTTACCACGTTCATACAAATAAACGGTGATATGACAAGATCAATATTATCCCTTTATTGTCAGTCGGATCTTCATATTATAAATTCCATTGATTGTTTGAAATCAAGACTTGGATAATAATTTCGTCTATGTCATGCATAAACATAAAAAATAGTACGTGGAATGCTTTGGGTTTGTTAGGCCAAAAAATAAGCTTTAGAAAGAGGCATTTCAGTTATGCAAAAATTTGTGTAAATGTGATCTCAAAGTTTATACCATCATTACTAGAAGGTTGCTACTTTCAGTGTGGCTGGGTTGAAGTAGCGTCTGAAACAACATTATTTTTGATGAGGTACATGAAACATCCATCTATCGTGCAGAATGTTACTCTCAGCGAGTGAAGGAGCTCATATCGTCATTGATGTACAAAGAAATCAGCTGCGTTCTAATCTCACGTCATGTACTTGGAAATGGTACAGAAAAAAAGGAAATGATAATACCAGCGTACGTTCTACCCTGTAGCACAACCCGTCGAATAGCTTGTTCTACTTGTAACTGGACTTACACTTACTTATAATTGATATTGCTTATTTATCATGGTAAATAAAATATTTTTCTAATGAGACCGCGAAACAAGTGACAAGACTAATAAAAATAATACGATTCACTTGTGTCAACTCTAAAAATTGGTATTTCCGATTGTACTATTTTTACGGGATTACTATCAAACTTGGGCTGAACCTTTGCATAAATATTAGATCATAAATTTTGTTACCATGATAATAATCCGTCATCCGTTGAATGTTTCTAGTTCATATACACAAAATATTATTATCCCAGAAAAATATAAATCCGAATGAATTGTTTTCGTCACAGCGCAGCATGTAGAATGGTTTATATACGATGTTATGTGTGGGTTAGTATCTAAATAGTAACAATAGATGTGCTGGCGGGGGCCTGCTTGTAACCTCTGTGGCTCATTCCAGATGATTCTGTTACAAATCCAACAACCTTTCTCGAAATGAATCATATTTTATCACAAACGTTTTAATCCTTTTTATTATAAATTAAGCCACCCACGAATTGATAACCAACCACCCACCAGTTAAGTGCAGAGTTTTAACCTAAACAGTAGAAATTATATAACTCCTTACACAATGGTTGATTATAGCAAATGGAAGGATATTGAGGTAAGTTTGTTTCGTTCAAAAAATTCGATTCATTGTTTGGTTTAAAAGTATCAGTGAAACGGAATAATTTCGTAGTTTTACCATTTATCTACGCAAGAAAGTGGCAATAATGTTCGACATTAATGAACTATAGAAAACGTTACTGTTGTACTAATATTTGTCTCCTGATTTTATCGAATGGACAACACAAACATTATCATGCCAAAATCAGTGATGGATGAACTCTAAATTAGTGCAATGATTTAAATAATGTGACATGTGTCAAGATTGTCATTCACATTATAATGTTCATTCTATATTCAATTGATTTGATGTTCCATCGTTGTTTAAATGCATTCCTGGAATGTAGAAGAAATACAAGTAACATTGTTTTAAAAGGAAAAATCAATAACATATTCCATTGCCAATTTTCTTATTTTAGGTGTCGGATGATGAGGATGACACTCACCCAAATATTGACACACCCTCCCTATTCCGTTGGCGTCATGAAGCTCGTGTTCAGCGGATGGAAGAAATGAAGCATGAAGAGGATGCCGTTTCCAAAGGTAAAGCAGAACTTAAATCTCGAAAGAAAGTGCTTGAGGAAAAGAAAAAGGCGGGTGAGGATGTCGCCGCATTGGAAAAGGAATACAACACGATTGCTAAAAATGTAGTTGATCGTGAAAATGCACTTGCAAAGAAAGAAAAGGTATTAAGATCGTAGTTAAAACATTACACCAAAGAAAAATTTCATTTACGCGATGGATATATGAGGATGTATGGAAAAAAATCAAAACTATAATATTTATTGACAGCTGGCTCCATGGAATGTGGATACAATTGCTCACGATGGGTTTTCAAAAACTGTAATCAACAGCAAGCCAAAACCAAGCGAAGCACCACTGACTGAAGAAGAAAAGGGACGGCGTCTACAGAACTTTACAAAAGAAAATGAATCACTGTTGAAGCAATTTGGGATATTTCGAAAATATGAAGATTCCAAACGTTTTCTCCAAGAGCATCCCCACCTCGTTTGTGAAGATACCGCTAATTACCTGGTGATCTGGTGTATTAATCTTGCCATGGAAGAAAAGTTTGAGCTAATGGATCATGTGTCTCATCAGTGCATTACCATGCAATTTTTGCTTGAACTTGCAAAACAACTAGATAGAGATCCGAGGGTAAGAACGAAAAGTTTTTTGCAAAGCTTCAATATCCATATCATGACTTCTATTTAAATTTAAATTTTATATACCTAACTAAAATTATAATTTGTACTTTTGTGTAGACCTGTGTTGGATCTTATTTTACAAAAATAGCACATGTAGAACAGTCTGACTACAAGCATGCATTTGAGTCTGAGCTCGAACTCTTCCGTTCGAGAATTCGTGGACGTGCTGAAGAAAAGATTCAAGAGGCCATGAAAGAAGCTGAGGAAGAGGAAAGGAAAGCAAGAATAGGACCTGGTGGATTAGATCCTCTTGAAGTGTTTGAGTCACTTCCAGAGGTAAGAACGAACCTTTAGTTGTATATACAGTATTTGCATATTTCCTATCCACATTTATGTTAAATATTCCTGCCTTGGCGCTTGCTTACTTGCTGGCTTTCCTTCATGCCAATGTACGCTTTTGGATTCTTTTTATGCAGTCATTAAAAGGTCGTTCATTCATACCAACTGTTTTTTCCTACAGGCATTGCAGAAATGCTTTGAATCGAAGGATATTCCACTGCTTCAGAAAACACTATTAGAGCTACCTACGGAGGAGGCAAAGTATCATATGAAGCGTTGCGTTGATTCCGGCATGTGGTGTCCTACAAAGGAGGGTGACCAAGGTGATGCTGATAAATCGCGACCTGAAGACTAAGCGGATGAGAAATAATGTCAGGATCCACATGAGTCACTCTAATCCTTGTGTACCTCAATTTACATCTGCTTAGTAACTAAACACACAAAGGTTATTTTAAGTACTTGTTCACTTTCTGCTGTCATTATTTAAATGACTTTTTTTCTTACTTTATCGTTGTACGATGGAATTCTTCTAACACTAAAGGAAATCAATGTTCATATTATTTATATGTAGTAGAAGCAAAACAGAACGTAATTAATGTAAATGTGCAACGTCTATTTGAATGTAAATTTAAATTCCATGCTGTCTTACAAAACGAATCCTAAATAAAATCCTGTCTCTTGTGTACTCTATTGTTGTACTAAACTTTACTCCGTATGCCTTCCGTTGTGAATTATTATTGTAGAGCTGTTCTCAAGTATTTTTGCAGGTCAACCAACTCATTATTATTAAAAAAACCGAGCATATAAAAGGGCAGCAAAGCCGAGCAGCCTGTCATTCGAACGAAGTTGCTCCTCTTGTCAACCTTTGCCTTTTTTTTATTTCTTGTTCTCCTGTTCCGTCGGACTTGTCCGTTACCACACCAGTAGTTACCATGGACTTTAAAACTCTGATTGTCATCATGGCCATTGCCATTGCTGTTTCCAACGCTGCCGACCTTGGAGTTACTTCCAACCTAGCCATTGCTCCTGTGGATACTGTTGCTGAAGGTAACTATTAATTTGAGAAAACTTTTGCTAATTTTTTGAAAAGTGTTTTTATTTCTTTGTTATAATCATAAATTTCCAGGCCAACTGAATCATCATTTCCCTGCTATAAACTAATATTTTTTTTCTGTTTTTTTCAGCTACCGGACTCTACAGCAGAAGCAAAAGGCAATTTTACGGTGGCTACGGTGGTGGTGGCTTCTCTGGTGCCAGTGCAAACGCTGGTGCTAGCAGCTTTGGTGGCTCCCCATTCGGTGGATTCGGAGGATCCAATTCCTTCGCTTCTGCCAATGCTGCTTCTGGTGCCTTCGGGTAAGATAATGATTTCTAATCTTTCGTCTGCGATTCAAAACTGTTTCCATAATTACTAGCATGTCAATATTTGAAATTCAATGGTGGAGTAGTGAAGCAGCGAGTGTAGTGATTCTCCGTTTTGGTTTTCAAGTTCAAGCCTAATCCGTTTTTTCGTTTTCTTTTTTGTGTATTTGCAGCAAGTAACTTCCCTCCGACCGGTTCCCGAGCTACTCGATTCAAGCCTAAATACCTAAAACTATATTTTTATCTTGTTTTTATCTACTTTAATAGTTTTAAGATTTTAAGTGCAGTTTTAAAGTGTCATGTTTTACTTCGTTCCTTCGTTAATTTTGATATCTGATACAATTTTTTTAATTTTTACACTTTGGTTACAAATTTTACATATAACATACATTTCTGATCTGATACAATGATAATAATTTCTTAAGAGTGAGTTTTTAAACACAGTGATACTCAATTTTTTTTGTTAACAATCTTACTTGATACTTGAGATTTGACAATTTAATAAATTTTGACATGACATAAAATATTTCCTTCTGTTCCTGTGTGTTGTTAGGGCATTTGCTGAAGACTTATTTCATCTCAGCTCTTTCACTAAAGTTCATTGTCTCATTTATCTAGCTGGCATCAGTGAATAATGTGCATATATCGTAAACTCTTGCATTATTTGCATTTTACACCACCTTGGGTTGGACAGACAAATGAAGTTTTGCATCTGACTTTTTATCTTATAATTTAGGCAGGTCATCCTTTTATTCGCATGCATTTGAATTTTAAACTTACTGCATATCTTTCCCGTTTGCTATGGACATCTTCTAAAAACCACTTCATCATTGTGGTAGACAGTTGCTGTTTTAGTTTTAAATACCTGCATTCTCTTCAGATTTTAGTTCATGATTTGTGAGGAACTTATGAATGGAAATGACCAACTTGCACACAAATAGAGCATTGAACTAAAAATATCATACATGATCTTTGTATATCATATTGGATGTGGGTTTGCTACCCAAGAATACTTCTATAACATAGTCATCGTATATAAAAGCTTGCTTCATTTTTTGGCATCTATGCGCTTTGTTCGTCATATATGTTTTAACATGCATTAAAAAACATAGTATGGAGTTTTCAATTGTAAAATATTAACACCATTCATTCTATATAGATCATAATATTATGTATTATCTTTTAAAGCTTACAGGTAAACTAGCTCTCGATAGCTCGTTCATCAACTTATATGATAAAAAGCTATGTAAAACTCATCAACTTGTTCTGATTTACTTGAAGAGGCAATAATGTTGTGCAAATATGCTTAATTCGATGCAAAAAATTTGCCCCGAGTGAGGATCGAACTCACGACCTTGAGATTATGAGACTCACGCGCTGCCTACTGCGCCATCGAGGCTCGGGTGAGAAACTCCGTTAGTGTAACCAACCCAGTTTGTGATGAGGAGTCGCACAAGTTTTTTAGGCTAAAGAAGTACATTGGTAAAAAACATTGCATATATCTTCAATCTCTTTTATTGCACCTTCTGCTGTGAATGAAAATCGGGGCTATGGGTTTGTTTTTTGTTTCTTGATTCACAAAAATTTATTTGCTATCCAAACATTTTATTCCTTTGTTTCTAACTTAATATTATATTCTACAAATCATTTGCTAACATTAGATAGTAAACTATACTGTTTGCAAGTACTGATCAATTTTCCATTGAATTCAGAAGGGCTTGATTGCCATTTCGTTTTATTTTTAAATTGGGAAGACAATATGTAGTACTGTAAAATCTTACAATCCCCATTACGCAAAAATAAAATTGCTTGTCTTGTAAATCATTAATATTTTACGATGAAATATGCATCTATTTAAGTCACACTATTTTTTTCAGTAATAGGAACATCAAGTTGCAAATATTTTTCTTCATACATCATACACGGATATATGTGTACGGAAGTTTTTTCCTTGTAGTAGCGTTAGTAATTCTAGAATATATGATGGATTTTGAAAGTAAGAGAAAATGGATGCCTGTAAGTTATCACAATATAATGCGTACATTTATACTTTATCACTTTGTTCATCATTAGAAGCCATATGGTCAATCAAGTACAAAGTCGGAAAAAGGGACAAGAAAGTCGAGAATTTACACCTCGCCGAAATTTATCTAGCCCACTCGAGTTTTAGTGTTTGCTGAAACTATATGAAAACCTTGTCTCACAGTTGCCCTATGATGTCGTTTCATGTCATGTTGTCTGCGTTGCTTCTTTTATGTTATCCGCATAACCATTTGTACAAGGGAAGGACCAAGACCATTTAATTTGGATTTCCAGATGGTTCGAATTCCCAACTCATACAATTTTTATCTTTCCGTTTAGGTAGTGGAACAAGAAAATTGCTCCTTTTTGGAAAGAGGTATGGCTCAATTTATTGTAATTTAGCTCCAGTGTTTTATGCATTCAATGCGCAATAAATATGATTCACAGTTCCATATGGAAGTGTGTAGTATATGCTACGATTAGATAAAAATAAATCATGCATCGATATAGGTCACTTTGTAGACTTGAGCGTTTACTTAAAAATTTATAGTAATATCAATTTTTCTGTGCAACGTGCGTGCCTGCTACTTCCACAGACGCAATATACATACAGTATACTTACATTAGTCATTTGGATTTGAATATGTCACGTAACTCACAACTTACGGCGGTGGCACACAAAGTACAAGCAAAGATAAGACAGTGTTGTGATATTGGGCGTTTTTATGATATAATAATATGTAATTAGTTAACTGTTAGTTTTTGTTAGAAGATCACCAGCAGGAAAATAGCAAATATAGAATCCAGTTAGTAATTTCAACTTACGGGTAGTCAGGAACTAACTGGCAAAGACATCAAGTTTCTCTCTTCCCCATATAAACAGTTCTCTCTATTCCAGATTTATATTCAGGGTTTTCAATCATATTAAATTGAGTAGTGATTTTAAAATTTTTTAAAATGGAGCACAGATTCTCCATTAACAAACTAGTTGGTAGAATTTCTGAAGATAAAGAAACGTCACAAAAGCGAGAATCACGGAAAGCTCGAATATTTGACGAAGAGAGTCCAGTATGTACTATTGGAAACCGTTCTAATTGCTACGATCCTGATTCAATAAAGAAAGCTTTCCATCCTCTTGGAATCTATTCCAAGTGTTTTGGATTATTTCCCTGCTATGATTTCTCCTTTGTGGAGACGTTAAGTGATGGAAACGTGCGTATGATTCACATTTTGGATTACTGCTATTCGGCTTTCATCTTTTTTCTCCTTACTGGAGGAGCGGTTTTGTGTCACATCTATAGACCAAATCACCTGAGAAGGGAAGAACACTCGGGAAAAGGGGAGAATATTGATTATTACGCCAAATTGTCACTGATTTATTGCACCATTTTTGTGGGTGTACAATCCCTTTTTATTTTCCCAACCAAGTGGAACCAGGTTCTAAATTTCGTGAGACTTTTCAGCAACGTTGACAAGATTTTGAGGTTTGATGGGCGTTTTGAGGAACGTTGGTTTGCGAAAAAGGTTATGGTGTATTTATCAGGCTGTCTTATTTTCACACTGGCATCAAACATGATCCTTTTTGTTATGGAAGGTTCGGACGTAAGCAATTGCTATACGGACTTTTTAATGCCACCACTCATGACCTTGGCTTTGATGGCATTGATTATACCCACCGGACTCGCAGTGTTTTTCCTTAATGCGGTGAGATTGAGGATGATGCACTTTAATCGAAGAATGATCACGCTGCTAACTCCAGTCACGCCGTCATGCTTCGTTTGTGTCAGCTTTCAAGATTATGGGAAGGAGCTGGACGAAATAAAATTGGACAGGAAGCCACAGCAATTTGCTGAAGATTTGGAAAAGATGAGAATACTTCATTGTGAAATAACAACTTTATCCAAGTCCATGAGTTGCATTTTCGGCACACATTTAGTTCGAGATTTTCTTTACTCTTTGATCGCTCTCGTAATGTACACCTACTTCCTTATTTATGTCCAAGACGAAGGGGAATTCATTTGGATTATGTATGCTGGACAAAATGCTTTTATTCTTCTGAAACTTCTCGTCCTAGTTTGCTTTGCCCAGCTCATCTGCTGTGAGGTATGCTATACCTATTTATTTTATAAATTACTGAGATTTCGAGTCATGTGTTACTATGTATTATTTTATAGCATGCATTGGTTTGCTTTAAAGGGTAGGAAGTTAAGGGCTTCATTACAACGTGTCTCCCTTCGGCGGCTGGACGAAAGCTCTTGCTTGCAGGTAAATTCAGAATAATTCATGATATTACCAATACTTTTGAAATAAATGTGACTAAATTTCATGTACGTAAGCTTTTGTTTTTCTCCGAACAGATTCAGGTATTTTTGAGTGCACTCGAAAATCTTCCAGTAATTTCTGCTGCTGGGTTCTTTGATTTAAACAGAGCACTTATGACGTCGGTGAGTGTTATGCTGTTATGAGTATGAAGTTAATCACATAAATGTAATGAATACGATGGATGCTAATCAGTAGTTAACTTTTTGTTACAGATTCTTGGAGCGATAACTACATACTTCATTATTTTATTGCAATTCAAAGTCAGTAGTGGACTTCAAGGAAAAACCTAAATGTTAGTGGTCGGAACATGGCTTTAGGTGCACTAATCATTTGCAAATGCACACCACTTATAAATTGGAAGGATTGTTGACCTTGATAATGCAATTGAAATTTGTTATAAAAAATTAGTAGCACTCAAAGAAAACAGATTAGCATGTGCTACATCAATACAATTTCAGTGTACTACCTATATTATGTTATATTACTTTAGCTATTATAATATCCAACTGTCGTAGTCGTAAGTCGGAAAATTACGCAAAAGGACTTTAAACGATAATGCAGGAAAAATATGCTGTTATTGTGTCAGAATGCCCCAAATACCAACTAAAATTTATTATTAATTTGAATGTGTCACTAGCTAGTTTTCAATTGTAATCCGAGATTTACAGACCGTAGCGATAAATAAATGCACAGATTCGTAATATCAAAACCGGCATCTCATAGTAATTCGGAACCAAGCATCAATTTATTTAATACTTTTCAATTTTTGGTGTTGTTGCGTTACATTGAGCATACACTTCATTAGTTATCATGGGTAAACTCTATACATTCAACATTTATAAAAGGAACACTTTTAATTTTAAGGATTGTAGGAAGTAGGAACATTATATATGATCAACGTCATATTTTAAAGTACACTCACACTTATATTAAAATCATTTCCATAATATATTATTCACGTACAACTTGAGCCAGGAGAATCGTCGTCGTGAACATAAGTAGTAGTAAAATATCTTCAGCTTGGTCTAACAGATACTACTTGGGGAAGCTATAGAATAGAAATATTTACTTATTTTCGTACCTCCATTATAGCATTAAAATTAAACGATACCGCTAAAGTATGAATACATTTATTTTTTATACAATTTTCTAGCTTCTACTAGCTACCTTTTTTAGTGAATTTCATACTAGCATAATATACTGACCTTTACATTCTGATTTTTTATGTATGTATTTATGTATATATGTTTGTATGTGACACTTGTCTACTTATTTACGAGACATGTAAGTAGAGTTTGACAAAATACTTTTTTTGTACATGATAAAAAGAGAAGTCTTCTAAGTTGACGATGTGAATTTTGGATTACTAAATTATTTCAACGGGATTAACATTGACTGTAGAATTCGTATTGAGCTTTTCACCAGTTTATAGATTAGGAACAAAAGATCATTGTTTAATGTTGACATATTTGGAAATTAAAAATTTATAGTTATAAAAACACTGACGTCAGCAACGCAATATGTTTCAAATTAATATTGCAGCATGTATATCTTATTTAAATGAGAGGTCTGACGTATCTATGAAAAACCTTTTTGTATTTTTTTTCGTGATAAAATCAAATAAGTTGTTAAAATTCTTGTATATAGCTAGTTCAATCCATGCATCAGATCCTATTTTTCGACCTACGATCATATCTGCACCTTGTTTTTCCTCTGTCGAACAGGAAGGTTGGAGGTAAGCTCATTGTCGTCATCCGCAACAAGACTCTTTACATCTGACTCATCCATTGACAACTGCTCTTTGGTACTAACGACACTCAAAGCGATCCCCAACTGTGCGATGTAATACGTGGCCATCACCAGCGTCTGTTTTAGTCATAAACAAAATTTATTTTTCTTTTATGATGGACAGTAAAAAAAAAGTAGTATGGGTATGATATGGAACAACGGGCAACCATTTAATGGTTATCCCATGAAATATTCAACTACTAAATACCTGATGATATGGAATGCTAGTGTAAAATTGATTCAAGGCCAAGATGGTGTCCGAAATAGCAAAAAATATGGCACCAATGCACGAGGATAATTTACTCCAGCTAAACTCCGTCCATGAGAACTCCACGCGGGCAATGGCTCGCCAAAGCATGGTAGTCAATAGGAAGGAATAAATTAAAACTCCCGTCACCATTGGTGTAGCGTCACCCAACAAAGTTGGTAAAATCAAAACAATGTCTTTTTGGAAATAAACAAACAAACCAATTACATTATGCATTAGTTTGCTTTGAGCAATCAATATCAATACATCAAAATATACTAGACAAATACATAGGTACTATGTGTATCTGAGGCAGAATTACATGCTAAAGATAACAACTATACATAAAATACATACGTGTTCAAATTAATAATTATCATCATATTCATCATCATCATCATCATCATCATCCTACGCAAACATCAACCCAATACAATAAATTTCTTGGAATTATTGGACAAAGAATCGTGTAATCATACCAATTTGTTTTTGATTCACAGTCACGATTAATTGGATTAGATTTTAGACTTACTTGAACTTGTTATTGCATACACAGCTATGCCTAGTTTCCACTTCATGGGCTGAAATCCAAAGGCTCGAATGTAAAAGCTCTGAAAGCAGCATTACAAAATAATAATGGGGTTGAAATTCATAACTTAATTAAGGAAAATAATTGAATCCAATCTTCAAAATTCAGGAAAGTACTGAAGTGGGAGTGAGTTGATTAGATACCTGAGCAATAGCAAACGCAGCCATTCCATGGAGAAAATATGATGGCCATATCAAAAACGCATCTCCCAAACAGGAGAATACCAAGCCACTCAAAATTCTCCGTGAAAACTTATGCCTAATATAAATCAAAGGTTTATGATGATACTTATGTAATTGAAAAAAAGTATTGAAGCATATTAAGTAAAATTTGTAAGCACTTACTCTTCACTCAATCCAATCCCATGGAGAACGATGAACAAAGCCAAAGAAATGATTGGGAGACACTTGAGCAACATTGCGAATAGGGATGGACGATCATCAGGGATGAAAATTACGAAGTAGAGACCCAACGTCTTCAAGAATGGCACCAGCTTGGGTCCAACACTTTTGAACTGCTCCCAGCACGAGAGAAACCAAGGGGAATCAAAAAAATCAAGTGAGCAAGTTGAAAGTTTTCGATGCTTGGACACAATTTGAACCCCACCAAGTTCCTCATCACTATCAACATCTTCGTCAGTATTTTTACTCATTTTTATGCCAATTTTTACATCCTCAGAGTCATTAGAGTCAGATTCTTCACGTCCCTGCAAACTCCTCTCTACATCATCATACTCACACTCACTTCCGGAAATGTGATCCGGTGGTTTATCCCGTAACAGATCAGCTATTGACGGGGGAATGTACACTTTATTACCTGCCTTTGTCACAAACACGGGAATGGTCTCATTTCCGTTCCCATCATTGACATACTCAATCGCAGCACTCAACCCTGTCTCATCACTATACGTGGTGCATGTTAAAGACGGCACCTTATACTCAGGAGGCTGAGTCCCTCGATACCTAAGCCCTACACTATACAACCCGTCACTTCTGTCAGGAAATATATGATCGGCAAACTCACCCATGCCACAAGAACGATACGAGAGAAGGAAAATTGAAAAATGTAAATAAAACGCAGAAAACATAAAACACCAAATAAATTCCAAACTCCAACCAGCACTCTCTCCTGCTGTTAAAAATTTCCCACTTTTAAAGCCCCTTAAAAGTCAGCATGAATCCGGAAAAGCCTTTTCCTCCACTTGCATGACATTTCACTTGAGAAGCTTCCATCACACAAAACAAATACAACCAAAGTCAAACTCAAGTAGCAGCAGCAGCACCCTTTGTTTTAAACCGAAAAGGTAAGAAGTAAGAAAAAATGGAAAACAAGTGGGACCCGGAGTAAGCCTTATATATTTCTCATAAACTGTCACGGCCATTACCAACTCCTAACATTGACTTCAATTTCTACTAACCCATTTGGGCAAATGTAAAATATTTAGCAATGTGGTGGTGAGCCAAATCATACGTGACTACCCGGCTTGTTGATATTGATATGTTGTTACGAGTTTTGTGGTAGGGTCATATATAAGACATTTGGTTCTCGGATGGAAAGCATTAAAGAGTAATAGTATAAGTGCAGTGGTGGAACATGCTAAAAAAGACACAAAAGAAGCTCCTGTGTATGTGCATACGCATAATACTACTTATTACTACAAGCCTAGAATAGCACGACACAACTTGACTTTGGCCTACAACACAAAAGGAAAAGCAGAAAGCAATCAACAAAAGATTAATGAACATCGAATGGGTTGGAATACGTCGAGGGAGTAAAGTGCATTAATAATTCAAGCAAGCTCGATATTCAAAGAACCTTTTATGACAACCATACTATACGTGATTATATCCAAATAATGGCAGCAAAATATTGTTCTTCCTCTTTCTTTGTGTCTCCCTGCGTTACGCTCCCAGTCTCCATTAGATTTTAACATTTTCAATTTGACTGTGTAGACAAACGATAATACAGTACTTACTTGATTCCATATTCTAAGTTAGGTCATGAATATTCCATGTATCTAAACCATCGTTATCTAATATGAAATCAAATGGTGAATGATTGGAATCGTATTTTCTGTTTAGACTGTGAGTAAAAGAAAATATGCTAGGAGCATATTGTTAATAGAATGTGAACGATTTTCTAGAAAAGTACATGAGATTTAAGTTGTAGCACGGCACACAAACACAGTATAAAGAAGGTTTGTACATATCATGTTTGCTTTTGTTTGATTGCTCACCTTAAACTCTGGCATATTATGACTCGTACGAAATTGGCACACACGGAAGCGATTTCTATCTAATGATGGATACTGTTATTAAAAACAACTTTTTCAGTCTTTATAATCTATTTCTCTTGATAATGTTTTACATGCAGTATGAAATGAGATATTTGGTCAATTTAATACATAAAATATTTAAGGAAATTAAAATAACTTGACGACAGCTCATATCTCTAAACACTTGTTTAAATGGTGACGGATGGAATATGAATAAATGAATTCTTCAGTTGTAGTTGGGTTTTCAATTATCTATACAAAATGAGAAATCCCTCACCAAGGATTCAGTTTCCAACGAAATTCAATTTTATTACTTAACAGAGCGTTGATCCACACAAAGCTTTGGCTTGAGGTGCATAGATGCTTCTGATATATAGCTCTGATAATTACAAGTCTTTTTTATATTACTAAAGCAAGTTTGCATGTACAAGTGAATGCTTCATTCATATTTATAATGGCCAGTATGTCAATTCCAGGAACCAGGCATTACTACAAATATTCTAGCTAAATTCAAGCGGGTTCACGCCACCTATTACATGTCCAAATGAAAAATTAACGGGTTAGTGACTTTGAAAAAAAACTAAAAAGGCACGGTAAAGTTCGGAGTTGTCTATGTCTACCCTATGCTAATATTAACTATTACCAGAGGAATTAATTGCCGTCACGTTTTAAAATATTCTATTGATTCAGGTTGGGTGGGATCAGTCTCTTGACTCATCGTGAGAGAATAAACTAATCAAAAATTAACAAAATGTACAATCCAACTAACAGGACTCGTTTATTATATCTGTGAATTTGTAATGTTTATTTGGAATTGGACTAGACCTTGACTCTTTCGACTCCATAATTATTGTTAAATAATGATGAAACCTTCATTTAACATACCTAAAGCATACCCAAACTATTTATTTGCTCTAGTTGGTTTGTTAATCTAAGTCAGCTTAAGTGTTTTTTTATTTTTAGTTTACTTGTAGAAATCTACATCAGTAGCATTACTTTACTTTAAATTTCTGATAATTTTGAAAGAAAAATTTGTAATTAAAAAATTAATCTAAAGCTCCGCTTTGTTTATGCAAGAATGCTACACTTATGACATCGCCTTGTGCAAAGTAGTGCATGAGATATGTGTAATATGTATAAGTATATCAACGGTAATCCATCCATCAAAATTCTTCAAGGGCTAGGCACTTGGTTTTGGTCATCGTTATTTAAATTTAATCAAGAGGCAGCTAACTAATAAATAAATTAAGAAAGCGGTAAACAACTAACTATAGGCATGGCACATAATTTCATTCTACTATATTTAATTCCAGCTTGCTTTCCTTGCCTTTTATATTGTCACTTGGTTTACTCGCTTTGGCACTTTTTTACAGTTTAAATTAACAAAGTATTACGTTCTTTACTACATAAGACGAGTATTTATGTAAGTATCATAGTATTCATCATGTACTTGACTCCTTTATCCTGTTAAATTAACTTTCTCGCCTTGGTCTGCATTTAAACCCACTGAACCTACTGAAGGTAATAAAATTTCCCTAAGGACGTACCTGTTCGGTTAGACACAAAAACTTACAGAGAAGTAAATTGTACCATAAGAAATTCAATCCACAAAAAACCACAAAGCACCTGCTTATTTCACGGAGAGAGTGACAGCTACCGTGGCGTAAAATATGAAGTTCTTTACCTACTCGCTTGTCATTGTGGGGTTTTCAGTGGCAGGGCAAAAACATGATTATACACGTTAGATAGTTTACATAATAGCATATAAGTATACGAGAGGTCATATCATTTTCTTTGATGCAATGAACGTGAAGTAGTACTATTTAGTGGCATTAATATTTTAAAAGTTATATTAGATCTAGTACATTCTCCCTATTCTACCATAATCGGACAGAATTTTGTAATCAAGCAAGTATACACGCTTCTCTTTGAAATCGTCTCGTTAAAGAATTTGCATAGTAAAATGGAAAATATGGAAAGTCGTGGCAAAACCTTACTAAAAACGCAAGCACACATAAATCAGAATTTACCAAAAACCAAAGCACTTGCATACTACAAGTTTTATTTCCCATATGTAAGACGATACAGGTCTGTTGTACAGATAGGCAGCCTCATTATTATCATGTAATGCATAGCGCTTCCTCAAAAAAAATCTACCTGAAACCATTATGCAGGGAACTTTTACTGTGTTTGGTTCAAAGCCCAAGTTCAGAGCAGAAGTTGAAAACCCAATAAGCAATATATTGTATATAAAAAAGACAAGACTGTGAAAACGAGAGATTACAAGCAAGTTTTAAATCGCAACTAGTATTTCATAACCTCTGTTTGAGAGACAAAAAACACACATTAATATAAGTAAGGAGGAACTTCCCATTACAACTTCGCCGGCATGAAATACAGCAGCAATTTTGGTCTTGGGATTCGCTCAACTTACAGAAAAAGCAAAACCTTGAGAAGGTAGCACATTTACAGCCACAAGCAAGTAGTCAGTCAGTCATGCGAGCTCTGTATATATGTATATTTCTGTGAGCGTGAACCGATAAAAAGATTATGATTATGATGATGATACATAGGCCAGGAAGCAAAAAATAATATCCTTACGCTTAACTCAGCCCGGTTATAATTAGAGGCTTTTGCAAGTTTCTCCTTCTTTCGAAATATCCTGCACAATATACTTTACAAACTTTACGTACGGACTACAGACTATATGAAGGTGAACCTGATATGATATGTATGTATATTATTTATGCATATTATGCCAATGTGCGTGTTTAGCTTTCTGACTTTGGTTGGGCCCGTCTCCTTTCTTCCTCTACACGCATAGGTTTTCCACCACAGTATTATGAAAAGGAGAACGGAGAACCAACGCTGCGTTTCATTGAATGCATTTTTCATGTCTTTGTCACACACACATTTTGACTAAGGATATACGGCTTTATTCTATGATGTGCTGTAGGTCTCGTTTAACGCCTAACTCAAATGTCATTTTAGATCATTTACGACTGATATCATGCAGATCAATGTCAAATGCAAAAGTGATCATTTATTTATTTATTAACGTACCTACCTACCTGCCTACCTGCCACTTCACTTCTACCTGAGAATATGAATTTCAAAGTAGCATAAAATCTAAATTATGATACAGTGTAGTGCTACAGTTGACGCATTAATGAACAACGTTTTAACTTACAATCAATCACCTTCAAAAGTCTTATGTAACATAAGTAAGCAAAATGCAAATATGAATGGACTATCGTAAATTATATTTAACTGTCAAAACATAATCCAATTAAATTGATGCAAATAAATGGCATGATGTTCTACACATGAATGAATCTATCGATTCCAAAGAATAGCGTCGTCAGACGTTGGTTCAATCAAAAGATTAGTTTACTCTTCAAGTTGTAAGTTGTTATCGTTAGTTATCTCTCCCCTTGTTTTTTTTACACAATGCTTCCTTGTTAATCTAGCTACAAGTCTAGGCTACATCGTACTTCTACTATTACCACCACTTGTTGTCATCAAAACTTCACCTTCGCCGCGCAGGTGATCCATTTTTAATGAATTTTAGTAGCGATGCTTTTTATCGATTACATAATTCACACTGTTGTCATATTTTTTTGTGAGTGCAATCCTGTTTATTTGTCTCTTCTGAATAATATGTCATATTACTTAGAAATGGTCAATAATCAATGGAAAGTTTCTGAGCAAACAACAACAAACCGCATTGCCACACGCTGTTGTCAAAAATCAATCGTTATTCGTCATTATTAACTAACATTGTGTGTCTCAATGACATTGACATCCTTTACTTGGATTCAGTAACATGAATCATTTCTCTAAACAATTTAATTAAATTGGATTATATGTAAAATTTGCATGCAATTACCACATTCAAAGGATTGTCCCAGGAAGACATGGTGAAGGAAGGTGTAGTTCAGAAGCTCGTTAAATTCTTGAAACAAGGGCTACAAATCAATCTCCCTGAAAAGCATCCAATGAGCGTCTGGTCTTGTAAAGTAAATGACGATAAAACTTGGTTTCATCAAAGCCAATATATATCCTCCACGAGTTTTAGTAGCTAATTTAGAAGTATAGAGTGTGAAGCAATGAAGGACGATGACAATGCCACGTGTTCGTTGCTCCAAGATATGAGATCCATAAACTGATAGCTTCAAGATTTTGACACTTTAGCTATTGTTCCTTCCTTTCCTATGGTCACTTTTCATTCAAAAGACCGTATTAGGTCATGATCTACTTGTACATATGTTCGTATATAGGCTGCTCATGCGGAGAAGTTGACAATCCGATCATAAACATGCTAACTCCACTTAAACACTGTTATGCGCACAAACCAAGTAAATTCTGCTGCACTGCTACCATTTCACTTCTCCTGTCAACTCAAGCCCACTGTAAAAATCTCTCTGTAGCAGCAGCAACAACAGTAGTCCCACTGTGATGGACCTGTATTATGTTGTAGGACGGTGTGGTGAAGGTATGCGCTTAAAAAAATTTTTTGGAGATACTGAATCGAATCAAGCATTCGCGTATTTATCACAATATTTTATCAATGAAGTGACAACCGTTGTAAACTGATGAGGACGTTCTCAATAGTCAATAGGATTTAAAAGGAGCAACTTAATGAATTATTGGCATATGTATGTAGCTCTCTTGTTGCCAAACCCTGCTGAAAACAAGGAGAGATGTAAGGTGATGTGTGGTGGCAGAAACTCAGCTGACTTGACAGTTAACAAGCACCGAGAAGTAGTGGTATAAAATATGATGGGAGCAGAACAAGAAGTGATGTAGGTAGAATAGCAGTGGTTTTATACGCAAAAGCAAGTAAGTAAAGTAGTGGAAGCGTAAGAAAAATCTGCCTTACTCATCTCTCTCTTCTTCATGTGAATTGGGAGAAAACGTGATGCATTCCTCAATCCACGCTTCCCTTTGTCTGAGACCAGAAAATAAATGCTAGGCAAAGCACTCCTTCTTACTAAGCAAATAACCCAACAACAGATATATATGATATGAAGAGTAATCAGAAGTTGCGGTACTGCTGTAGAGGAGCTTTGTTGAATCGGAATAGAATTTTATTAAATTCATGCTACCATGTCGAGTATTAGTACATCAAACAACCAAGTGCATGCATACCGATATGAAAAATATGAATATGAATGTTATTGTAAGAGTATTTTGGCGTTATCATCATTGCGTTTCGAGATGAAAGACTCATGTCGAGGTCGCGACTCAAACTCACTTAAGCAAACAGCCATGATAATAAAATACGGTGCATGTCCTTTTCATACTATGAGTAATCAATGAGTGCAAGCTGTTAGGCTTTGGTTTCGAATTGCTTTGGCTGCCAGTCCATTACCTAATGTAAATGAGGTCATTTCTCTCTTTTTACACCGAACCATGAGTAAAGTTGCATAAAATCTGTATCACATAAAATTGTTATGACCAAGTGTTTCATATTTCTGGTACAAATGCACTGACGATGCATTGAGAAAACTGTGGTACCTAATTTATAACTAAACCTGAATATTTATAAATCTCAGTCTACACAGGGAATGGCCAACCAATGTATTTTATATAATTGTAATTGTAGCTACGACAAGAGCCATTGTGGTTGATTGATTTATCATTACTGCTCATACAGTTGGTCACTTGGATACACGAACCATTGTTCATTACCAGAAGAGCCCGTCATGTATTTATACTTTTTTATCACAAGCATTAATCGTGACACATTACAGAAAGACAAAAATAAATTTATGCATTACTCCCTCAGTTTACGCATGTGTATATTTTCACTTATAATAAAATGACAGTCTGTGATCCCCATGGACCAGTGAGCTTTGTTCCGTGGACTTGTAACTTGAAGAACTTTATTATTGATTTTTTAGGTTTGCATTTATTATTGAAGTGGACATGTACCCAACTCATCCATACCTACATAGATTCCATCAATCGATGAGTAAGAGTCCGTCATTTCCCTGCAAGTTCAGTCTCAAAGTTGAATGATTGATAAATGTGTTCCATATGAGTGGAATTGTATTGATATAAGCTTACAATTACAAAATCATGTATGTATACCGTGGAGCACGCACATGGGTATTAAACATGTAACAAATTATTGACACCGCATTCCTTTCTCAAAGTACATTTCCTTATAAATTATGACTGATTATTGATTTAGTTAGGTATAGCGTTAAATATTAAATGTATGCAAGGCAAGGGCGACGATAACTTTGAAATGGAAGCACAATATGGCTATCATCATCACATTTTAGACAAAATATCATAAAATTGATTAAAAAATGACCTTGAGCTTCCTCAATTTTAATAGTATGGCACTAGGAAACATTCATCTGTCTGGGTTTGATCATAGGGCTTCAGCTTTCATAATACAGCATCATTATTATTATCTTTCCTTCCACTGATAACAACACTTGACCATAGTAATAAAGAGAGGCAGTCCATTTAAACATTATGCAATACATATAAAAAAAATGATGTAAATTGTTCTGTGAATAAGAAATGGTGTGCTTTGATATAAAAAAATGAACTTTCCTCATATAAACTTTGTTTGCCACGTTGATATGATTTGATTTAACTTTAAGTTTATTAACCTGGTAGGGATTTGAGCAGGATGCAAGTACTTGATGCGACACACTTGATCGTCCTAATGAAAGTCGTCGCTGTTAAGCCAAGATGGTATCAGCGTTCCCTATTCAGCTACGTCGTATGTACATGGGGCTGAAAAGGAATGTTATTAGTATTGCGTAAAGAATATTTTATGTGAAGTTGTGAAGAAGCATTCAATAGCCCCTTTGTGTCTTTTATGGAAGCGAACAAAAAAGTTCAATTCTTTTCTTTAATTCTATGCACATCGTATTCATAAGGATTCGTCTTCGGTATTAAATTTGCTACATAAAAACAGCATGATACAAAATGAACAAAAAAAATGCACAAACTGCGCATTTTGTGTAAGCACAGAACAAGAATAAAAGCTGTGTTTGATTCCTACTCATAGCAATATAGCATGTATACATTAGTGATGATGTTGACCATGAATATTTTGATACTTGTTTACTCTTGGCTTTGTTGACGACAAAGTTTTGGACTTTATCCAGCTGGCTTGAACGACATTCAATGCAATGTGCTAACTTACTTTGTTCTTCATGTGAGATGCAAAGGTGAATAAACAGTTCGTTTTAAATTGTGTGCTTCACATAAACTCTTTATTTGAAATCATTAAAGGGTTTTGCTACAAGTACACTACTAAATCCTACCAACAACAATTCTACGATTTGCATCAAGCACACTGAGTTTCCTGTAATACTCATCTTTGACCGGAATCACTATGATTTTATAGTTGTCCTCATCACCAATGATTGAACGGTGAAGCTTCTTGGGGCTTAGAGATTGCACCAAATTTCTGTTTAAAAAGATCTTCAGTCTCTCCGCTAAAAAGGACGTGATCGCTGCCGACAAGCCACACATCAATAGAAAGAATGCTCCTTGACAGTCATCAAAAGTCAGTTGTCGTGTTTTTGGCTGTGTTGACACAATGTAGGCTGCTGCATCAACACACTGCAAATTATTAGGCCAATGAATAGCTTTCCATTTTGCCATCAGTCCTGTGTTCACAGAGTTGAGGATTCTGCAGCGAAAAAAAAATTTGCATTTGAAAACGCTCCTTGGGGACAACTTTGATAAAATCATTATCATGTTGCAACATGCACCTCATCAAAATAGCTTACTTACTCTTTGTCAAAGACATCCAGCATAACTGAACCTTTTCGGAGGACGAAGGCAAAACCCACCGTAAAAAATGTTTCTTTTGCAACTGTCATGCGACACGTTTTTGTTGCCTTGAAATCTTCACTGAGAGCAACATCAAGGTAGGATTTCTCCTACGGGGGTTTTTGAGATTTTAGGTAGTGGATTATAAAATGTGTAATGCAATGTGAGTACATACTAGACATCCAATTTTTTTCTCAATAAGCTTCAAACAGAATCTGTTGCTTCCAATTCCAATACATATTTGGCATACCTTTATAAACGCGAAATGTCCACTTAAAGTTTTCATTACTCCAGCAATATCGGTGGTTACGAGATCTTCAGCTCCCATTCCAATCGCTCTATATATTCCACTTGTGCTTGACTTCAAAGATTAATTATACCATTTGATTGTCGGCCAAAGGAATTCTTTTCTTCAAAGGATTGATTAAACTCATGTGAGCTTACTTGGAAGAGATCCTCTAGTGCAGTATTTTTTCGGTATGTCCATCGTAATGATTTTTGATGGAGAAGTCCTTCCAAACTGTCGATAATATCGTAGAGCTTAGGAGCGGATAGAAAGGATACCATGTAGCCAACATAAATGTTGGCTAAAATAAGGGTGAAAAACCACCAAATGACGACAAGAAACCTGGACGATTTGTTCACCGGAGATATTATACCTGCAGGAAATTTTGTACAGCCAATTTTTTAGCCCAACATGTTTCATGTCATAATAATCATTTATTTGAAACCATTTATCAAATGGTAGATGAGGCGTCTCTCCATTTCATTTCATTCTCCTCTTACTTTCTTGAACTAAGGAGCCAACAGTGAATTGAAAGAGGTCAAGAATCAATCGGACTGCATCTGCAATTTTCAGTTTAGTTAGCTCTCCACGTATTTGCAAGCTGGCAACATGCATCACGAATAAGAAAGGTACCAATACAAGGATGGTAGTGAAAACGGCTAACCACACCTATGTAGATGGACATAATATTATTCATCCATTGAATTCATTGAGCATTTGTAAAAGGGAATGAAATAAATAATGATTTGTTTCTTTTCGCAAACATTTCTACGCTTTAAAAAAGAACATGCATATTATGTGCATAGATATATGTTATGCAGATACATATGTATGAATATCCTTTTGCCTTCAAAACTTCACTCGTGAATGTCCTTCGCAAAGCTTTTAATTAAATGCCAAAATAGCATTCAACTGATTGAGGTTTAATATCCTGTTGATTAAAAACTGGCTAGAAATGGAAAAAATAAAAATGATTGGTTCAGACCTCATTACTGAGTGGTCGGATCAGGATTGCTAGCTTGTTTCCTTCAAGAGGAGCCGGAATCAGTATAGCCGTAGGCTCCTGATGAAATGGCATTGAAAACGCTATCACCTTGGCTCTCTCAAGTGTTACCGAAAATGCATTGGCACCCAACTCCGCTTCCTAATGACATGAATGATGATGATGATGGTACGTAAAAACAAATATATGTATGTATGTAATATCATCACATCGTATGAGATGAGACAGAGTAGAATGCTTCCTAGTTCCGTTGCTTTGCATGCGCTATAATTTGGCCTTACATTTCTCAATACTTGTCCTATCATTCCATTCCATGTTCCGTTGTGAGTCTCAGCTCCCCAGTTTCCATCATATGGGAGAAAAATGTTTGATCTACAAGAGAGCAAAAAATAAAATGGAGAAAACATGAGAGATGCAAAAAGTACACTTCAAAGGCTACAAGTTAATTATTTCAAGAGCACTGATGGAATGGATGGGTTTATTGTACATACGTAAAGTTATACTTCAATTGAAGAGCATACAGATATTCCAAGATAACCCCAGTATAATTACCGTTGATAATTTTAACAAAAGGGTATCTCTGAAAAGGGGAAAAAGGATAATTTCCGGTTTATGCCTAGATATAACTTGGGTACAGTCACAGTAACAAACATCAAAATGAATGCAACATGTGTAGATAGATACGCTTGTGCTGGTTTGCTAACTTCAATTGTGACAACGCGAACCGTTCGTTGATTTAGATAACGTTTTCCTTCATTGATTTTAATTTGCTCAACGTCAGATTGCTGAGTTGGACACAAGTACGTGTAGTCATCGCATTTACTGCAGTAAAGGACAAAGAAAAGTTTTTTAATATGAACTGTGATGTAAGTACGTATATCCATTTTTATTGATTAAAATACAGGTACCTGCTTGTCTCCTCTGTGGTAGCGGGTTCCTGAAACATTAAAAACCAAATGAAAGCCAAAATATGGACATTGCTCTGGTAGCTATGGCTAACAAGCTACTCTTTGAAATATTTACAATTACACTATTATTTCCCCCAATGTTTCCACAGTTGGTATCAAGCTGATTAGGTTGAATGCACTGGAGGCACTTTCCATTGAAAATTATTGAATTTGTAGCCAAACATGGAAGCAAATCACTCCCATTTTCAAATTCACTACCACCACCCTTTGTAACAGTCACCAACATGAAATATCCCAGAATTTTTGTAAAATGGAGCATTGCCACCATAATTAAAAACTGTTTCTAAGAATACAACAACCACTTTCCAAATTACTCCGCGGCCAGGGATCAGAGTCATTAGAAAAATTTGCACATTTTCCTATAATGCTTCCTTTCCCATTTCACACCACCATAATATATATTATTTACTTTCTCGTCTGAAACATTATACTTAAAATACAAGCTATGTTAATAATCTGCCCAGTACCAGCACCAACTGCTTCGATTTTCCAATACGGACAGAGTGTGAGAAAAACTAACCTTGACACTTGAGGGGGACTCCAAAGAATTTGTCAATTTCTCATTTTTGGAGCAAGGAAAGTCGTGATGGGCACCTGAATGTGTTGAATAACATAACATAATGCATTTATTTGATGGATTCACGGGTACGTGTAGGACAAAGTAATTTTCATGATATTGTATAATACATATAGATACATACCATACGACAAAGATTATTATCACCCCAACCATATGGATGAATGACAAGATTTATAATAGGTTGGAATAGCCAGGGTGCGAATTTATATAATAAACGCTGTCAACGCCATTATTGTCAATGAAATCTATTCCTTTCAAAAAAACCCATTGATGTGGGGTAAACCGGAGACGATGCTCTACAATCAAAAGTGACGCTGTCAGCATTTCTTAAGGAATTGCATTGTATCCAGTTCTCGAGTACGTAACATGCTCTGTACAGCAGGAAACATTGAGGGAAATGTTGCTGAAAGCCAATATTATTCAACCGAATACATAGTGGAATGGAAGATGATTGATATTAGTACCATTTATGGGTAAACAACCTTTTCCGCCACAATATGTCTTTGGTGTAATATATGTATCATACCTATTTGTTTTCTTGAATTCAAGCTGTTTAATATTTCAGTCAGTTCCGTTACACCGATAATTCTATACATGTGCCCCTTTTGTGTGACTAGTTTTTCAATGCATCATTTTTTTGGAGGTTTTATATAATAAATTGTTCACATTCATGGTTATTATGCTGTAAATCACACTTTTCTAAGTAAATTGAGCATTTGAATAAAATATTCACAAGCAAGTGCTTTTTCTTTGAAAATGTGGAAGATGTTGGTGAAGCTGTTATTATGAGAGTGGAAGCATCAGTCAGTCTGAATCATGATATATATGCAACGATGTGTGTTTATGCAAAAAGTAAGAGTGAGTTAAGAAAATGGAGAGAAAGCACACAAACGGAAGAGTTGTTTTAAGGGGGCAAATTTATTTTTTCGGACTCATTTGCAGGAGTACCGCAGCCAATGAGAATAAATAATAATTTGGGATTACTGATTGGGTAAACTCAGTGCAAATTGAGGAAATTTCCTTTGAGGAAATTAATATCCGTAGTGGACACCGAATCCGTCGAAGGTGAGGGAAGCGACTCCAGCGGTGACTGGGGAGTAGGCAACTCCGAGGAGACCAGCTGGGGCAACCTTGGCGACGGTGGCGACTGGGGCAACAGCACGGGCAATTGGAGCAGCATAGGCAACTTGGGGTTGAGCATAAACTTGGGGTTGAGCATAAACTTGGGGTTGAGCGTAAACTTGGGGTTGAGCATAGGCGACCTATTTTTCAAGATAACGTTTTAAATATTTTCGAAAATAATTGTCATGTTTAAATTTTTAGTTATCGTTTTGAAATTACTTACAGCTGGGGCAACGGCGTAGGCGCTGTTGGTGGCCTTGGTCTTGTAGGCAGAGGCAGTGGAGAAAGCGCTGTTGACGGTCTTGGCTTGGTGGGAAAGGCTTGACAAACCTCCGAATCCACGAACGGTTTGCTCAACTTGGCTACCGACGTGGGTGTCGAGGTAGGCAACGTTGCCAGCGCTGACGACAGCGGCGAGAGCAAGAACGATAGCGGCCTACACACAAATCAAAGTTAAATTTAAAATTTAGCTACTATTCAGTCAGAAACGAAATCATCGTGTGTTTTCACATCTCACTGTGAAATGTACGAGTTTCAACACTATTTTTTTAGATTCACTCTCAACATACCTTGTACATCTTGATTGTTTTGTTGGGTTGGAAATGTATCCAAAGAAAAGATGGGGTTAGTTTTCAGGAACTTTAGCACTTCCGCTAGAAGATTACTTGAGATTGTTGGATGTGGAACTGATAACTAACTTCGGCCTACAGTGTCGCTTATATATGATCTGAAGAAGGTCTAAGAAGGGCGGAGTGCCCTGTAGGACGTTACATGGATCACAACATGTCATGTAGACGCTGTACAATAGGCAAAAACATTGTTGTACCAAAGGGTCGCACATATCAGCTTGGGCATTATTATCTATAGCTGATGAGTACCTGAAGCCTCATAAGTCTCCAAATACTAAGATACAGTTCTGTAACGATGTGACTAACTAACTAACTGGGGGTTAACAGTCAACAGCAGCTAAGCAAAGTGTCCTTTTGATTCTCTTCCTTTCACTTTCATTCACACGTAGCTGATCTTCGATTTGTGATAACCTGATTCTGGTATAATCTTTCATGATTTATATAATAACATGCAATAACACGGTTCATGAATGTAATGTTTGTAGCTAACACGCTATTGCTATTCAGTGAATAAATAAAGTAGTAATATCACCCTGATCTCATCTATCAGTGTAAAAGCAATAGCAAAGCAGTTAGCTAGCGCGGTGGCGATGGTAATAGAAAATATGCAAATTGAATCGTGGTCACTATTTTTGGAGCGCTTTAACCTGTGGACCATTTGTCGGTCTATCGTGCACAAAGTCAGACATTGTTGGCAGTGGTTTTTCATTCAGCTCCGCTTGTCAATTCTCAAAAGAACCATTACACTAACTTATTCCGCCCATTTTGGACTCCAAGTCACAGTGGCACCCCATGAGATGATGAGATACAATAGGTCATATCATAAACATGTATAATATTATCATTTATATGCCTACATTTTACATTTGAATTGAAATGGTGAAGCGACCAACCTCCATTCCATGACATAATATTACCAATTGCCAATAACGGTCGATAGGACGTATTGGTTTGGCTAATCACACAGATGGCTAATTGATTCACCTCAAGGAAATCTCGTATTTCATTGCCACGGCCGCATCAATACCCAGAATAATGATGTGAATCAAAATGACTCAATCATGCAGCGACGCAGAGACTGCAGTTTGAGTACGTTGTAGTACATGGCTATACAGTATCTCTCATCTTTGGTAGTAAACAGCAGTGCACAATAAGCAATAAACACATAATTTATATGTTCCTTGGCAGTTGGTTGTAGGTTCTAGAAAGATTCTTTGATGAAGGTTTTTTTTCTTCTTTTTTTCTCCTTTGGAGGAGTGTCGTTGCAGTGATGACAATTATCTTCTTGTAGGTACCTTTCCACTTTACTCTTTTGTATGGTTGGGACTCTGGCTCGATTGCCCACCTATAATTTATCATTTACAGGTAAATGAATTATTTTGGATGGTTCTTTTTGCTAACTGTATCAGGGTAAGGTACATAAATTAAGGTGACTTTGAAGTGGTAGTTTGCATGACGGAAAGTTAGCAAAAAACACTCATTAGATAGACCATCAGCGTCAAATACCCTTGAAATTTGCAAGTGATTGGTGAATCCTGGGTGGGGGCACATACAATACAACAACGCTCTTCAGAATGCACAATTGAGGATGAGAGATAAATAAATAAATAGAGCACGATCGTTTTTTCTCAATGATTATTATAGCCTGTGGCCCTTATCTCGACGAGCCGAATTATTATTATGTTATCAGGAAACCATTTATAATGAATGACCACAAGATCTGAAAACTATATGGTTATAATATGCAATTATTTTCTTATGTTGAATGCGTGTGCATATCAATTATATGCTTTGTGGAAATTGGTTGGCGATACTGTTGAAATGTTTATATAATCTTTATTTTAACCTTTGCAAGGACCCCTTGAAAAGAAAAATGAATAAATTATTGCATTAAGGCCTTTTTTACATTTGTAGCTTGAGGGCTAGAATTATTTAGTCATTACGCAGCCACCATATTGACTCAAATGCTACTGAAGCTCAATTTTCAAATGAAATATGAGCACTGCCACCCAACATGGTAGGTCGTGATTTATGAAAGATGGGAAATTAGGACCTGCCATTATAAAAACCTATCCTAACCTGCAAAAACTTGTACGTGTTTCGTATACAAAATGCAATTTAATGCATTTTCAAGCCTCAGGTTACATATTTATATATGTTCGCCTCATGCTGTGTTTCATAATTGGATGCAATGTGAGGTGTTTCGGAAACCAATTTGTTGGTATTTGGTGTTAATAAATGATGAATGTTGTTTGCGTCAGGAATAAAAATTGATACAATTTCACAGGATCTACTCAAAAAATGATTTAGTGCAAATTCTTCAATTTAATCAACTCACATGTACGCAGTATGCATTTGCTTCCAGCAATTTATAATCCCTCCTACTGGGATATACGAACAGGTTTCACGGATAAATTTGACAGCTAGAAACTGTGATGCTACATTTATGAGAAAATGTAACGGTTCTTCAGAAATACTTGCAAGGGTGCAAGCTCAATGCATAACATCCATGCTCATCATAAACGCTTATTTTATGCATTTTAAAAGGGGCGATAATATTTCCGAAAGACAACATTCATTGAAAATAACAGGAGCATTTATTGAAAAATACATAAGATGTCTACCACCACTATATGGATAAAAAATGTGATCATTGCAACAAGTTTCCTGCACAAGTTAGTGAAATTCATTAGGGTTAAAATCGAAAATGAGTATCTAGAAATTTGATGGAAAACTAAATCGTTTTTGTTTGTCAGACGAATGATAAAACTCGAATGATAAAAAACGACTTTAACGACTCACCAAATGGTCTGGGCGCAACTGAGCAATTTCATCTGACGCAACTTCTTGTCTGTATTTCTTCCCAAGTGGAAGCGCATGTAGACTTGATGGTACAGTCTCACATAAGGCGATACTAAGGTCAATGTAATATAGAATACTAATACTAATATAGAATATCAAATTTGTTAAAAAGCAAGGATGGCTGTCTCTTGACTCTTGACCGCTGGCTCGTAACATCAGAAGGAAAAAGTTATGGCCTTCCGTTCTCATGTAGACCAATGTGCCATTTTATATTTGCATGTTGTCGCCAAGTCTTACAAAGGAATGATGAAATAATACCTACTAGAATACTATGATGATATAGAAACCAAAAATTTATGCTCCCCATTTGTAGTTGGCTGAGATGTTCAAATATATATAAATATGTTGTACAGTACTTACATACTTTTGGACAGGATTCATATGAGGAAATGGAAATATTTCAGACTGGATACACGCACGTGGTACATACATATTATTATGTTCATCCGACAAACTGCCGTAGGGAACTTATATGAATTGAAAGGACGATAGTGTCTGTTTTTCCACCATAAGTAGGAAAGTTATATTTTAAACAGGATCATATGTAGGTATTCCGGTAACCCCATCATTCCATTAAATCGGTTTATGCCAAAGTAACTTTTCGGTATAGATATCTAGTTCAAGGTACCCCAAAAAACTAAGGTTTTGTGGAATGCGTCATACAGCGACAAAGCACTATCATAATCTTTTTGAAACGTTATATGTTACTCAATAAAATAGCCTAGAGGTCAATTGCTAAATTCATAGATCGATGAGGAGTAACAGAAATCCGCATTGTATGGATCGTGAGTTTTGAAAAACAATATTTCATGATTGGATTCCGGAGTTTTTATAGACTCACTGAACCTTAGATATTAGATGAAATATTTTACAACAAAACCATACTACTCGGTAAAACATTTTGTTGTGTTTTTATTTCAATTGTATTTGCATGCTTCATTTTAGCGTTGGCAAAGATCAACAATGTTACTGAAGGAAGAACCTATTTGGCGTATTGTAAATACGGTGTTGTTAAAACAAGAGCTGTAGGCGGCGGTAGTGGTAGACTACATTTATTTGACTTGAGATATTTGTACTTACCTAACACATTAATAATGAATGGTAATACGTACCAAATTCTAAAACAAAATTGAAGAAATGTCTTTAATGTATATGCATTACGGCACATTCACAAAATAGAAGAAAAATTTGCAGTTCCTTCGAAAATCCTCAGTAAGACTGTATATGTTTAATACAACGTATGCTCGTGCTTGAACCCTCTGAATTCAATTAGATTTTTCTTTGGTATACTACTTCCATCTGTGCATTTAATAATCAAAATTGGGCAAGGTGACATTGCACTAGGAACTCTTGTTATGCACATTTCTCACCACGTAAAAATCCTAAAATTTTCATATTCCTACTACTATTTTTTCAGAAAGCGGAAGACCATTTATTATGCATTTTAATTGATTGAGCACATCCCAATCAACTTGCAGAGAAAAAGCATATCTCAATCAAATTAAAATATGAACAATGCGTTGCTACCTATATGAAAAATTGGTCGTACTGTTAAAGCCAGCTTTTGGTACATGAAACTGCCAAGAAAATCAGTTACTCCGTCATAAATCGTATTAATTGGTATGGACTAAAATCTGGACGTCTTACATATCATAAGTAAGTGTACTTGAATCCTAAACGTGTACCTAAAAATAAGTAGGCGTACTTCACTGTATCGACAGATAAATTGTAAGTTATTAGTAATATTGAAATAAGTAAACAAAAAATACTTCATGATTGGCAAATAATTTACATGATCAGAAAGAACAACTTGACTCAATTCGTACTTAATAGTAAATTATTACCTATTGTTATAATATTGAGAATAGCTAGCTGTTCTTCTTACGCAACTTGACTCCTATAAAACAGCACATTCTCATAATTCCCCTAGTTTTCGTTTCTACACTTAACTTGTGTATATTCCTTTCCTTGACTAATGATATGGTATGATTTACCAAACCTACATCTGAGGTTGTAAAATTGAAACTAGATTTTTTTCCATGATGAAAGATGAGTTCAAACTTTTTAATGATTTAAAGTGACAAGATAATCTCCCAAAGGGAAGTGCCTATCATAACGAAAGTTTCATAATTTATACGGTTGAGAACACCAAAAATTTCAGTAGAACAGTGTGCTTTATTTATTTATTCAGAACATTTTGTTGAAGATAAATACTGAGAGGTAATTTGATAAAGCAGAAAGACTGGTTCGAAGTAGTAAATACTGATGGGTCTTAATTAAGACATGGTCTTTTCAATGTCTTAGTAGATCCGGTCAGTACGAAGAATTGGAAGATGACACAGAATAGATCAAGAGTTTAAAAACATTCTTGTTTGAAGGAGTTGCTCATCACAGAAACGCTTCCTCTTTAGTACATAGTACCAGGGTTACGTACAAATACTTTAGGATTAATTATACAATCTTAGTGAAATAGAAAAATACATACTAATTTATATAGTTTGACATTTTAATCTAGAAGAGAGTGTAGGACGTTCCAAATCCATTAAAGTGGAGGGAAGCAGTTTGAGGATTGATTGGGCTGAAAGCAACTCCAAGCAAGTTGGTAGCAGTCTTGGCAACTGGAACAGTTCTGGTAAGTGGAGCAGCAGCAACCTTAGCATAAGCTGGACCGGTGGCATACTGAACTGGAGCAGCAGCGACCTAAGATATAAATCACAGATTAGAGAATCGTTTCGGTCATAACACCGATAAATTGCACCTACGCTAGATTTCATACCTTCGTTAGTTGGGGTTGAGCATAGACAGATTGTTGGTGGTACTGAAGAGGAGCAGCATAAGAAACAGGGGCCTGTAATTTTTGCACAAAATATTTGGAGTTCTGAACATTTGCAATTGCTACGGAACAAATAAATGAAATTTTGTACTTACAGCAGCTACTTTAGCGACAGATTGAACCTGTAAAAATAAAATAAGGTAAGTTAGCATTAAAAACTGATTGACATTGTAAATTTTTACTCAATCTGTTACATACAGCAACTGGTGCTCCGGAAAGGGTCTTAGTTCCATAAGAAACAGCTGGAGCAGCAGCAGCGTAAGAAACTGGAGCCTGAAATTCAACAAAATTGTCAGTACGCATGCTCAACAAGCTCCGCATGAAAATTTGTGCTTTACATAATTGTAGAACTGCCTAGGTCCACTTACAGCGGCAAGAGCAGGTTGTGCGTATTGAACTGGAGCAGCAGCAACTGGAGCCTAAAATCATGAATTAAATGATTATTAATCATGTTCAAGGATCCCAGGAAAATATCTTTGTTTTACATAATTGTAGTAAGGCCTTGGTCCACTCACAGCAGCAACAGCGGGTTGAGCATAAGTAACGGCTGGAGCAGCAGCAACTTGGGCAACGGCTGGTTGTGAATATTGAACTGGAGCGGCGGCATACTGAACGGCAGGTTGGGCGTATTGGACAGTCGGTTGTGCGACTTGTGCGTACTGAACAGCCGGCTGAGCATATTGAACTTGCGGTTGAGCATATTGAACAGCCTGTTGGGCATACTGAACTTGCGGTTGGGCATATTGAACTAATTGCTGTTGCACCTAGTAATACAAGAAATTTTTAAGGTAATTCTGTATTCATTCTATACTCATCTTTCGAACATTTATCAAGAATTAAAACTTACAGGGGCAGCAGCATAAGCAACAGCATCGTTAGTAACTCTGGTGTCAGTTTTCCTGACAGAGGAAAAGGGGGAGTCCACAGCCTATGAGGAAGAGTCAAATGATATTACACCAGCAAAGTTCAAATTACAAAGCAAAAGTATTACACTCCATAATCATTCCATGTAAGAATCTCGACGGAGCTAGGAATTCCGCATACCTTCGCTTGATGAGTAACGGATGAAAGTCCAGCTACTCCACGAAAGGTATTTGACCCTCCAACTCCCACACTTGGGTTTGCATACTGCACCACAGCTGGAGCACCAGCGCGGGCAACAGCCAAAAGAGCGGAGATAGCAACAGCCTGTAGGTAAAATAGGAAATGAATTTAACTCGCTGGCTAACAGCTTCACACAAATTATATATATTAATCCATGTAGTGGCACAAAATTAAATTTTGAACTGTAACAATATATATTTTGAATACCTTGGCGAACATTTTTGTTTTTATATGTTGTGTTTTTGAAGCACGTATTTTTTTTCGAAAATATAATTCTAGTCCTTCACGTTTTGAAATGATCTGTTAGTTATGGCTGACTAAAGTGGAGTGACGCTTCCACAATTTTTGGATGCACTTTTATATACAAGAGTGTAGCAGGGCGGCATCCTCTACACCGTGGTTTTCAAAGAAGTTTGTTAAAAACTACATAATCACTTTTAAGGCCCATCCTTTCACTTTCAATGAGTGTTTAAAAAGAGGCAAGAAAAAGTAAAGCAGATTCGCAAATGGGAAACCCGTACATCCAGATACATCATCATCTATGCTTACACATACCATCGCCATTTATCTGTCTCCAAATCATTCATTCAGTCATTCACACACACACACACACTCATGAGCGGAGAGTAACATTAATATGTAACGTCTGTCAATGTTACATCTCGTCGCAATCTCTTAAAGGCAAGATCTTTCATTCTAATCTATGAAAGTGATGAGACGCTGCAAAAGATGGTTCATTTCTTTGTCAAAAAGGTGAATGAAACCATGCAGTAACCCTAATGCAAGCACAATGATTCATTTGCTTAATAGGTAGTCTCCAAACTTTGTATATAGGTTATGTTGCATTATAAAAATGAAATAGATCCACTACTGATCGTGAGTGACTTCATTTTTAATGTAGTTCATAGCATTCACATACTCTATAGCTGAATTTATCAATATATTCATTGGCTCTTTTTGAAACAAGTTATTTGCCAGTTGATTTTTGATTTTTAACAGATTACTGCACATCATTTTAATTAAAATCAATGTATGTGCATAATATATAATATATGCAGTGCACTTGCATAAATGACATGTTGACTGAGCAAATATATTTGCTAATAACTCTCTCGTTATTGCCAAAAGTCACAGATCAGGAGAGCAGTCTGACTCTTGATTGATACGCAGGGATATTATTGCAAAGGTGTGCAAGTAGGTAGTGGTATGGTATGGTGTGGTGATGCTCAACGCTCAAATCTAATCCCACCACCAGCTTCCCCTACAAGACAATCCTCATCAAAAGTACACCCAGCAGGTTTCGGATTTGATGGTATGATTTTTATCGCCGATAATATTCTCTCTACACGCCTTTGTTCTTTAGAACTGAGTTGAACTGCGTATCTATCAGCTTATTTCTTTCATTCTCATCTCTCTGTGGCAACAATTGATAATTTTATTGTATGCATATTATATTTATCTTTCAATTAAAACAGCGTCCTAATTCTTAAGTCTTATAATTCTCCAATTTCGTCTTGATTTGGCAGTCCACGATTCACAATTGTGTAATCTTATAGTATTCGTATTAATAATAATAATGCTGCGTGGGTATGTCACTTTGAAATTGGCATTGCCAAAACTGATGAAATTGCGTATGCCTCTACAAAAATAATGTGTTATGTATGTACATATGTAATTCAGGAAAGAAAAGATTTGCAAGGTACCCTGATCTCATCTGAATTGCTAACCACATTGAGCACAGCTGCATGCACTTACTTAACTTTTACCCTACAATTTTTTTGTTCTGTGATTAAAAGGGAAGTAGTAGTTTAGCTGGTGAGTAGTAGTAGCGGATTGGTGAGTAGACGCACAATTGAGCAATCATTTACCGGTAACGTCGTAAACTCACGATGTAGCTCCATATTAGTAGTTATGTAGTAGGGTATGAAATAAATGCAGAATGCATCTGAACACATACTACATACCCTTTTGTCATTTACCACGCCTTGCCCGCAAGCTTCATTCTACCTGGTCAATCACACATATATTCAAACACTTGTTCATCATCATCACCACTCGTATGTTATGTTGGTGCCAATAAAATGCAACCTAAAGATTGATATAGCTGATTGACTACTTAAATATATTAGACATATAATCTTGTGGGGTGTTATGCAATCAGGATATCGCATCAGCAAGTATTGAACAATTGTTCTCCCTCCATAAGGAACAATCACAATCATTTAGCTAACCACCACGCTTTTGCTCTACTGCTTTCCAACTAACAATCCAGCCGCAGTTCCCTAAAAATAATTCCTTCCTCTGTAAAAAATTAAGCCAGAGGAGCAAATATATGTACATGACAAAAGTACTCATAGGCAAGAATTTTGCTGATTTATTTTTATGCAGCCAACTTCTCAACTCTTAATAATATAGAATGAATCAAACACAACGCTTCAAAATTGGAACAGTCTCAAAATTCCGTGCATTGAACTGATGTACATATACTTTACTTATATATTTAGAGTGACAAATAATTAAAAGGTGTATCATTGAGTACTTTTTTTTACATTTCCACGAAGAAGCAGTCAAAACTTCAAGTACTTGAATTTGACATGACATTGCCCACAACCTCATTTCAACGAGAGATTACATTTCCACTGCAAAACTATCAAATCATTAATGAATAAATGGGACACTAATAATCCTCTCCACCTTTGTGCAAAGGCTTGAATGACAATACTTACTACTACCCAATGATACCTTTTGATTCTGTTGCTGATGCCTTGACTTCATGTCACAAACGTGTGCTTTTGTATTACTAACATTATATTACATTATTACTCATTCAAAGTAAAAAATCAAATGTCATTGTTTTGTAGTTAGGAATATATCATCATAATAATATATTATATAATATCGAGGGCGAAATGATGTTCATATAGATTCGGTTCATTTAGTTCTAATCTTGATCTTCACTCTATTATGCAAATATTCACGTGTATCAAATCCGCGATCGTATCAATGATATTACTGCGTAAGCTCAATGGACATGAAGGATATTGAATTTTGTAATTCGAATCCGTCCCAGCTATTATGCGTTCAATCAATCATCAAAAGTGTTATTGTATCAAGAGGAAGGCCTCCACACACATTCTGGTACAAGTTTAATAAACGAAAGGGAGATTGATTACGAAGTCGGTGTTGTTGTTGTTGTCAACATTTCATTTTAATCTTTGCAATTCATAGAATTTCAAGAGATGTCAAGGTGCTGGCAGAAGTGCTTTATTATGTGTAGTTG